>VXAV01001240.1:101736-113726 GCA_013399715.1 Alectura lathami
TTCTGAGTTAACCCATGCCACATTTGTAGATTTCAAGTTTTGTAAAAATAATAGTAACATGAAATTACATTTCAATGCTGATTCACTTATTTATTTTAACAAGCTTAAAGTTAAATTTCTTGTCTCTACAGTAACCCAGAAATTAATTCCTGGAAATTTTCTTACATTAACATACATTTTGGTAGTCAAATCAGCACCCTACTGCATGTTGACAAACGACATGTCTTGATAGGCTGGTCAGTCACAAACACAAACACTGATGCTCTTTTTAAAATCTGTGTTTCTCTGCATCCTGTTCTGCAGGTTCTTAACAATAAGACAAACACATCTGCACAGCACAGCGTGGATGCCCAGTGCTGAAACTGGTGGCCCTCAATCCAAGAGCAGGAGGCGTCTGTGTAATCCTTAGGGCACTGTTGTGCCTTTGAAGTTCCCCTTCCTGCTGTCTTGAGCACTTTGGATGTGCCTGCATGATATGCAGCCACACAGCTTCATTTGTAGACCAAATGATACCACAGCAAAAATTAACGGTCCTCCACTTTGCAGTATCAGCTCTGGTAGCAAACCCCTCTTAGAGGTGTGAGGCAATAATAATTTTTCCTTTTATCAAATAATTTATACAGGCATTGGCCCCGCAATGTCAGTTCCTAAAGATCTTACAGCAAACAAGTGCGCTCAAATCTTCACAGGAGTCACTCACCTCCACGTAAGACCAGAGACTAACCTAGATTCACTTTTCCTACTTTCAAATTCAAGACCAAGTGAAATGTCTCAAGAAAGTAATAAAAGCAGAAATCAGCAGCACACTGACAAAAAATAATGTGCTTGGGTTTATTTCAGCTTTATCAAATCCCAGTGACTTTTTAGAACATTTATTCAGCTGGTCTGGATAAAGAGTAAGATCTAAAATATTTTGAAGTATCATCAAATGTAAGACTCCCTCATAAACTACAAATTGAAATGTCAGTGACTCTGTGTGTGTAAATGGTAACCAATTAGTAATTGAGGGCAGGAGTCCAACTACATGAAACCCATCTCCTGACTCTAGTAAGCAGCAGACTGAGCACTGTGTAGCTGCATGGATAAAACCTTCATCCTTCATGCATCTATTATTTATTAAGATTTTGCAAACGTTCTGAAGGCCATACCTTAAACCAAGGAGCCTCTCCTTTTAGCTGTAATTAGTTGTACTGCTCAGGGTTTTGACTCTTCCCAAAATGGGCACTCCCCAGGTGAACGATGCAAACCCAGGTGATTACGTTTCCAGTTATCTCTTCGGATTGTGAAGTATTAATCTGGGCTTGAGGGATAAGACACCTTGTAATTTCAACACACATGGTACTTGACTAGATTCCACTGTTAATCACACGATGGGACACAGAAGTACCTGGGTAGCTATCAGGTTCTCCGAACTCAGCAGGGATGGTTCAGGTGATGCCAACAAACCTGCAAGTCTGGACTCCAACTTGGAAGCTGCTTGCAGAACTGCCATTCAGCTCTTTGGCACAGGGCACAAGCACCCTCACACTGAACACCTGATGTTGGTATCACCACTTATGCCACTCATGAACACAGTATTCCGAACAGAATAAACTTCAGAATAGCCTCCCCATGGCCTTTGTGGGAATCCAGGAGGCCACATTTGGCCCCCATCTGGAGAAGGTGGAAGTCATTTTAAACAGAAACACCACTCAGTCTTTACCAGAGTCCAATAAGTAATTTCTCATAGCAAAATCAGTGCCCCAAGGATCACACAACCAGCAGAACAGCAGTCATAAATCCAATCAACAAGGCTTCCCACTTCCACCTTAAAGATGCACCATAATTCATGTTGCCCTCATCTTCCCACATCCACGTTTGGCTCCTGACCCCTGCCTACTATGGCAGCTATGGGTGAGGCCATCACTACATTCTGCGTTTGAACAACATCAAGCTTCAGGAATTCCACACCACAGCTAGAGTTTTTAGCACTTTTTGCTAAGAATTAGCACTTTTTGCTAAGAATTACAACTAAACGTTCTTCCATGTTTCCCAAAGCAAATACACTCACACACAAAACAGTAGGGAGTGGAAAGCTCTATTTAGTCAAATCATTCAAGTTGTATGTGATTTACATGGCATAAGCATTCATATACATAACATACTCCAAAGCATAAACTACCAAGCTATGCCTAGGTGTTATAGTTTCTATATGAGAGGGTAATTTCAGCTTTGATGCATGTAGACACAACTACATGAACTTCAGTCACTGGTGAAACATACACATTTGTCACACAAAAGTTTTTGATCCAGGAACAGAACTCCAAAGGAAAGCTTCTAATCAGAATGGAGCCACCGCTGCCATGCTTAATGTATTAAGCTAACTTCCTCAAGTCTTATTCACCATCAGACAGAAGAAGAGAAAAGCCAAGCAGCTTAAGAACAGCAACTTCTCCCTTCATGAAAAGAAAACATGTGCCAGTAAATCTAGAAAGAAATGTAAAGTATTTCTTTGCAACAGACTTCAGATCTCAACCTGAAAGGGCATCACAGNTTTACTGAATTAAAAGGAAAAAAAAAAAAAAAGAAAAAAAAACTTGGAGTAACAGAAGACCCACTGTCAGATGCTCAGATATTTGGTGTCGTTTTTTAGATATTACCATATTTCCACCTGTTCAGGCATACTCAGGAAGAAACATCCCCTATGCAGTACACAGTGAGGTCTGCCTTTATGTGCCAGAAGTCTTCTGATGTGCCAACAGGGTTGGCAAAAAAAAAAAAAAAAAGAGGGGTGGGCGGCGGAATTTGTTGTCTTCTTTGTCTCTGCCATTAATAGCAACAAAGGAAAACACTATGAATTGAATATCTAGGAGCCTAGGAAACGATGTGTTTGCAAACTGACCTTCTGCAGGTGAATAGCTGTCAAGAGGAGGTCAGACAATAGTTAGAAGGATGAGAAAAAGGTCACTTCTCACAACTTTTGTGCAGCCTCAGGAATGCAGGTCATAAACAGCTATACGTTTTCCCAAGTGTACAAGCCCATGAAAAGCTGTTTTCACAGAAATACTAAGGGTACATCTGTGACACAGCTCACCGTCCCCTCAGGTGTGCTTACAGAATGCGTGTGGCACCCCATTCTGCTCCTGATTTCTAATGAAAATTGATCCTTCTATGCTCCTCTTCCACAGTTTTTTGGCAGTCATCTTCCTATTCCAGGTCATACCATGGCCAGACAAGTAACTGTGCTGCCTTGGTGACAGTGGAGCAGAGGGAGGGTTTGAAATACCGGGAACTTCCAAGTGTTCTGGAGAAATGACAGGAGTTGGATTGGTAATTATTCTCCAGCCATCTTCCCATTTCTATACTTCTCATTCCAGCAAGAATGAGAACAAGAGAAAATGAAATAAAGATTTCAGGCCAAACAGTTTAAGAAAACAAACAAACAAGCAAAAAACTACTCATACAATATAAGTTATCATTAACAATTCTTCTGCAGTTGCATGTCTTCTATAGATTTATGTGGTATGCTTGCTGTTTAGGATGACTGAATTTGCCAAATGTACAAGCCATCATGGCTCTAATGAGCCGAGCATGTAAAAAAACAGAAAAGGTTTTGGTGAATTCTTGGGTTTTACTAGATCTGATTTAGAAGCACCAAACCTTCATTCACAAAAGCCACAAATTTGCCCTGAAAAATATCTACTCAAAAATGGTGGCTCATGTGCATAGAGGAGAGTAATAATCCGAGTAGTCACTTTGAAGTACAAAACCAGTTATACAATTTTATCCTATAAATAAAGGCAAAGCCAAAAGCCCAGGTCTCGCATGGATCCTGTTTGGCATTTTTCTACCCTTCCACACAGCCTCTCCGCAGATCTGTGTCGGACTTGCACGACACAGAAGGCTCTGCATGGACCCTGATCCCAGCCTTCCTTCACATGCATGATTTATGCTAGCATGGAGATGAGCAGATATGCACAAAACCAAAGAAACTGAACTGGTCACCAAGTCCTCATGACCGATGAGGTCAGAAAAGCAGCCTCCTCAACTCAGCTGTTGGCTGTATGAAGCTAGATTCAAACTCTGGCTATCAAAGAGTGGCTGCTTAGTCAGCAAGATTAGTCAAAACAAGAAGGGGAGGAGGCTTAGCAGAATCATAGTGGAGGATAAAAAAAAGATATGGAGCATTTGAGCTTAATTGCCACAAATACAAATTGTACTTTTAATTTGAGAATGTGCAAGCTAGTAACAGCAGGCTAATTTTCATCCCTGTTCTTCTGGGTGATAAAACGAAGAAAGAGGTCAAACTGAAGGACTTGTATTTCCTTTCTTACATCAGTGTGTGTTTCCTGGGGGATATGCTCCGTTTTCTTGTAGTTTATGCTAGGTTGTGAGCTCACACATTGTTATAAATGGGTTGTCTGTATAATTGTTACCAATTACATGCAAATTGCTGCTAAATGGCACAGGCAGTCCATTTGTGCCAAATGTTGGTTTACACTTTGCTCTCTTTCCAAGACAGTGTGGAGATAAAAAAGCAATTGGATTGATGAGTGGGATGTCAAAATTTCTCTCCAGTTTCCATTATGTAGTTAAACATTGCCTCACCATTCTTCGACAAATTCTGGAATATAACCAGAAATCACACTTCATTTTTTCCAAGATGGTGATATCCAAATCCGAGCAAGGAGTATCAGCTCTTGTTTATCTTCCCCGTCAGATCTGCAATGCAGATGCTACAAATGGGGGCTTGATAAGTTTTGCGGCACTATATGTCCAGTATCCAGATGTCAGTGGCACTTGCCTACATCTTTCCTCTGTGTCTGACTCATTTTGAATCTGAAGAAGAGCTGTTCCAAAAATGGCAACTCACCCAATGACAAGTAAATGCTCTAATAACACAGCTGAACCACACTTGGATTTCTCTTTTTTTGTTTTTCTTCTCCACATTCTGTATCATTCATGTGAAGACAAAGTATCAGAAAAGCAAATGAATACCTGAAAAATACCTTTTTCTTTTCTTTTGAACTTGGGAGTGGCTTTAGATGATACTCTTCACAATGGATAGTAAATTCAGAAACAACACTGAAATTCCTGAATGAACTTTAGCCTCAAAGGCATTTACTTCAATGGAGCCAGAATTTCTGTGTCAGCAAAGTATGCCAGAATGTATTTAACTTCAAGTGTGTACTTAAATCTTGTGGACTTCAAGGGAACTTAAATATGTGCTTAATTTTGAGCATATGCTTAAGTGCTCTTGGTGAATAGTATTGAACCGCAGCATTCAGCTCTCCGTAAAGGAGAGAATGCTTTCCAAAGCAACATTTACTTCTCAGAGCACAGTGTGTGTCTTTCAAATCCTCCTTTGATGTTTCCTGGTCTACTTTGTTTTTAAAAGCTCACCAGAAATCAAAAAGGATTAGTAGGTCATGATCTTGCAAGCTACCTGGTATGGATCAGCCCAGGAACGGACAGAAATGGAGTTTAGCTAGCAAAGAAAAAAAAAATTTGCCTGGAGCAGTTTGCAGGATCCATTTTTCTGAGGCAGAAACTAGTTAAATTCAGTTTGGTATCTTATCTGGTATTTACAATCATTCTAAGATATTTTTAAACAGAAAAGTAGAAAGCAGAATACAGGATATTCAGCAGATCATAACTAGTATAGATGACCACTAATAAGTATCAAACCCTTCCCTTACAATGGAAGCAGTTCGGTCCACTCGTCCTTAAGAGAGAAAAAAAACTGGAAAGTGTACAATTACCACATTTTATTTTTTAAACACAAACTTAAATCCATATCTTTATAAAAATATTGATTGCCAATATGATGTTAGAGAGTAGAAGTAGAGAAAGTCTTGAAAGTTAAATTAAAAAAAAGATCTGGATTCCTAGCTATTTCCCCTAGAATTCAGTGCTCTAAATGTGGTATCTGAGCAAACACAAGCTCTCGACCTCAAATCTATATTCTTCTCAGAGGTTTGTCCACCAGAATAAGGAACTCAGTGTAGCGGTTAAATACAAAACAAACCTGAAATTGGTACCTTCTTAGGCTTGGTTCTGACCAACCTTTGAAACAAGATTGCTTTCAGTCAATTGGTTATTTCAGCACTTGACATCACCCCCACATAAAACAAGGCAAAAGGCCAATTAGCTAACTGGAAATTTTCCAGTTCAAAAGCCCCGTCAGTGCCAAAACGAACGAAGATGAAGTGGAGTAGAAAAAAAAAAAAGTTTAAATTGGCTGAACAGTCAGCTCTCTATGGGAAGCTGAAAATAGAAATCAGTTCATGGAACTCAGGAGCTTCACTATCTTCTATTTGGGGAAGATCAAACTTCGGCATTTGCAAGTTAAACAGGGATCCCCAAGGCTTCTGGAGAGTACATTATAAAAAGAGGTTTTATACAGGACCTGTGTATTTTGCAAATAAAACTGTAGCACATTAAATTCTAATCACATTCTATTCATAGTAACTGAAATCAGAGAATAAATTTGTTTCCTACAGATAATTATCTGGACTAGTGTTTTAATTTCATACGTATGCCATTACCCCTATACAAACATGGATAGGTTTTGGCTGCTGCTTTTCAGCAGCATTCAGCTATTTTGACATTTTAAGTGGTTCTGAGTTGTTTTTATATAATGACAGCCTATAAAGAAATCAGATGCTATGTTAAGCAGTAGTACATGAACTAAGAAAAAGAAGAAAGAAAGTACAACATCGTAGAATAACATCTTTGCTCAGGAAATAACACTAAAAATTCCAGAAAAAGCTAATCGTGTCAGCTTTGTAAGTACAATTTCTACAAAAATAATTGCTGCTTTAAGTGCATCTACAGCACAACCATCTCACAAACTCTTCATCTACCATCAGAAATGAATGCAAGTATTCTAAATAAGAAAAAACCCCTCATGGAAAATTTCCCATTATTATACAACTGTTAATTATGTTAAGGAACAGCAATTTACTCTTCTGTCAATGACAAAAGATAAACAGAACAGCAGAGTTCTGGTCAGATTTACCAGGATGCATTTCCAAAGGGTTAGACACTAAGTTACGTGGGATTTTGTTTTGTACATAGAGACCAAGTCAGTGCCACTTGCTCCTCTTGTCCAGCAACCCTAAATCCTGGGTCTCAGACCAACCCATGAAACGGGGGCACCTTCTGACCAGTACTCTGTAACACAACTTCTATGAAAAGATCACGATCATCTTGAACCAAAGATTACAAAGCTTTTTTGTGAAAAAGCAACCATTTTCCTAACACAAGCCAGACATAAAAAGAAAAAAAAGGTGATCTGAAAAAGCAGAAGAAATGCTAGCTTCGTTTATCAGTATGTTCTTTTTCATTATTAAATTATTACAAAGCTTTGGCTACCAGGTTCATTATGAGGAGAATTTGCCAGTGCTCACTATGACAATCAAATTAGTTCTGCATTTTAAAGAAACAACCTGATCCAAAAGCCCTTTACTTTTAGTGAAACCCAAACAGTGCTTTATGGAAGAGATTTTTAAGGTAAACAGATTCCTAATGATGCGGATGGACAGCACCAACAATTTTCAAATTCCTCAGAAGATCACATGTAAGAACATGTAATTTTGACCTTGTATGTGTCCTTTAAAGCTTAAAAAAAGTTATTTGGTTACAAAGAAACTCATGTTTTTTCATAGCTTTTATGAACTGTCGAAAGAACAATATACTCAGCAAAGATCTCACAGCCTCATCATAGGTTCTGGCAATCACAACAGTTGGTCATAAGGGAAAACAGCTTCATTCTGCTCGTTATGAAAAAGACTAGATTTGGCCCCATCAAATTTCAGGACCACAAAAGAAAGACGTTGCATGCGTACAATAACATTTCAAACACACATTTTGAAAGCAGTAGTAATCAAGGACACAATCAGCCAGCACTGGTACCCAGGACACCACATGAGCTGACCGTAGCATTGAGCTGAACTCGAACACAGTTTCCAGCCGCAGAGCTGTTACTGCAGTGATTCCTTACAGCAGCCCTGAGCAGGCAGATCACTTCATCAGCACGCATCTGTGTAAGATCACGGCCTAAACAAGTTCCTTCCCTTCATCTGGCCTCAGCTCCAGGAGAGAACGTGCTTGCCCCCCACCCCCCCATGTCAATGGACATTAAGCACATGTCGCCTCGCTTGCTGCTGCATTATTTAACATCAGTGCTGTTTGCTGAATTGCTCTCAACCAATTCTCACCTTGCAAGAAATTTTTAAGCTCATTAATATGGTGCACACTTAAATCAGCTGCACGTGCACCCTAGGGGCCAGCAGCACAACATTACTTGCAGGAGATGACACGGGGCACTGGCTTGCTGCTTCCCCACCACGCACCTCTCCCATTCGATCTGCTCCTCCCTATCATTTAGCCTCCAGACAGCCCTTGTCTTCTCTGCCATACAGGCTACTCCTCTCTCCACATTGCTTAAATCATCCAGAATTATCTCTGACCTCTGCTCAGCCTGGTGGAACGCAGGCCATACAGATGGCAAAGGCACCCCTGAATCTCCACCAACAGCTGCTGCAACACTTCAAAGCAGCTACCACAGCCCGGGATTTATGCTGCAGCTGGAATCCGACGGCCCAGGTGGGGTCCCCAGGGCTAAGAAAAAAGAGCAAAGCTCATTTGTAAGGATTAAAATGTGGACAGGTAATGGATCTAAATGGGGTGGCTAAGGTAGGGAAAGGCAGGGAGAGTGGAAGTCAGTATACAATACAGAAATTTTGAGGAGGTTAAGAGGGGCAGCAAAAGGAGGGGCTGGGGGCACAGAAGACAAGAGATTCATGGTTAGCCTAAATAATATACATGCACGTTAGGGAGGAAGAATGAGAATGTCTTGGAAATGTAAGCAAACACATTCAGAGGAGGTAGGACTGAAACACAAAAAATGGTGAAAAGATCAATGGGAAGAAAATACAAAAGGAGGTAAAAGTCAGAGACAGCTAGAAACACATGCACTGAGAATAAAAGATCCCAAATGGACAGAAATAAATCCATCGGTAAAATAGCCTGGAGTAGGACACCTCGTAGCTTTCACAGTGCAGGTTACCCCACATGTAAAAGCAGAAGTTTTTGATTGTTCAGGTAGTAAGGAGCTCTGCTCAACAAGTTATGAGAAAGCATTCTCTTCTGAAAAGTGAAATTATGAGAAGTTTTTAAGAGAAGCACACTTTTTTGTTTTTGTTTGTTAATCAAAATTGCTGAGGGCAATTGGCATTCTTCACCTCAAAGTTGGATGCCTCAGTTTACATTGCAAAAAATCTTCAGGAGACGTGTACTCTTTCAGCAGTTCCTGCTACAGGCCAGCCAAGTTGCTTTCAATGTAACTTGCTGTCTCAGGTAAGTGCTGTCACATGCACAACAACTAGCATTTGGCATGAGTTTAAAATAATGAATCCTCCCACCATCTGAACCAGCATGCCAAAAGCATTCAGGGAGCAAACAAACTCCGTAACATTTGCTTATTTGGGTCCTGCAGACAGAACTCCTCAACACCAACATGAACAGAGTGGAAGGAATGGAGGATCGCTGCCAATTAAGTACCCGAACATCTTTGATAAGCCTTCAATACAAACTGATGGACATCTTATTTCTACTATTTTCCACAAAACTTGAACTTAGCTTATTATAACATGTGCAGAAAACTTTCTGAAATGACAAAAACACTCATTTCAAGACCATAATATATATTACTTCAGAAGCAGTACTATGAAGTTGATATGCATGGGCTGGAGAAAATTCCAGCAAGATCTCAGAGAGGGCAGTTCACATGGACATTTGAGCACATGGACAAAGTTCAGGACACAGACAAAGAAATATCCAAGGGTTAAAAAAAAAAAAAAACACTTATTTGTTCTAACTATTAAGCCCTTTCTTGAACAACTCTATAGGAATACTTCACTGAAGGACCCTGTCATTTTTTCCACTTGAAATATACAAACTTCCTTTGCTCAGCCTCATTAATTTTCTAAATCTCCAAACGTTTTGTAGTACTTTGTAAGAAAACACAATCTAGAGTTAAAAATGGAAACGCTTTCTAGCTTGGAATTAGGTTAGCTTAATTTTTTTTTTTTCACCTTACCTTTCTATTTAGATGTGGCAGGAGAAGTGCATGTCTAAAAAAGACTGCTAGAAAAGGAACAGAGGAGAAATGTGATGATCACAGAGGAGACAGCTTTTTATTTGTTTGTTTTTTTTTTTAACTCTGAATTAGAAAGAAGAGAGTACCAGTCCAAAAATAAGTCACTCCATTTGTTATTAAAAATGACAGATCCTAATTGATCTATCAACAGTTTCTAATGCATGCTGAATATATCACTCAACAGTTACAGCCCAAACAGCCAATTGAGGTTCATCCATATTCATGGTGACATAGGAGCATATCTACACTGCAAGAAGTAATGCTGACGTGGGAACAAAAACACACAAAACATTAGCATTTTTCAGAGCATCCATGAAGACAACTTGAACTATTTTTATATTACAGCTTTATTTCAAGCACTGCTTCTTCCTGGATACAATTTATACATTTTGCACTACGTATATATATTTATGGAATAGTTTCCAAATTATCTCTGCATAAAATATATTAGTTGTCTAAAATTGTTCCAGCAACAGTTTTTTCCAAGTTACATTTTGCTGAATGATGGTTTAGATCACAGGAGTGAAAAGGGGAAAAAGAAATGCTTTGGCAAAATACCCCTCCACAGCGATACTTCTTCATCCTTTTTATTCCAGTATCAGTCAGACAGGAAAAATCATACAAACACAGTTCTACTGCTTTACTGAAATATAATTTAAAAGAATATAGCTCTTAATTTTTCAAAGTGTGTGGTCCTAACATTTGATTTTCAGCCAGTCAAAAAAAACGCCTGCTGCTTCTCAATGTACAATGGTGCAACACGTTTTTGAACCTTGCAAATGCATTGTAGCGATGGTCACTGTTAAAAGTTCCTGGCAATCCCAGAGCCTGTGTCAAAGTAGGAGGACAGCCAAAGGTATCAAAACAGAGCAACTTAATACAGTCATTGAACTGCACACATTGAGCTTCTAGGAGGATTAACGGTTCTTGTCACAGGCTCCTGACTGTAGTTGACAATATCTGCCTTCACCACTCTCTGTCATAAAAGAAAGCACAGCAATAATCAGTATCGAAATATAATATTGATGCTGGCAAAGTACTCAGATATTTTACTATGAAACAGAGAAAAAAAATCAGGCAAAACAGACACAGTTCAGTTTCCTTCAGTACCTTACAGCAAGTCTTTCCAGGTGCTATTTCTCAGTCTAAATAGCAGCACAAAAGGAAGTGCTTCGGTAAGTTTTCATGACAGTTTTACACAGCTGATAGAAAACACCAATGCAAAAGTAACGAATACAGTTTTTCTTCCATAAGAATTGTTTTGCATGTAAATAATGAAATGGAATTTTACAAAGACTATGGTATGCATTCTTTAAGAATAGCTGCCTATTTTAACTGGAAATTGTCCGTAAGTTTGTCTTTGCCTCTCTAAGCACTTTCAGAGGAAAACACAACTCAAAGCAAATTTCAAATACAAACATACTTTAAAAAAGCTTCAATAGGCATGCAGACTACAGACTAAAATTAACATAAAAGAACTTCTGCATACTATAAATATTCATGGTAATAAAATCCAGATATTACCCATTCTATTTATTTGACAGGACTGTTGGTCTCTCCTATATGAGGAGAGAGAAATAAGATTCCAATTTTGTGTCCACTTCCATTGGAGCCAGCAGTGTAACACTGAATTTACAGCACTGAAAGCTCTTCCTAATACTGTAACATGAAGTGCTACAAAGTTTTTGTGAACCAACTGGTTATTAGAAATACCACACAAATGCACACTATATTTCAAATATATGAAGTATTATTATTATTATAAGATACTTTTTTTTTTCCCTAATAGAACTTACTGCAGTTGTTACTTCATGTGAAAGCAATGCAGCTTGAAAAAAAAAAAAAA
>VXAV01001240.1:113777-138481 GCA_013399715.1 Alectura lathami
AAGGAAAAAAAAAAAAAAGGAAAAACTGATCAGTAGTTGAAAAGGAAGAATGAATGACATCAAATGACAATGCAGAAGCAAAAACTGCATTTTTTTCAGGCCCTATGCAGAACAAGAGCAACTTATATAGCTGAAAGCATCACTACCAGCACCTGTTTTGGCTCTCAAGCTTCTTCAAGGACATGCATTTTCAAAGCATCAAAGTGAAATACTCACACATGCAATCAACAGAAATGTATTAAAGGAGAAGGGACAGAATAAAGGGGAAGGCAATTCAGTGGAAGAAAAGATGACAATGGCCTCTTCCTTTAATGTAAATAAATTCTACAGTAGTCAGCTTCCTATCTGCAATTGTAACAAGTGCAGAGGTATGCATGCATCTTTTCCATTATACAGCTATTACACTATAACTAGATATTAATCAAAAAATAGTGAGATGTTTAAAACCTCACATAGTGCTGCAAGTTTTGGTTTTCTTTACTTCATTAAAAAAAAAAAAAAGCCCTCATTCTTCCCCTAAAGTAAAAATGAACTTTTTAAAAGCTTGCCTTTAACAAAATGTTTATGCAAAAGGGAGAAAAATTCATACAACTTACGCAAAAAAAGTTACAGAGAAGATTCCCTATGAAAGATACTCCAAAACAATTATTTTTTTCTTAAATACTTCAATTTTTATACAACATATTTTTAAGGATAAATGAAATTGTTATCATTTTGAAGAAAACAATACATAAACTGGATTACGCATACATATAAACCTTAGATGTTGAAGATTACCTCTGTAAATAAAACTTCTCCGTCAAACAACAGTAATTGAACTGGCTGGTAAAGATCCGAATTTATTAGCTGCTGATATACTCTTCTTAAGTTTAACTGATCACGCCCGCATTATCTTATCTAGTAGACAACACTGGTGATTTACTGGACTCCTGGCCTGATGTTATCAAGGGAAGGTTGCCAAATCCCATGTAAGGCGGTAGTAGGGGTTTTAGCATTAAACAATGTTATCTGACCTCACAGGACCTAGTTTCTTCATACCAGTCTTTTTACTAGAGCTGAGAAAAAAAAAATCTTGCAATCAGTAGGCAATTAATTGTTCCTCAAAACACTGGCCTAAATCCCATCATGTAAACAGAGCTAGGTTAGTGACCTATGTTTAGGCACACTGTAGCAAGAAGCTGACTAACATAAATGACATGGATTTTCTAAAGGAATTTCACCTAAATAAGAGTGAAAAAGAAAAATACACCACAGCATTTATTTTATTAACTTCACAGTAATTAAAAACCTCAGGCATCTTTGTATCCATATCTATGTGAGGTATAAATGTCATTGCCAAGCTTCGACCCACTGTCAATAACGAGAAATAAACTTATTTGGTGCAGGTGCTCTGAATTCCCAATCTGATCTGCCTGCCAAACATTTTACTGTACAAAGCTGGCACAGGCATAACCTCATTTGCTGAACTGGCATGTAGTTAAAGAGAAAACTGCACACCACTCACAAAAATGCTACCTCTTGCCAATGCCAAGGAACAAAGCTGCACCCCATGCAGTTTTTATACTACGGTTTAAAGTAAAAAATACAGAAAGAAAAACATTTGATTAGTAGAGGAGCTATTTCCTCAAATTTCATCAGACCCTTGTGATTTAGAGGAGAGGAATTCGAGGACCGAAAATAAGTCAGAATCTGCAATTTTCTGACTTTGGAGCTGTTCCATTTCAAAAACACGTTCCAGTCACACACCAACAGTAATCTATTCCTTTGTTTCACCACAGTTTTGACCAAATAAAGGTTTGATTAACAGTCATCTCAGCATGCTAACAGACAAGATTTAGTAGCTCTAGCTGAGATAGTTTAAAAACTTACCACCCCCAAATGTCTGTTCTATTCCTCTGCTGGAGATCACTGCTGCCAAAGGAGAGCTGGTGGAATGTAATGTCTACTTGCACCTCATCCGCTTCAGCGCAAAGTCTGGCAACTACCCTTAAAAACAACTTTCATCAGCAGTTTAAGCTAAGCTGCTGAACTTCACCCTGATGTGGCCAAGGCACACCATCACCTCCCATTTTCTGATTCTGCTGGGGGAGCGATAAATTCCAGCAAAAGGGCTAGGGCTGCATTAACATCTTAAACTGCCGCAGCTGCCTTCCAAAACAATGCATGGTACACAGTTCAATTTCTAAGGCTTGTTCTAGCACTTAATTAACAGTTTAGCGGTTAATTTGAAGGGGGACCAAGAACCCCATCTACTTTTCACAAAGATTTCTGTCATTCTGCCAAGTCATCAAAGCTCAGAAGTCATGAGTCAAGCCCCACGAATTCATACACGTAACTATAAAGCATTTAGGATCCCTACTACTTATTTCCAACCACACGTGAGTCACTTCTTGGATACTCCTAATGACTGTGACAATTAGAACTAGTTTTCAAACAAAAGAAACATGATCTTCAGCTAGAAATAATTTACAAAGAGTATTCTCAACATTAGACAACCAGCAATCATGCAGAAATACATAATAAATCGTAACTCATAGCATTTCACTGTTAGTGTTTTACTCAAACTCAGTATCTCATTTTCATTGCCACCTAGACAGAGTGAAGACATCTGGTGTTCTCTGACAAACTCAAGCAGAAATCTTATTTTTCAAAACAAAGAAACCTCACATTACACAAAATACTGAAAATTTAAAGATACACTCCAGGATGTAAATAGTGCACATTTATAAAACTAAAATGAGTTTTACTCTTTGCTCAAAGATGAAATCCAACACCTGCATGTTTACTGAGTTAAGTCACACTTATTCTTGTGTTGTTCAGTTCCTTTTACAGCATCTCCCCATCCACCTATCTATTTTTATTGGCCAATAGGTAGAGTATTAAACACCTAGAAATGTAAAGGAGCAGGTTCACATAGCTATTCTACAATTTAGGAGAGCCTAATGCCCGCTGGAGAGAAATTAAAAACCAAACAGCTCCCCTCTTCCTACCATACACACACAGGGGAACCTGTACCTATCACACTAAACCAATTTGCAATAAACCAGGAACTAACATCACCATCTAACACCACCTCCTCACAACCAAAACACCAGCTTCATGCTTTTGGGCAACAGCATCTATCTACATGCTACTTCGGAAAGGCTCTTCCACTGCAGAAAAATAAATTTCTCTCAAGAAATGTCCTACCCGTCTCAATGAGACTATGAATGTTAAAAGTTTTCTTTCTCCAATTTCGTAAAGATTTTCCCTTTCCTATCTTAAAGAGTGACCAAGGTATTTGGTTCCACACATCAATGAACTTTAAGTTACTTAATTTTGGACAAATCTTACTGCCCACTCAAAATAGCACTCTCAAAGAGAGCAAACATTATATTGTCAGCAAAGTACTACTCCTTATTCAGAATAAATTGAAACTGTGCTTGATTACAGAACTCTACATAGTCAGACTGTTCCTTTACAGCTCCCACTCTTCAGCTACACACAGCGTAGCAGCATGTAGCGACTTCTGTACCTGAATGAGGAGAGCGTGAAGTCTCTTTTCTATCCACCTCCATTTACTGGCTTTGCTGCTTCTTTTGTTGTTGGCTTTGTTGTTTGTGTTTGAGTTATTTTTTTAATCATTACAGCTCGTATTCACAATAACAGTCATGTGTGAGCCACAGTGAGTATTTAAATTATGCATGTTAACTAATTATAGGCTATTGCTACTGTAATTTGCATAATATCAACTTTGTCCTATCCATATATTGCATATTCCATTGATCGGTTCAACACAATTAAAAATGGTGATTATTATATAAGGTAGGAAGAAGCCTACTTAAAGCCTTAGAAAGTTGTGCATTCTTCAGTCAAGGCTACATAGTGGTTCTTACCTCAAAAATAGACACCTTCTTTATGAAACTACAGTATTCTGTATAACCTCATTTATCATATTCTCCTTTAACTGAAGGTATTTGCATATCTATCTACAAGTTTTCACCTGAGTTAGCAGGACATAACAACACAGATCTAAGACTTCTCTTCCAATGCAAGCTAACCAGTCAACAAAAAATTGAAGGAACTCTTTAGGTGATTATTTACATACAAATCATTATATGGTTCAGAACAACAGATGAATGGTGCCTTAGTAGTAAATACACATTGAAAAGACACGCTTGATATTTCTTCACCTATAAATTATAGCTTTTTGAAGCTCTGTTCCTTTGCTTGTAAGGTATGCACTCTAAGTATATTTTGCCATTTCTCTGTTTGCCATACAGTTTTCTAGCTGACCACTTCAACACAGATTGTAAACACTGCAAGAGGTGAAACACTTTCAGAAATTACATATTTATTGTGTATTTCAAAAAGCTGGAGACCAACTTGTACACATGGAGGTTTTTTTCCCTTAAACTTTTTGACTTACTTTGGAGTACTTGTTTAATGTTAGCAGCAACCAGCAATTCCAGGATACTATGGCACCAGCTCAGCCACCTTTTGGTTTATTAAGTAAATTTAAAGTAAGTGTATTGTAATCTTAGATGTCATCATATAGTAAAGGTTGCCTTAGTAGTATAATCTTTGTTTCTGAGGTTTCTGAAACTGGTTCTGAGTAAAACCTTTTTAAACCTATGCGCACAGTCTTCCTGGCAGGAAAATTATTTTTAGAAGCAGGAGCTAGGAAGGAGGAGGTGGTAAGGAAAAAGGGGTTATATTGGAAAACTTATTGCTTGTTTGCTTATTTGAACAATAAATACATTTTTGTTCTCTTAATATTCACTGATACTAAATAAATTACTTCTCTAGAAAATAGTTAAGGGAATTACAGTTCAAATTAAAAATAAATTAGTAGGGAAAATAAGTTTTTAGTAATTAAAATGTCATAAAACTGCTCTCATTAGAGCTATTTCACATACAAAAATTACATGAAATATTCTTTAAAGAAACAGAAAAAAGCTCCGTTAACAATTCAAAGTAGGACATGCAACAAGGTTTTGATATGCGTTTGCAGTAAAATCGCTGTATTGAGACACCAAACTCACTACTAGCCCATATCAGAGAACAGGGGACATCCTTTACGACCTTCCCACCTGCCACTGGAAAACATTGTCTTCTCTCAGTGCTTTCACAGCAGATGGCAGAAAATCCTCCAACTCAATGCAAAAAGCAAAACACAAAGTCCAGGGGTAGAAAGCTATGCAGCTCCTTTAGGGGGAAATTATTTGGAACCGATACGGTGAGAAAAGGAATTCAGATGCTAGGGAGAAGCAGTAGCTACCCTAGTACTTGATACCACAGGTTTGTGTGCAGCTGAGAATGGATATATTAACCAGAACAGGATTCATGTCTCACCTGCACACCAAAATCAAATGGGAAACAGTGCTCTTACAGAAATCAATAAACGTCCCCTGAAGCACACAATCACTCCTGAGGAAAGTATCCTCATCCTGCATAATGAGGGCACATAGTAAAGACTAAAACCTGAGATTAACCAACTAAAGGCATAGTTAATGACATAGTTAATTCCTGACTCTGTAACCGACAGTGTGTTTTTTTTCCCCTGTATGTCAACACTGAACATTTATTTAGAGCATTCACACTTGCAGAAGCTTATGCCTTCTATCTCTTAGGCTTTTAGTGTTATGAAATGATATGTTTAGTATGTAATTTTAAAAAAGTTATAAAAACTGTATCTGACATCAGTGTACAGTAATTATTGTATATATGAGAGTAAATGCCATGCTATCTGTATATGCAAAAAAATAGACATTTTAATTTTTATGGAAATTTTTATGTAATAATTTTAAACAACTCTTAAAATAATTTTCTTTATTTTTTTTATCACACATTTTCTTGTTTCAAGTTTATCACAATGGATAAATAAGGAATTATTCTATTTTTAAGCTGCTGCTGTGACAGTAAGTAATTGTCTCTAGAACAATGGGTGCGGCTTGCTTTAAAGGACAGTTATTAATTTGCAATAAAATTTGTGGCTTTTTTTCTAAATACTAAGTAAAGTATTAAGAAAAACATGTATTTGTGGAAAATCACCTGTGATTGTTCCATTTCTGCTTTGTTTAATTTGATGCCAAGGATGTCAGCAGCAATTCTCTGAAAACACAGGAAGACCTATGGAAAAAAAAAAATTAAATCTCATTTAATTGATTAAAAACAGACATCCCCAAAGTTCTTTCAAATATATCAAACCATTCTTGAACTGTAAACAGTGAGATATACAAAGTTATGACCTGTAAAAAACAGATCTGAAAATAATCTCATCTGGTACATTCAATTTTGTTTAAAAATTGGAGAAAATAACTCAACAATGGTATGTGGAATGAACAGTATGCTAGATTGTTAGGCAACACTTCTACTCTGCCTCCAGAGACCTAAGTTTAAACAAGCTTTTACACAACCCACCTCTCAAATACTACTCTCAGTGCTACAAAATATGAATAAAGGTATTCACTAATATTTAGCACAAAAATATTTTACCAGTGAATTGTGCAATGGAGATCTAAGTTCCTGCAATTTAGAACAATTGAACTGTGCATCAACAGCATCAAAATCTCTGCTGCACACATTCTAAAAACATGTGAACATCAAAGCCAAGCAATGATACATTTGTTTGAGGGTCTTACAAAACATCGCATGTGCTATACTGAATAGAAGCATCTAGGAAATAAGCAAAATGTTGTATGGCATGGAGCAGCCTAGCAGTTAGGCTTCAGACATGGTTTGACAGATAGCATTGGGTGGCAAGGCTATCTTAACGCCTTTACTTCATCTCAGTACAGTCCACCAATCTTACTGTTCAGGCAGCTGCATTTTAAATCAGATTAAAAAACACAGAGGATACTAAACAGGAACAGCTTAAGGTTTTACCGCTGCTTGAACATGCTGTAGTGCCAAGCTTTATCTTAGAGCCTATCTACGTGGCTGTGCATCCAAGCACACAACTTAATCTACCATATAACTGCCACTCCAGAAGGTAATGCCTGTGAAGCGTTATTAGTCATTTTCAATGAAAAGTCTGCGTATATATACAGCATTCACACAATCTTTTCTTACAGCTCCAATGAAAGTCAGTAATGA
This sequence comes from Alectura lathami, assembly GCA_013399715.1. Lineage (NCBI taxonomy): Eukaryota > Metazoa > Chordata > Aves > Galliformes > Megapodiidae > Alectura > Alectura lathami. Next base: position 120,855 of record VXAV01001240.1, read on the forward strand.
ATGAGCGCCACCAACAAGTTCCCACAGCTTCCAAAATCATTTTTCTTTCTCTGAACTACTTGGTCTAGTATCATAGAATCATAGAATATCCTGAGCTGGAAGGGGCCCACAAGGACCATGGAGCCAACCCCTGGCTCCACACAGCACCACCCAAACCCAATGGCTGTCAGCAGTGTCCAAAAACCCCTTGAGCTCCAGCACCTCGGGGCCGTGCCCACTGCCCTGGGGAGCCTGTTCCATGCCCACCACCCTCTGGTGGGGAACCTTTTCCTAACACCCTGCCTGACCCTCCCCTGACACGCACACAGCAAGGAAATGGGAAGACCTCTTCCAGAGGCCTCCCTAGCCAGGCTCTCCAGCATACCGAACTGATCACCTGCCATGCCTGTGTTTTGTGCGCAAAGCATCACGCAGGAGCTGTGCTCTGGTTGTGCAGTTCGATGGGCAGGACGATGGTTAAGCTACAGTAAGTCTTTCATGAAGTTTAATTCTCCTCTAAGGAGATGTGTGGGTTTTTCTATGTACATAAAATTATCTTTTGCAAATGAGCCTTTTGGAAAGATCTGAGGTAAACAAAACAAATCACTTCATCTACCTTAACCCAGCATTTAGGGCTCCTCTAGCCTATACCCACAGCAGCAATAGATGGCCCTTCTTAAATCACTGTCTGGGGTAAACACCCTGTCTTCCCTGCACAACTACCCAAATATATGGACTGCAGTAACAGTGCAAAGAGTTAAATCAAACCTATACTGAAACTAAAAATGAACTACTGTAAACTGTCGTTCATGCCTTCTTTTGTCAGTAGATATTTAAACAGAAACTTCTGGTTAATGCTCCCTAGGTACGTTCAGATTTACTTTTCTTTTTAAACAGTAAGTTATAAAAGGAAAAACAGTATATACACTGGGATGCTGCTGTAATACATGAATCAGTTAAAAAGACATAATAAAGATTCCTTCATAATTTGTAATGTTAACTGTATCAGTTTTATAAGAACTGCTGTTTTTCCTGTTACCACAAAATTGTTGTCTCCCTGAGAAAGGAATATATTTCATCATATGCAAACTTCACTACATGAAGTATTATAAAATTTTTTTCTCTTTCAAGCATAAAAAGCCATTTTCACACTTTAAACAAAAATTCCTGCCAAAGACTTAATACAAGCTCTAAGGAGAACAGGATTCACTGCATTTGCATCAGCAGTATAACACAATAATTACCTTATAAAATTTGGCAGTCTGTTGTAGAAGAAAATGATCTTTCAAAGACCTTAAAAAACAATCAGTGATGCCATTCGTATTACAGAACTGTACTTCCATACAATTGGACATGGTCTTACCATTCAATAACATTAAAATAAAGTAAATTATGTCGTCTCTGTGAGACAGACACAGATTTTTTTTTTTTTAAAATGGGAATTACAAAGTCATTAGGCATATGACAGAAATCAAGAAAAACAATACAAATGTGATTTTAATCTGACTGATACAGTCAACTAAAAGAGAAATTTTTCTCCCATGCACTTCCAACTAAAACAAATATCTCAGGTCAGAGTCAAATGACTGCTCTAAAATGTGCTCTGCAAAGCATTACAAACACCAGAACGTTGGAATTTGAATGGACCTGCAGAGAGACTGTCTTCTGGCTCTGAACTCATTAGAATTCTGATCATAACAGAATCTTGTGACTTTATCAACTGTTAGAAGCTTCTGTATTGATGCTCTACAGATGAGCCAGGTCCTGGAATGGAGGCTGACAGCAAAGAGCGATCCAGTGGGTCTCATTCCCCATGGTGATGTGTAAGCCAGAGCATTTCCATAATAAGAGCTATACCTCAAACCACAAATCAGATGAGAAGACACAGTAATCAATAAAGAACATATACCTTCATAGGAAGATCTATTTTCATGCTACTAGGCTGGCAAAAAGGACCTGCAGAGTCAAAGTTCTCAACAGTTTAATAACCTGAAGTATAATAAAACTGCTACATCATGCCTCAGAATAACAGCTTTCTTTTTTTAAAAAAAAAAAAAACACAGTTTAAGGACTTTATTTTTTAAATTTTTCTTACTTACAGAATCTCCTGTCTTGGCCGACACAAAATGGCTACTGAAATTGTTCTCCTGACAAAATCGTTGGTGTTTGTCAGCTTTCACTGTGCGCATATGCTCCAAGTCAACTAAAAGTAAGCAGAAAAAAAATACTACAATAGAGCCTATTTATTTAGTTACCTGTCTTAGACATCACATTCATTGGAAATGCATCAGATGTAACCTTATTCTTTGCAGAGGTATGCAAATACAGGTTTTTGTTTTTGTTTTTTTAACAATCATATGCCAAAAAAATGAAACCACAATTAAAATTGTACAATCAAATGCAAGAAATTCATATCTGAACAAAAGAACAAATTTATTTCTGGACTCACATAAGCAATTCATAACTTTCCTACTAACAACATGCAAAAAAAAATCCAAGACAGAACTAAATTTTGTGTATTTTGTTTGCAAGCATGATGTAAAATGGATAGTCCAGTGTATTCTAAAGACAGAGAGTTCACAAAGTACATCTGAATCTACATATTTTTCAAGTAAAAAAAAAAAAGCAAGAGTTGTAAATAATTTTATTGCAGAACACTGCAGAGCAAAAACATCCACTATAATTTAAAAAAATAAAACTAAATAAAGTAACTGAACAGTTACTTTACATTAAGTTCTCAATTCCACAGAGGTATGGTTCAGAAAATTAAGAATGATCAAATGCATATTTCAATCTATTTCCATTATTTTATAACCATTAGAAGCAAAGTAAAGCATTCAAACGGTACTTTATGTTGAAAAGCACTAGTTGCTTACAACACAACATGGAACTCAAGTCTTGCACTGGTTTTATTGTGTACATTCCAGTTTCTCCAAGTCTGATCCTAAGGTAACTGGAAACCATATTGAACAGTTTCTCTTTTTATTGCATTACAGTTCCTATAAGGGTGTTGACTCTATGCCGTCAAATTATAAGGCAAATATATTCAGAAGGATTTAAGGACAACCAGGCTCTTTGAGTCAATACAGGAAAAAAAAACTTAAACTGATTTCCTGAGGAAGGGACCCAACTGACTTGTAAAAACTTGTAAATTTGCAAATCTAGTAAGCCTGCATAATAGTGTCATTTGATTATCAGCTGAAAAAATGCTCTCATACTACATAAAAGGCTTTATTTTAAAATGATATTGGAGGTCTTTAATTTGTAGGCTCTGGAGATTTTCTCTTGGAGATTTTTAGTCTAACAGGGGATTCCTACACCCCATTTATACTGCTTACTTTGGTTAATGCGGAGTTTTTGCCACATATTACTGTTCCTTGCACATCAGTAAGGCCTTGTTTGCAAGAACAGGCCTAAAACCATCCAGTTACCACAGGCATTAATTTGCGAAGGACTAAAATACTAAGCTATTAACACTAACGTTTGTAGTACAGTATTTCATAATACTAGATGTAGAATATAGAGTTTCACAAAAAATAGGAAGAACAAATACATTTATTAGGATAAATCCCAAAGTGAAAAAAGATCCTTATACAGACTATGTAACAGCTACTTAACTTTTTTCTCTTAAAAATATGTACCAGCAGAGAGCCACTGTTGAAATGCTTTTAAGAAAAAAAATGCAGCATACTGTCTAAGCCATATCATTATTTGCTAATAATTTTACTCTTCATATACTAGCTTTAAGTGCAGTGTGGAAAACACAACAGCGAGATTACTCTTTGGGGGGAAAAAAAAAAAAAAAGAATCAAAATATATTTCCTTTATTTTTATTTAACAAGTTCTTAGAGGAACCTTAACCCCACTGCCAAATTTCACATCACTACTTCAACTGTATTGAAACTCCAAAAATCTACAAACAACAAAAAAGTCAACCACTGATCATATTCACACTGTATCTCTGTTAACACAATGACATATTTATGTAAGTCTATGAACACAAGCTCACAAGTGGCAATTTCTCTCAGCCTCTCTTCCCCAAGAAGGAAAGAATAGGGACCAGAAGAACACAAGTGCATGATAAGAGGCAAATTAATTTTCAAGAAGAAAATGCTCTGCCTTATAGGAAATCATATCCCCAAGTGCTTCTTATTTCCTATTTGAGGAAATATTAAGAATAATATATGATCAGTGGAATATATATTTTACTACAGTAGAGAAATTAAAAAGCACACATGATCCCAGAACCTAATAGTCTGGAAGTTAAAATCAAGGCGAAATTGAATTTCTGAATTTCATGCAATTCTCAGTTCCTCTCCCCACTTATATCACCTCATGCCTTCTGAATTATGGGCAGCCTGCTGTGAACTGTGCAGTTACTGTTCTGCTAGATAACTGCCCCGTAACTGTCCATGTGAGCACTCTCAGCCCACAGTAAATGCAAGGCAATTCACGTTACATTAGCCCTCAATGAAAGAGGGCACAGTTTTAGTGCAAGAAAAGGGTTTCAAGCATTAATAAATATTGAACTATAAAAAGTTGCAGTTTGCAGTCAATGAAAGACGACTATGTAAACTCAAACTACCTTGCATTGCCACAGGCTGAGGGCGCAATCACAGACACTTACCGGACACTAGATAAAATGCAGTGATCATTACCCTCCAGCTCTCCCCCACCTCCCACAAAAGACATCAGATGTCGGTGAGCTAAATAGGCAGAACTCCTAGCTACCAGGAGATAACTCTTGTCCAGCTTTTATTCAGATGCCTAAGAGAGAAGACTTTAGGAGGAGAAAGCTTATTTTCTAAATATGTTTATAAGGAATGTAGAGATTTCACAAGGAGAAAAAACAGAAACTAATAGTTGGCCAATGAGGGCTGGTATGATGAGCCAATTAACAGCAGGAATAGGTGTCTTTGGGATGAAGGATGATATGAGACTGCACTTAAGCCATGAAAAGCTTAAAGGGAAAGACAAACAACTTTTGGATAGAAAGAAGAGAATCGGATACATAAATACAGTTTGATTTTACAAACCAGGAAAACGATCTTGCCAAATATTGTAAATGACTAGATAACATTGCACTTGCCAAGAAAAAGGAATTTCAGCAATTATGATGCAAGAAATGAACATTTAAGCCTTGCTAATGGTTATGATAGGCCATACTTAATGAAGGTCATGAAGATAGATTTGGACACAATCAAGCACAGACATTTAGAGAAAGGCCAAAAAAGACGTTTACATGCCAGATGGTTCAGTCATCCTACTCGTCTGAAGCAAAAGAGGAAGAAGACAATAGCAAAAGGAAATTAATAGCTCTGTTTTTACCAAGTAGAATTTATGCTGATGGCTAGAAACCACAATGAAATGTCAAAAGGGGATGCACAGATTTTTTTTTTTTTTTTAAAAAAGGAAGAAGAAATTTAACTATTCACAAATAGTGTGATCCTAAAATACACAAATGTTACAAACCAGTACTTTGTGTGAAGTGCTTGGGTACAAACTAATATCCTTACCAGTAAAAGCTAAGGCAAGCCCAAGATGGGTAAATTTTACAGAATATAGCAAGAATATTTCTTTGATTTATCATTTTTGAAATTCCACAGGTCTTAAAAATGGGACCAAGAGGAAGTGCAGATAATGTAAAGGTTAGTAAAGTGATAGTTAAAATCTATAGGATTTCAAGAACATTGCTGGTTCCTTGACTACAAAGAGACCACTTAGCATAGTCATATTACACAGAGTTATTTTCAATCAAGTGGAGTAATAAACCACAATAAAACTGAAATCAGGAGGAGCAGAGGAGCATTATAACCAGTGGGAGAAAGAGAGATCATAGTACTGTTTCCCCGATTGGCCAGATGAGGACAGAAAGAGGAGCTCAACAGCCCTCAAAGTCATTTTGAGGTCCTTTTCTAGGAAAAGGCACCCACACTATAGGCTGCTGCCATTCATTCATTTTTATGCCTCAAATACACGCTAAAAAGTCCACGTGACAACAAAAAAAAAAATTCCCCATAAATTATCTCCCATTGTCTTATTTTTTCTCTTCTCCAACTGTTTCCAAGTAGACCACCTTTTGTTTTCTCTGGAAACAAACTGAACATTCACCATCAAGCTTGTCTGGTGTGAAGAGTCACTTCAGTCAAAGCTAGCAAAACAATTGCTGCTCCTTCAGTAACTGTATGTACAGTAGGTAGAGACATCACATAAAGATACTGGCACAACAAAAATAGCCTGGGAACTTCATGAATGACTTCCACCTAGCCAAACATGCAAGTGAAACTCTCCCCTCACAGATGAAAATTGAGTAGACTAGTGTCTGCTGACGCATGAGATAAGGCTTGCCGTAAGACTTGCTCCTCACATGTTCTGGAGAGTTAAATTTTGATTTGTAGGAAACTGAACGTAGATCAAGTGAGGTGAAAAAGAAAAGTTTGCATCTCCCTCCCACAGCAGTCCCAGAGATACTCCTTCTAAGGCATTCCTGAAGGAGTGAGAAAATAGGTAAGAAAACTGCAGAATCTAGTGGGTTTAAGTTGGGACCAGAGAAATTTGATTAGCTCACATCTTCAGGTGACACAAACCATTCTTTCATCCCCCTTCAAAAACTGCTGCTATACATCACTTAATTGCAGTGAAATGCTGATAGACAATGCTAACTTCAACAGAACAGGAAAGAGAATAGATCAATAGTTTAAATAATTGCCTGCAAGGCTAGAAATAATATGGCTGGGAAAAATTCTGAGCAAACACTTGAGACAGTATAAGTAGTCTACTGCAAGTCACATTCCTATAAACTTTACATGAGAAATTAGGAGTAAGCCACAGACATTTCAGTTTATTGGTTAACAGCACAGGAATACAGAGACACTAAGAAGTGGGTTACTTACAATCTCCACCACACACAGCCATTCAATAGCAGTTGGGTCTTGACTGAAAAATTCTGCTATTTTTGACTTGAGACTATGAAACTACTAATGGTAAACAAATTAATGCCAAACGCATTTCTCTCGCACTATTTAGATGTACATACCACTCCTCTAAGACAGCAGGGGCTTGCAACAAGACCCCACAGTGGGTCCCTTCCAGTTCAGGATGTCCTATGGTTCTACGATTTCCATTTCAATGCACCATATAGGTGGAAAACCAATATTCAAACAATTTAAACACTGGTTTGGTTCACTGCAGTGAACAACCACTAACACAATTAGCTCGCCAGAATTTGCTTCAAGTAATAAAGTGTGATATCAAATCCCAGAGCTGTATTGTCCTAAAACTATGGTAATAATAAAATACGTACAACATTTTTAAGTAATACAACTGGGACAAACATGAAGCCACTGAGCATTTTAAATTATCAGTGAAAAGATGGACGTTCTGGTTTCATCATCTTTCAAAATGCCAAAAATGCAATAGTAGTTTATTTTGATTTGAATATCATCACCAAAGCAAATAGCTGCACATCCTCTAAAAAGAGGCCAGAACGTCATTCATGCAGAATATAAAGGCTGCTTCTTGTGCTATTTATCTCCCCTTCTCACAGGACTGCCAGTGTCTTGTTTTAAAAGATCACTAGAGAAGAGTTCCATGTAAAACTACAGCATTTTTTAAGTCAGAAAATATCAATTTTTGCAAGAATCCTTCTTTCAGGTAATTCTGGAAGAAATATGAATATATAACTAGTACAGGTACTTCCACGCAGCTGAAAAAATAGTGACAGTACTTGTTCAGAACATCATAAACAGCTGAGTGGCATGCATAATGCATGTTAAGCAAGCCTGAATGTTTAACAGTTTGTTGGCTTTTCTCCTGGACTGTGAGATTACATTTACAAACCATAAGGCACTATACAGTCATTTTAGTTGATTTTACCAGTGATAACTAACATATCCATTTGCTAAAGCATCCGAATGAAAAGCAACATTAAGATACAGCTCAGAGTATTTCAGTAAAAGGATGCCTCTCCACCCAGATCTGAAAGTCTTTCACTTTCAAAGCTTGCAAGAGTAGTAACTACGAGGGAATTTGTTATGAAGGGCCAGTTCTCCTCTTTAAGATAAGCTTATTTGTTGATAATTACAGTATTCATTATTAAAATTTGTATTCATACAAATGAATTCACAACTGTCTTGCTTCATAATTACCACACAAATCATAACTCATATTCTGAGATAATTAAGGGTAGTTTGAAAGTTATGAGTAAACATCGATATTAATATATGGTAGTGCACAAAAATATATTCTTTTATAGTGTGCTGTGAAAACCAAAATACAAATCTTTCTGCAAAGTATTTGCAGCTGTTCACACAAGGTATACAATTACATAATGTTTAAATAATGAGCTATCACGATTAGCCCACACAGACATGACAAGTAAAATGCTTTAATAATTTATTAATTTGATTTACATGTGCTTAAAATTATGTACATATTTTCCCTTCTGAATATACTCCAGGGTCATAAAAAAAGGGGGGCTACATATGACAACTTTTTCATCCTACTTTTGTTATAATTTCAAACTGATTTCTTAAGAACAAACCTAGTCTGAGCACCAGAAAACCTAACAAAGCCATGAAGACAACATTTATACAGTATTGTCTGCATGCAGCATACTCTGCTCAACAAGCAGCCAGTTCAGTTTCAGAGTGTGAAGGTTCTGCTTCACCCATTCACAAGGAAAAGCGCCTGAAAAGGGGCATGAAAAGGAGATTTCTCTAGGATTTTATTCTGAAGAATAAAACAGAAATCCTGTTGCATACTGTGAGCAGCACAGCATGCAGCGGGACTTGCTGCCCCCGGCCCCTCAGCAGAGCAGGCTGGCAGGTCCCACAGCTCTGGCCATGAAGAGCCCCTCTCAGGCCTCCTCTGCCACAAGCAATACTACCCAGCTTTTCTTCTAGTTCTGCCACCATTCCAAAGAAAATAGGGGAAAAAACAACAAAAAACCTCCCTAGCTTTTTATTGCCCAGCCTACCAGTAGACTACTGCTTTCCCAGTAAAAATGGAGCTACTTAATTAAATCTCAATTTTTCAGGAATATTTAAACAGGTTACTTGAACTTCAAGCAAAATTTTCATTTTCTATCTAGACACAAAGGCTATTTCTATGCAAATAATACAATAAAATTATCTTATAGAAAAATTCTGATATTATTACTAATAATGACTAGTTAATAACTCTGATACAACACTGTAAGACTAAACAGAAATAATCCATTCATTTGACAACAAATTGCACTGAGTCTGCAATACTATCAGACTTTGTATATGATCTAGCTTTTTAAGAATCAATTTTGACTGGGTACTTTTAAACAAATTGTAGCACATACTTTTCAAAAATTCAAACCTAAATACCAGAGTATAAACTGCAACTTTTTGTAGTTAAATTTTTTCGTACTTTCAATCTTTTTCTCACACTAAAATTGTATAGCTGCCAAGAAAAGAAAACTCTTTCATGGAAGTCATGAAAACTATGCCACTACTCTGATTTAAGGAAGCTCAACGAAATATAAATATAGTTCCAGTACAGATTTTCTCAGTAATTTTTTTAGGTTATCAAGAAAACATCTAGAGTGTTGATCTGGTTATACTCATGTCAGACAAACTACATGTCACATTAACTACCTCCAGGAAGTTATTCCAAACACAAAATAAACTGTTTATGCCCCTTCTCAGATAGATAGCATGACAGATTGTTATTAGTTGAAGACAGATGAAATACATTAATTTGATTGCAAGCATGTGTTTTACTTTCTCACTGTCATGTACACTCTGCTGCTGATGCTTCCCTATGAGGACGTAGTAACAAATCAAACGTTGTATTAGAAGACTTGCTAAGGGAGAACTATAATAGCTGGTGCTGCACTTTAACACTTAAAAAACTATACTTAATGTTTCCAGCTACAACAGGAAATTACTGGTTCCAGAAAGAAAAAAAAAAAAAAGCTTAAAAACTCTTGTGATTTACACAAAGCATTATAACACTTCCTCTAAAATTAAAATTCTCAACAAACGTGTATGTCAATTACTAAAGGAAAATATAACCTTATAAATACTAAAACCATGATCAGAGCTCTTTTTAAACCAATATCTAATATGGGAAATATAAGGTGGGCAATTCCCAAGTCTCTTCAGTTGAAAAGCAGACCGGCATCTTCCTCATTGCCTGTTTTCACACATCCCTCTTCTATGGGCCTCCATGTATTTGTACAAAACCCACACGGAATTCTCTTTCCTCTCATCGAGCAACATACAAAGACACAAGATCTGTGGTGAGCTTCTTAGAAAAAGCACAAATCACAATAAAATCAGGTAGATGATTCTAATTTTTTTTTTCTAATTAGTAAATAAGAAGCAAGAATGTGATTAGCATGCCAAAGTCTCTTTGATTTACATTTATGATAGCAGCTGTAGTCTTTATACGAAGTTTTCTACATTAAAACATGCTGTACTGAGACCCTCAAATACTGATAAATAATAAAGGACAACAGCATTTTTCTAAAGCTAAAAAGGTTAATTAAGTTAACATCCCCAAGATTTAAAATAGGCTTCAGCACACACAATGGGACAGGATTCTCACCTAAAAGCATGTATAATCTTTCGTAGATGAAAGGTCATTTTTAAGAACATGTTAACCTTTGCAAATACAAACATCAGGCATCTTTTTATATCACAGTAAAATTTCTTTTGAAGCAGAGGGGAAAAAAAAAAAGCACACACCCAAGTTTCTTTTCAAAGCTATGATGATAGATGACTCCTTTACACAGCTTGAAGAGACAGTTAAATAGAATATAATATTTTTTTCCTCAGTCAGACATTTCCCATTTTCATTTTTCAATAAATTCTTGGCAGAAATTTTTGCCACCATTTATCATTTGACTGAGCAGACTCAGATTACACTGATAGTTAGACTGATCTCCTTATCCCTACCCCTAACAAAGATGTATTTGAACACAAGTATTCAAAAAGGATATTATTAAACAAATACACAAACTGAGTTACCTCATAGTATTATCCTGGGATTAAAATACAATTGGAACAACTTTTCCTTTTTTTTTTTTTTCCCCCCCCTTCTTAAAAGGGTATTCTAAGGAGACAGAAAGCAAGAGAGAAGGATGAAAGACAGTGCTGTCACCTCCCCACCCTGCAATATACCCACACTGCAGACACAGGCATAGCAAGAGATGGGTCTGTTAACTTTAAATGCATTGATCTGGGCACAAGGAGCATAGATGTAGCAGCACAGACTGCAGATGAACTGCCATGTACCTCTGTGTACTGTCTGCGTGCACCTACCAATACAAACACACCCTTAGGGCAAGTCTTCAGGTAGAGGTGTGAATGAAAGAACCGCAAACGCTTTTTCTGCACACCGTCATGGAGTATGAACTGCCTAGCTTGAGCAAATTAATGCCTCTACCTCTCAAAAGCATCATTTCACAGGGCTTTTATGTTCTTTAATTTCACACTTTTGGTTAATTTGTTTTTACTTTCCACAATGAAATGTGCCTTGAGATTATAAACTGGTCCCAGGAAAAAAAGACAGTTTGTTCACTGTTGCTTTTCATCTGGCCAGTCAGATTCTTACTCAGCCCTTATCGCCATCACCTACAGGGACCTTGCAATTACCAACAGATCATTTGCTGACTAATTCTTTTCCAAGTAAATTAGGCAAACACCATTTGTATTTTCACAAATGAAAAATGAAACATGAATGAGAAGATAAATTTTAAGCCTTGCCTAAGACCACATGAAGTTTCACTGAACCATAATTTTACTGCCTTAAGCACTAGATCGTCTTTCATCTTCTTTAACTCTTGTGTTCAGGCTTCCTAATCCTTGTGCCAACAAGAACTGTGATAGCAATTAGTTTCTAAAGCTGCTAATTTGGACTCAAACTTCTTTACAAATAGCTATTTCCTGAAGACAGCGGCCATGCCAGGAGAATGCCTCCAGCTGACCTTCCCTGCCATATCAATTTGGTTACAAAAATCACTGGGCAGTCACAGCGACCAGCATTGCACCCGGGAAGGACTGACGTACTGAACAACCCTGAGAAAGCAAAACAAAACAAACCAACCCATACTCACACAAGCCATAACCCAGGATGCCCAGCAACAACACATCACCCAGAGCCTGCGATCCCAAGCCCCTCCGGCCCACCCTGACTCACTGGCACTACCAACGTCCTGGTCAATGGAATTAGAAATGACACAGTAACAGCATTACGGCGACCATCTCAGAGACGTGGCAATGCTGTTACTTAAGCACAGAAACTCAACTACCATACAGTATAAGAATATGTAATAATTATTTTGTATTTTCTAAACTCCAGCTGCTGCATATCTTCTCACTTTCTTACAAGTTTCTATGAGTAATAAATACAATATTTCAATTTTGTATCCAGCCTCCTTCATAATGAGGGTAACTAAGCATAAACACTCAAAAATAGAATATATTTAAATAGATGTATTTATCTAATGTATCCAAAATGTAAACAGAATTTCATTTTCTAATTGTCAGTGTTTCTGCAATACTTTAAAGTTATACCATTTAGAATCTATATTTTCTCTCACAAATCTAAAAGAGAATTACTTGATTCATAAACTTGTAAGAAAATTTTCAAAATTATGATGGCTGCAATATGCATTTTTAATGTTCTTATGAACTCTGGGCAAATGAATTTCTATGTGTCAAAAAATATGTTACCCTTTAGATTACACAGTAATGGTGTTGGTAGTAGCTTCCAAACTTTCCTATAATGAACTTTAAAAACCAATACAAGGGCTGAGAAACAAAAGTTGCTGACAGAGAAACAACAACAGACCCTTCTTTGATTCTGCATTAAAATTTTAAAATCTGAATTACTGAAACAGCATAAAAAGCCACTTACATTGATAGAACTGATCTACTAGTGACAAATAGCTGGATTTCATTACCTTTTTTCTCCACAAAATGAATTTCCCTCCTTGTAATATTAGATCTACTTTATAGAATAAAGGCTAAAAATCTGATTTTTTCATTAATTCAATTAGAGATGTCGTCTTGGTTTAATTTAATAGCTTCATAAACTCAATAGAATGTAAAAAATATAGTACTATGATTACTGAAATTCAAAGTTGAATGATTTTCTTTATAAAATGTTCTTTAATACCTTAGTGAAGGCATGAAGTTGTAATGTAGCAAACATTCAGAAGATGGTGCTAGTCCAATATATCTGCAAGCTGCAGATGGATCAGCTTCTCTTCATCTCTCAAATATTTCAACTAATTTTGACGCACCTACTGCCTCACCACTGAATTTATCAATACCAGGAAAAAGTACAGTCACCTCTACTTAAATGCTAAGAACATCACTAAATGGCTTCATCATTCTAAAATTCACAAAGATTTAGTGGATTGACAACCAAAAAACATAAATTTCATAAATTCAGGGTCTTGGGATCTTTCTGAAGACTCGTATGTTTCTTAGATCCTAGACGCAGTCACTCTGTATCTGCCTTTTACAGGCATCAAGAGTTTCTGGCCATAGTTTCAAGACACCCCAACATCAGCACCAAAGCTCAAAAAAACTATGAGCACCCCATCCCACTTGGGGTTGTTTGTTCCTACCCTCATGTCACAAGGCACTATTCTCTCCTCACCTGCTTAGGAGCCCACACAGCTCATATGAGCTTTTGAAGCTCAGTGAGCTGATCCATGTTAAAAATAGCCATTTCCTTTCTGCTACGTTCTGTTTAACCCAGCTCAAGTCACCAATCTGATTTCCCGTGGGGCAGTGGTACTAACTCCATGCTCTAAACCAGCTTCACCACAAAACTGACCATCGCGGAACTAGAGCCTCCAAGCTCTAGTAAGCTGACTACAGTTGTACAATCTATTTCTTCCAAAAATAGGAAGTCCAGACATACTGTAACATCAAGTAAAAATCTTTATCCTTATATAGCAGTTCCTGAAATAGTTCTTTCAAAAGAATGCATCGGAACATATCTTGGAGTAATATGTTTCATGCAGCGACAGAAATGAGCTGTTAATAAGAAACTTGTTCCTATAAAAAGCATTTACCTAATAAATAACACTTCCTCAGGACCCACTCCAGCATTCTCAATGGCGGCTGCTGCATACATCTATACAGGCCGTTTCTACAGGAATACTTCTGTTGGTCTCATGCCAAACAGCAATGTTATAATGCTGGCCCCCTCTCAGGTGTGAGGCTTTCATCCAATGCTCTGAATCACTTGCTCCTAACAGAGCCAGCCCAGGTCACCGCCAGGGCCCTTCCGTGCCTGACTCCACTGCTGCTTCCAGAAGATGCAATAACGGGTTGGAGACACTTAGTGCTTCTCCTACAGACCCCTCTGGGAGCTCTCCCACAACAAAAATTATAAATGAATATGAAGTCATTCACTAGGATATAAAAGCAAGCCTTAAATGCTCAAAGATCAGGCCAAGTCAGTATTATTTTAATTATGATAAAACTCCAGTATTAAGCAATTTCAGACATCACTTCAGTTCTTCTTCCAAACTTTTTCTAGCATAGATGCAAGACTGGCACGTATCAGAGTGAAATTACTCAGTTACTAGGCAATTTATTACTGCTTAACTGTTCCATGCGTATCAAATCCTCTTTGACAGCAGCCCAGCTTTTTTTCCATTTGGAAGTTTTTGTGACTAATTACACCTCAGAAGAAAAAAAAAAAAAAAAACCTGCAGCTTTACAGACACTTTAAAAAACTTTTATTACTATTATCATTTTAATGTCCCAAGTCAAGAGACTCAAACAGAAAGCGTGGCTCAGCAGACCCCTGCTGGATTTCCAGCTGCATGAAGACAATCCCACATCCATGCTCTGCATGAGTACCAGTGCACCAGGGCACAGGAAGCTTGAGCTACAGGAACGTGTGTTCCCCCTGCATTGCATTCTGGTGGCACCAGGCATTCCTGGTCAGACAGACTGCTGTCCTATGCCTCGGGAGGTGCTGCAGGGATGGCATCTCACTTGTGGAATGGACCAACAAGCGCAGGATCTAAGAAAATTACCCAAACTAATCCCAGAGACACATATATACGGTTACCAGGTCACTCAGCGTTTCATACTGTTGCTTCTCACCAGCAGTAAAGACAAAGTTGTTCTGAAGGAACTCCTTTTTTTCCCCTTCTGAAAGCTCTTCACAGTACATGATAGAACATGCTTTGCCCAGCCCACAAGTCTTCCCTCCTTCTTTTAAATGTTGAACATCTGGTATGTTCCTTGCAGTTTTCTGCCCAACAGGAGAGCCAAATTTGGTAGCTCAGACTCAGAAAATAAATTCTATTGCTTTAAAATGCTGCAGTCATGCACAGGATTCTAATACCTGCAAAATGCAGTGCCAGTGAAGTATTACCCTTCTACGCTTAGACCTGGAACCCTGGAATTTCAATGAACAAGATCCCTCATTAGAATAAGACGGAGACAGACGTACATACACGGTGGGTGGGCACTGGTGGGCATCAGCCCTTCCAGCCTCTCTAATGAGCAATTTCCCCAGATTCAAAGAAAAAAACCATAAAAACTTAAAGAGAAATGGCAAGTTGCCTCCTATTACCACCAGCCTAACTGCTTGGGCTGCTGCTTCTATAAAACACAGAGGTTTTTTTCGAAGAAAATTATTGTTAAAACCATTCGGCTGAAAGTGAAGAGCTATCGAAAGGTACAGTCAGACTGGCAGCTTGCTCTTAAAATTCCCCCCACCACTTTTAAAAGCCACAAGCAAAATGATACTTATAACAGCTGTTCACACACGCCTAAGCTAGATGTGAACTTTTATTTTCCCAAAACTAAAAAGGGAAGCTTTAAACAGCATCTGATTTAATTTTTTTTTTTTTTAATTAAAAGTGGAGGTTAAAAGGATCATGGAAATGGGTGATGCAGCTGTGCTGATGCTAGGGAAAAGAATTCCAGAACAAGAAGTGAGGTAGAGTAAACACACAAAGTACATTTCACAAAACTAAGTGCATGCTACACTTAAGTGATTTTACTAGCTAATGGCAAGTTAACCCAATGTTTCTTCAGAAACGTTTTTAAAAATTAAGTTGTATTTTTCAAATATAATAGAATTTGGCTATCTGTTCCCTTGGAACAATCTTAAAATTAATTCTAGAATGAAGTGGGTTCACAGGTTCCAATATTATTCCCAAATGCACCTTATGTGACATACAATTCAAAACTAGCTCACTAATATTGGCATATACTTATTGGTTTGGTTCACAAAGGATTTTGACTTCCCCTGTATTTAGATCTCTTTCTAGAATAATTGAACATTTTAAATCAGATTTGCAAATGTGCTGGGACAATAAAACATGCAAGCTAGCATGCCTAGGGGGACATTTCAAAGCACCACAGAAACTTCTGGGCAACTAGGCAATGGTTTAACCACATCTGAAAATCCTATCAGACAGCTATCTACATTTTTGAGCATGGGCACACTCATGAAAATTCTGCCCTGATGGCCTAATTATTTCATAAATGGCACCACATACTTATTTTTTTTAAAGGAGAATAAAAATGTCAAGTTTTATTTCTACACATACACATCATGTAAAAAAGCACACAATGACAACATAATTCGAGATATCGTCACAGTATTTAAAGGGTCTTTTCCACTCAAACACTTAGGAAAAAACATAAACATATGTTTAAAGCAGAAAATTCACAGGATTATGAGGGAAATGGCACATTAATTCCTATGGATTTATATACCCTGTAGACTGTAGCAGCTCCAGAAGAAATCTTTTCCAGTGCAGAAGTATGTATACTATTTAGAGCAGAAGTCCTTAATAGTTCATCCATCAAGTTTACTCAGTCAGAGAAGCTCCTAGATTTTTTTTTTTTTTATAAGATGTCTAATATACTAAAGAAGTATGCAAAGTAACCCACGCTTCTCAAAACCAGGATACTATACAAAAGAACAAAAACCTGGTGTCCACACCTGACTGATGAAGCAGCACTCCCAGACAATCTACAGATGAAAATCACCAATAGAGGAGCACTCCCTTTGCACTAAGCACAAGATGTAGAGAGAATGGGGAGAGCAAAGAGGCGCAGGAAGAGCGAGATGTAACCCAGCACACACAGCAGTGCCTAGCAGGGGGAGGCAGGAAGATTAAGTTGATNGGCAAGTGGAAAATTTCAGTGATGCAGTGATCTCTGATCCCCTCCTTTGTCCACCCACACACTAGAGACTCAAAGATGAGAAATAAAGCATTCACAACAAATAGGAAGATCTGAGCTATTCAGACCAAGGAATCTGGAATATTCATAGAAACCCACCTGCCGTGGACAGGGCTGCCAACCACTAGCTCGCTAGATCACCTGACTATTCTAGTCAGGTCACTAAATAACACCACAGCCTGGACTCCTGCTTAAGGACAAAGATATNACCATTTATTAAAGCATCATTTAATAAAAAGGCAGAGGAACTATCACTGACCAATACAGATTCGGCAGAAATGCAGCACCTCCATATTCCACAAGATAGCTTAAAAGAAAACTTTGTGAAACATTCTGAGAAATGGAAATGCCCACCACCCAGGATCACAGGGATGTACCCACACTATAAACTTTCAAAAGTGGATGGCAGGGAAACAGAAAGTGTCCCATTCCTAGAAG
>VXAV01001240.1:143821-157872 GCA_013399715.1 Alectura lathami
CCCTTAGGTACAATTAAGGGCTTTCCATTTGTTGTAAGAAGACCTAAGTATGAAGGACGCAGCCAGAAAAAACATTTCTACCTAAACCAAAAACAGAAGCACATTCAGCCCGGACTATGGTTTATGCAGCATCTTTTTTATTAGACGTGTGTCTACATTGCTAAATAAACTACAGACAAAATCCATGGAAACAGTAAGAGATCTCTTGGCATTTCATTTGTGTATTATTACAAAAATAGGATACACATACTGTTCTAACCATCGTGTTTAAATGGTTTACTGCTATTTCCATTTCTCAATGACATTTTCAAAAATTTTTCTGAATTTAAAAATAACTGTTAGCGAATGAGAATACACTATTTACTGGCACTTCGGTCACACTAGCATTTGAGTTCCAGCAACGCCAACAATATTTTGCCAGGTCTTTGAAATTGGTTGGTCTTAGCAAGTAAAGCTTGTGTGAGCAAATTAAAAAAAAAAAAAAAAAAAAAAATCAAAGAACAGCCTCAAGATTAAGTGCAGGAAGGAGAGGAAACCAAGTTATCCACACTCACTGAGGTAAGAAAGCACAGCGTAAGACAGTCTATCAGCTCATAAGTACCCTCAGTTTCTTGTCAAGGCAGGATACAATTAGAATGTTAAAATGCTATTTTCAGCAAGCAGCCTACACAATATCTAATCTTTCCTGGTTCAAGGGAGTGCAGGTTCATTAGGTTTTGCCGTGTTGCACCTGTTTATGTCAGAGCTCTGTCTAGCCATACAGATCTCAGGCTCGGACAATTGGTATAATAGTAAACTGCAGTAATACTCCATAGCAGTAATATATCTTTTATGAGTAGAATGTATACATAATTCAGCCTCATCTCATACTGCAGCAGAATGCAAATCAAAGAGCAATCTCCCTGCTAGCCAACCCTGTCATCAGAAATTGATCTCAAGACAGGCAGGGTGAAAGACGATGACAATGATCATCAACTGTTCTTCAACCAGCACAATAGAAAATATTCCCCCTCTCTACTCTACTTTTTTGTTGTTGTTGTTAGCACTCTCACGGGGGCCACTTGCTCCCATTCCATCCACCAGCAAAACCCATCATGTGCAGATGCTCCAGTAGTGGCTGCAGCACTGGAAGGAAGTCCAGGCAGCCTACAACCCAGTTTAAACCAGCTGATTTAGGAGCTGACGTGCCCACTGTCACTTCCCACTTAAGAGATGACTTTATGAAGGATTCTGAAAGAAGAGTACAATTAAGAGTACATGGGCTAATTTGTGACCAGAAGTAACAGACACATTTATCAGATCTGGGCCAGAATGCAGTACGTACATCCAGATCCTTGTGCCATATCCTGTCAGCTGCTTTCCCTCCTCAAGCAATGGAATACTTCTAAGTAAACACTATGGAACAAAAACAAGCCTTCCACACACACCCCTTCCCTTTTGTTCTGGATAGTTTTCTGTGAGTTCAGTAACTTTCTAAGAACCACCACATTTGTGGCTTCTACTTCTCTGTGGCATATACAACACAGTTTATTAGACTTACCCACATGGCAACATAACAGCGATAATTAAATAGATCACTTTGGCACTGATGGCAGTCAGCTCCACTACTATTGTGCCAACCATGATTTATGATCAAAATCTTAGACAGAAAGACAGATGCTTTCTCAGACAAGCGACATAATTTTATCACTCAAAAACTGGTACGTTTCTGGATTGCTCCCACCCCTAAAAGTAATCCCTAGCACATTCAGACACTGGGATGGAAATACATTATTATGGTGATAAAAAAAAAAAAAAGATGATTTCACCTGTAATTTTCCCATTCATTAATTTATAAAATTATTTGTGTCTAGATACTTAAATGTTAACTGACCACCTAAAAATACATAAGACTTCAATTCTCCATTAATCTTACAAGTTTGTCAAGACAAACATTCTATACATATTTTAAAACAGGGTAGCATTCTACATTTATTCAAATGAGTTGGTAAATTGACCATAGCACAGGACAAGGTTTTCTTTTAAGGGAGTCTCTACATGTAAGCAGTTTACCCTCCAATCCCAGGAGCATGTGTGGTACCTGCTGTCAGGCATATAGGAACTTTACTTTAAGCATACATATGACTCTAAAGAACAGGGGTCTTTGCATTTGCTGTTCAACACTTGTCTTAATTACAGGTGAAGAACGTAACAAGTGCAAGCCCACAGGAAAGAAGAACAGAAAACAGGGGGAGGTTGGGAGAAACAAGGTAATGCATGAATGTGTAATTCTGAATTTTAATATGCCAGAATCTCAAAAGAATATTAATGAAGAAGTGTTCTGAGTACAAATTGGGAGACTAAGTGGCCATGGCAGTAACTGATTCCAAGACAGGGTATATGTCCTGTTTCCAACCAGATTTATATCAGCACACTCTACACCAAATATTCATCCCCATGGGGCTGGAAAATGTTTCTTTCTGCACTCAGATAAGGTAGGTAAAAGATTTTACATTGTATGTAAATGCAAGTTAAAGGGTAAGCTAAAATGTAACCTTTAAACTTCACAGTGTAGCAGCATATCACTTCCTGTTCAGAGATAGCACTCCAAGCTCAATTAATCACAGCTAAGACGAACAAACGGTCAACATTCTTAATTAGTGTTGATACATTCTCCTCTGTGCCCTCATCTGTCATGAAGACTGTTTAAAAATCTGAGTTATTAGTCTTTATTGAGGAGTGGATCTGGTTAATATCTCTAGGGATAGAAATCATTCATCCATCCACTATACACTGGTACCTGATAATTCCTAGCCCCTACATAAGCAACAGATAACCACCGCCCTAAGACCATCTAGGTAGCTATAAATCAGAGTGAGCGTAGCTCCCATGCAGCCTGGGTTAATTTTTGTTTACAATACATCCACCGAAAATGTTGGTAGGACACTTGAGGAGTCTGCTCATAGATAAGTGCAGAGGAAAATATATAAAGTAGTAGTCAAGGCAGAAAGGAAAGAAACACATCAGTCATTCATAACACCGTAAAGCCTCACTAATTCACACTAACGACTAGAAGATCCATTGCAAATTACCGAACTTCAAATCAATGCTAAGTTTAAGCAAAGATTTTAAGTGCAAAAAATAAACTTGATAACCACAGCTTAACTTATACTACACAATATAAATCAAAGTATTTCACAGCAACATATCTTAAAATTTACCACACTGAAGCTCACAAGCATTTGTTAATCTTTGCAGTAAGGCTTACACCTTTATTTCTGGTGCAAATGAGGTGGTACGTAGCAACACAGTTCAAACACTTGATATTAAATAAAATTAAAATACAGTTAAGTTACAAAGTTAGTTAAATTTAAGATTCTACACCAACTGTAAAATTTAGGATTATGATCTTATAATTGATTATTAATATAAAAAAGAAATTTGACATTAAATGTTAGAATTCTATTTGTTGTTTACCAAATGCACAAGCATGTGTGAAAAGACAGGAATAACTGCCAACAGGACATAACTGCAGGAAGCAGGTCTGGGCAAGGTCTGACTTTCAGCAGAACTGACTGAACTCAGTTTTCTACTCTTTCTGACAGAATCTGTTGTGAAAAAATATGTACGAAAAGGAGTGGAAAATACAACTAAGCAGTCAGGAGGAGGATAGTCACCTTAAGTACTGTTTTCACAAAGAAGAACTGTATCTCTGAAGCTCTTGTTTTCAGAACTGGGCAATGACAGTCCTTCATTTTAGCTAGTACAGAAGAAAAAAAAAAAAGAGCTAGGTAAGGAGGCCTGGAGGTCCAGAATTCAGGAGATCTCAATTCACATTATTCTATTATTTTCAGATAAGCTTCTGATGGATGAGAGACTGCAGACTGATTGGAGCTTTGCATGTAGAAATCATCTTTCTAATGTTTCATAAGTAAAGCTTTATCTCTTACTATCACAACAGGAATTTCCAATCATTCGGAAGTTAATTATCATGTTTTCAGACACTCAGTAGCTTATTGTGTTCATTCTATTGCAGTGTACAATAAAATAGACTAATCAAAACTAGCATTGATTCACTTAAATCTGCACTTTTGATTGAACACAATTGAACATTTTCTTTGCTGGAATACCGAAGAAATCCCAGCAAACATAACAAATTTAACAGAATGACTACAAATTGCAAAACACTAATAAACCGTGTTATAGCCAGTGCAACAACTAGTACATAATAACACACCATATACTGCTGTACTTGTAACTTGCTTTCAGTAACAAGGTTATCTTGAGAAAACTTTTTTCATCTGATAGAACTCGTGTACAGTTTTCTATGTCCCTGGGAGAGAAAAAAAATTTCCAAGCTTTTTTTTTTTTTTTTTTTTACCTGAAGCACTACAACTGAGATCCCAGGTGTGTTCATCTCAAAGTGGAAAAATACTATCTGAAAGAAATGAGTAAGTGAAAAACCTCAAATAAGAGCCTAAGCATGTTTGAAAGAGGAATACGTATTCAGGCCAGTTTCAAAACTGATGGTTTCATCTAGTCTTCCATATTTTTCATCTAGGTATCTAAATGCTGGCCTAACATTTTAAATGCCATGCAGTTATTTTTCAGTAATTCTTAGCAATTTATTAAAAACTTTTATCAGAAAGAAACTTAAGTGTTAGAAGCATAACCCCCATTCTTAGAAAGAGAAAAAAGGAAGACCCAGGGAACTACAGGCAAGCCAGTCTCACCTCTGTGCCTGGGAAGATCGTGAAGCGGATCCTCCTGGAAACTGTGCTAAGGCACATGGAAAACAAAGAGGTGACTGGTGACAGCCAACATGACTTCATTAAGGGCAAATTGTGTCTCACAAATCTGGTTGCCTTCTATGAGGTTATGACAGGGTGGATAAAGGAAACGCAACGGATGCCATCTACCTGGACCTGTGCAAAGCGTTTGATACCGTCATGTACAACACCCTTGTCCCCAAATTGTAGATACATGGATTAGACAAAGGGACCATTCAGTGGGTAAGGAATTGGCTGGATGGGTGCACTCACAGAGTTGCGGACAACAGCTTGAAATCCAGACGGTGAGGAGTGGTGTTCTTCAGGAGTCAGTATTGGGTCCAGCACTATTTAACATGTTTGTTGGCAGCTGGGACAGCGGGATTGAGTGCACCCTCAGCAAGTTTGTGGATGACACCAAGCTGTGTGGTGCAGTCGACACACGGGATGGAAGGGATGCCATCCAGAGGGACCCTGATGGGCTCAGGAGATAGGCACATGTGAACCTCACGAAGTTCAACAAGGGCAAATGCAAGGTCCTGCACCTGGGTCAGGGCAGATCTGAGCACACACACAGACTAGGACTGAGAGCAGCCCCATGGAAAAGAACTTGAGAGTGTTGGTGGACGAAAAGCTCAACATGAGCCAGCAGTGTGCTGGAAGTGTTCAAGGCCAGACTGGACACAGCTTTGGGCAACTTGACCTAGTGAAAGATGTTCCTGCCCCTGGAAGGTCCCTTCCAACCCAAACCATTCTATGGTTCTAGAATTACTTTCCTGTGGATGTGAACATAACTGGGTATTTTCTGACACTTAGCTCCAAAAAGCAAGCACAGTTCTGAAACAAACTACGGACTGATATTATTTGTTCTGCACAATGCAAGAGGTTAAATAAGTTAATTAATTCGTCAATGGCTTTTGTTGACTTCAAAGCTATTGTTTTTATGTTATGCATTAATGTCTTATCGTTTACTGAGTAAAGCTGAGCTATTCTGAACACCATAATTCCATCTGAAAAACTTGTTCATATTGGTAGCTTCATCCTTTCATGCTATGCATAAACACTTGCTCTGTTTTCCATTTCTGTACCACTTGGAGCCTGTCTATAACCACCTCTCATAGGCCATTAAAAGCACTGCAGTTGAAGCCCTCCTAGATATTCTCCTATGATTAAAGTCATAAAAGCAATGCAATTCTAAATGCTTGATTTCTTATGTTGAAATAAAATTAAAGAATGATCTCTGTAAAAAGTATCCTCCACATGCCTTCTTTAGAGAGACACCAAGAAGCAAAATGTGTGCAAACATACATCTTCAGGATCACATTAAAGCAATAGTTTGCTCTTTTTCTTTACGTACAGCTTCTGATGGAAAGGGAGGTAGCAAGTATACTGTTCCTTCAGCTGCTGTTTTCATCTAATGAAAACCCCTTCTCCAGTCTGCTTCTACCACTTTACTTTGTTTCTTAAACCGTTTTATGTTGCTTGCCATTAGAAAAAGGGTAAGAGAGCCAGGATCAGGACCACAGGTACACAATGAGGATGTTTCTAGACTTCTTAACTGGAAACGGGGAAATTTAGAATCCATCTACTTGGGGAACTAAGTAGGTGATGGTTATTTAAAGTGATGGTCAAAACTTTGGTGGTTACTTTGGTGGTCAAAAGAAAAGCATTATATCATACTTACGTGATCAAAAAGAAGTTAAAAAAAATCCCAGAAAACAACAGGAAATAAGTAACCTTGCCCAAAATCAGAGACAGCATGTAAAAAAGGCCTAATAACTCATAAACATTGTGCTTAGTGTACTTAAAGTAATACATACCAGTGCTTAATTTAGCAGCTTCTTGACATACAGAACCATGAAATATACCTGTTATCTGAACCAGGAATGCTTCCCAGTTGTCTGTTCTAGATGCATGCCATGGCTATATCCTGAAACTCTAACAAATTTAAATGTAGGTGAGAGATCTCTCCGCTCCTGTGTGCTGCTCTCCAAGTAAAGAGAACACAGGCAGAGAGGCTACAAGTCCCTCAACTTAACTACCCAGAACCCTGAGGTACACCCAGATGTCATCTGTACACAGCAATAATGCACGAGATGGTACTTTGTTTCAATTTACTAATGATATATGCCCTGTGACACTTTTTCACAAGACAGCAACATCTAGAGTATTCCACTTAATATTTAAATATGAATAACTTACTTTTATTTCCAACCAAGGCCACAAGTGGCTGTACTTCTGATTCTTCAGTCACTTTTTTAACCACATTATACCAGTCCTCTAAGTTTTCAAAGCTCTGGCAGTTGGTAATGTCATAAACCAAAAGAATACCCTAAAGAAAAAGATACATTTAAAATGTCACAAGTTGTAAAAAATACTTCAATATGCTAAAGTCTGCATCAGTCTAATTTATTATTATAACAAAACAGGGCATTTACAATTAATGGCAGTTTATCTTTTCAGGAATTAAACAACAGTCAGTATAAGCTGCTGTAATGAACACGGTATTACAATATTTCTCCCACATTGCATGTGTTCAGAATTGAGAGACTAGCTGAGCTACAAAGGCAGAAAAAAAAAAAAAGGCAATTCAGGACAGAGCACAATTAGTTATATGAGAAAAATGCCTAAATGCTTTCGCACTATAAAAAAAAAAATAGTATTTCACACAAATACTAATAAAAATTACAGTGGACAATGACTTATTTTTGCTAATCTTCTCTATAGTTTACTCTCCCCTTTCTGAGAGAAATAAAAAAAGAAAAAGAGCTCAATTATACATTTCCGTACATTGCCCAATTTGTTGCATCTCTACTCTCTCCTTTGGAGGGAAAGGCCAGCTTCCCTTCCTTTACTGCTGTAGAAGACAAGTAAGAAGCATTATTGGCAATCTTTTTAGCTTTCAAAGGACAAACTAAAAATGTGGCCAGATGTCAAGAAGAATAGAGTCTCATGTATTTCAGAGGCTGTGGACCAGGCTGCAAGTAACAAATACTCGGTATAGGCATTGCTAAGTATCCTGTACATGAGGAATACATTAGAATTGGATTCTGTTGTGCATGTGGAGTTCACATCTGCAAAAAACCCTGCAACCGCGCACTATTCCTCACATTAAACATTAATGAATATTCTTAAAAAGAAAAATATATACATGATCCATACAAAACTAGCTGGCTCAATGGCTCACTGTCAATAGAAAAGATTCCTTAAGTCAAGCTTTTCAGAGGTTTGTCTGGGCCCTACTTTACTTAACAGTTTCATGAGGATTACCTTAGATCACAAAATATAGTGCACACATTAATTTCACAGACTATAACAAACCAGTAAAGACTGCAATAGCATTTGAGGAAAGCTTAGATTAAAAGATGAGAAACAATCTAAAAATAATAGGATGCAATAAGTATCACGAGAAGTTCAAAGGAAGCAATAATCAACAGCATGAGGATAGGAAACACCTGGCTTTGTAGCAGGTGGGATAGAAAAGGATCAAGGAGTTACAGTTGATCATGGTTGAACCTTATTTTGTATAAAAAAAGGCAAATATCACACTACATGAAACATTCCAGGTGAAGTACTGCATCCAACTTTGGATACAATGTCAAGAAAAGGGTAGGCTAGAACATAACAGTAACAATGTCAGAGGTCTGAAACTCAAGACAACAGAAAATTAAAATATAAAAAAAAAAATAGAATGCTTCAACAAACAAGACTGATGACAGGCTTGATGATGCAGGTAATAGTTTCAAGAGAAGATATAAGTTCTCTTTCTATGTGCTTTTATATGTAGTTTGCAGATGACACTGAACTGGGAGGACTAGCCCATATGCTTCAGAGCAGGGCTACCATCCCGCACGTAGAAACGCTCATCAAGGGGCAAACAAGAACCTTTCAACAGTCTGCAAGGACAAATGCCAAGTCCTGCAGCGGGAGCAATAGACAATGCAGGCTGTGGGGACTGACTAGCTGGGGGGCAACTGAAAATGACCTCCAGGTCTTGGTAGACAGCAAGCCAAATCGGAGTCAGCAACAATCCCTAGCAGCAAGGACGTGATGCTGGACTGCGTTAGCGGCAGTACACCCACCAGACCAAGGGACATGATCACAACCAGCACTTATCATATAACATCCAGTCAGGCCCCTCAAGACATCAATAAATTGGAGTAAGTACAGCAGAGGGCCACCAGGATGACTAGAGGCTAGAGCACTTGTCCTATGAGGAAAAGCTGAAGGAATGAGACTTGTTCAGCATGAGGAAGAAAGGGCTGTGCAGGGACCTAAAAGCAGCCTTCCCACACCCATGAGGAGGCTATCAAGGTGGTGGAGCAAGGCTCTTCACAGCAGCACAGAGTAGGAACATGAAACAAAGGGTAGAAGTTGAGAGATTGACTAGATACAAGGAAAAGCTTTTTCACCATGTGGAGAATCAAGCAGTGGAACAGGCTCCCCAAAGAGGCTGTGAACTCTCCATCCTTAGAGATTTTCAAGAAGGAACTCGGTAAACCCCTAAACATATTCTCTTACCATAGCTGACCCCACTTTGAGCAGGAGGCTGGACTAGAGAGCTTGTGAGATTCCTTCCTATCTGAACCTTCTCATGATTCTGTGATCAGTAAGATGCAACAATAATGCAACAATAGGCTTACCTTGCAGCAAGATTAAACCAAGAGCACATACTAGAAAAAAAAACATGAAATACACCACAGAATCACCCGTGCCAGAGGATTTTTGAAAGCTGATACACATGAAATAGAAATTATGCAGGTATGGCTTCAAAGGAGGCCCACAGATCCTACTGAGATCCTTTCAACACCCACTTCCTTTTCTGCAAATCTCTTTTCCTTCAAATGCCATCAACTCCTTGGCAAAGTAAGCTCTTGTTCCTTATACTAGCGTCTGCTACTACTTTCTTAGGAGCAGCTTTCACAAGTTTAGGTATAATAATTCTTAACTTTATCTTCTTTTCCTATCTTTCCTCCTTTACTTCACTAATCAAACTCAACATTAAATAGTCACTTTCCACTTCCAACTTTGCTACAATTTATTCCTTACTACCTTGCCTCAGTTAAATTCTCCTGACCATTTTATAACTATCCAAATGTCCTTGTATGTATACATTTGTCTTTCATAACATAAGCCTTGCTCTAGAAAGGATATACTGATCTTATTAGATACTGGGTGGAAATGAAGAAAACTTGAGCTGAAGGACAGGTATTATAAAGGCATGGGAAAAAAAAAAAAAAAAAGTATAAGGCTGAAAACTGTAAATGAGAAAGGGCATACAACATGCTTCTTTCACCAGCAGTCACGTCAGTTCAACACCCTGCAGAAATCTAAAGCATCTTCAGCACTGAAGAGTAAAGCATTTGAGGTTGGCTAACTCTGTTTCTACTAATTCTTCAGAACATGCTATGCTGCTACAGATCATCTTGCCAAGTGCAGCCCACCCATACCTTCGGGGCATTCAGAGTGGACTTGCCTTGAAAGACATTACTGAACAAAGTTTGGAACCAGACCTCACTTGACTTCCTTTTTATCCCCTTCTCCGTGATCTGTAACACTGCCACTAAAGCATATTCTTTTCTTAACCATTCTCTTTTTAAATCTTGTCAGTATTTGTTAAACTTGGCAGATATGACATCTCAGAGATGGGGAAAAACACAGCATCCAGGTCAGAAAGAAAACTTCCTGCCTAAATTTTGCCAGCAAAGCACTCTATAAGCAAATTGTGTTGTGAATAAAGGACGAACCGTAACTCCATGTCTAGAATTTATTCCACTTTTTCTTAAGACAGAAACCCCATCATNCTCAGAAAGTAGCACATTTCCCTGCCATGAGAAAAGTTTGACACATGTGGACGACAACATGCTGAGAACAGTATGTTGATTCTCTCATCTGAAGCAATGTGGCAAATAGCCCCTGCTTGCATAATTGCAGCCTAATAACAGAGACATTTTGCTTACATTAGTGCATATGTGAGTGCTTTTTGTTGCAAAATTATAGAACATACTTTAAAAATAAGCCACTGGAAACTGAGAATATTGCAGAAATTATTTGCTGGTCTCTAGAGAAGGCAGAGTCTGCAGTACTCTTACTCCTATTAACAAGCCAATTTATGAGGCAGCATATGCCAGCTCTTAAGAATACTTTAAACTAGGTATGTGGACAGGGGCAGCAATCACAGCTGAGAGATGGGAGCAGTTCTACGGTATTTACCACACAAACAACAGCAGTGCTATTATAAAACAGAACTGCAATTATGGAAGCATCATAACAGTATTCATCCAGTCAATATCTTCATACTAGACAATCAACTTTTAAAAGGTGTCAAGTTTATCCTCCTATGACTGACTTCAGTATGAATGAATTAAGCTGATTTTCAATTTTTTAGTACCCCCAAAATGTTGAAAAAAATTTACAATTTTGTTCTAAGTGATAATATTACTTTTTGTAATGATACACTGCAAATCTGCTGAAATGCAGATGAAAATAGTTCGCAGGTGAAAATAGTTTACAATGTACTTGTACTTAACCACCGTTGCCTTTCGTGATATTAAGGGCATGGTCACTCAGATGCATGCAACTGAGTTGCCATAATTTCATGAACTATTGTCTATCAGTTCAGCTGCAGTATCTGACTGCTCTTGGCATCTCTCAGTTCTGAGATAAATTTGTCAGCTTTAACTGACACTGACAAAAAGCTGTTTATTAGCACATTTCATTTATAAAGATCAAAGAACTCTCTTCTTTACAGCTTGCAGAATTCTTCTGATCCATCAGTGAAATTCAACTACCATAACGTGATATAACGTGATGCAGAAACTAAGTTGTTCTAGATGAGTAACATCAGTAGAAAAAAAAACAAAAAACAGGGGAAAAAGTGTTTTAAGACAGCAAATGGATTGCAATTCCCCCAACTGTAACCATGCAATGAAATTAAGTATGAGCTTCAAATTCGGCATTCTTATTTTAAAAGATGACAAGGAGATGAGGGAACTCCATCAGAAAACAGAACCTTAACCCAACCAAATGATCGGTCCAGTAAAATTGACTCAGCTCTACCTAGGAAACCTCCAGTAGCAGCTGTTGCAGAGTACACATGGACCCCTGACATACTCCCCCTGGTGTCCTGATCACATTTCAACTGAAGTCAAGTGAATGTTTTCAGCTGCCATAGATTCTCAAAGCTTACAGCTGGTCTATTATTTTACAGGTAGGTCTACCACGCATTTGAATTTCTGAGCAGAAAACCAAGAATTCAGCCACCTGTGATTTCTGAGTCTCAGGATCATCATTCAGATGATGGCTAACAACTCTAACCATGCTAGGGCCATCTGCACATACTGGGTAAAAGCATGATGCATATTGTATGCACACTACATGCTATTCTGCACACATTTTAAGTCTGAAGGATTGGATTTGCAAAATACATGCAGATTAATACAATTTCTACAGCGGATCCAGATCTGCTCTATGTTTCTGTACACAGCTTGTGCACTTTACAAACAAGGTGTTCAAAATCCCAGTCACACCACACAAGCTGACCAGGTACATATACCACACCATAGGTACACATGCTTCTTTACAGAAACCTTCATCAAAATTGTTGCAATATTTTAAAAGCTTTCTTGTACTGGGGAACTCAAAACTGAATGCAATGCTCCAATAGTAGCTGCATAGTGTCACAGAACAGGATAATCACTGTCCTTGATTTGCCTGCCTCTTTCTTCCTAATGCAATAGTAAAATGTAGCTGCTTACTCAGCAGCAAGGGTGCACAGCTGACTCATGTTCAATTGTCTTGTTCTTTTGTTGTTGTTGTTTTTGGGTTTTGCTTTGGTTTGGTTATGGTTTTTTTTGTTTGTTTGTTTGGCCCAGTAAGAACCCCCACCTTCTCTTCCTCTCTGCTGAGAGTTCACAGAATGACTGAGGTGGGAAGGGACCTCTGGGTCCATCTGGTCCAACCTCCTGCTCCAGCAGGGACACCCAAAGCTTGTTGCTCAGGTTCTGTTTTCTCAGAATAGATTTACAACTTGGGCATGTAAAAAAAAATGGAAAAANGGGGGCCTCTGGAGCTCATCTGATCCAATGCAGTATCACCTAAAGCCAGCTGCATAGGACCATGTTCAAATGACTTTTGAGAATCTCCAAGGAAGGAGGGAGACTTCATAACCTCCCTTGAGCAACCTGTACCAGTGCTTGGTTACCCTCGTAGTAAAAAACTATTCCCTGATGTTCAGACAGTACTGTGTTTCAACTTGCAGGCACTGTCAGTCACTGGGAAGCACTGAAAGGCACCTGGCTATGTCTTCTTAGTCCTCTTGCTTCAGGTATTTATATGCATTGATGAGCCTTCTCTTCTCCAGACTGAACAGCCAACACTTCCTCACAGGTGAGATGGTCCCACCCACTAAACAGCTTGGTGGCCCTACACTGGACACTCTCCAGCTGATTCTTCAGCAGTTAATTCCCAGCCTGCACCACTGCACAGGGTTATTCTGTCCCACTTGCTCCTTCTGTTCGTCACAGTCTCCCTCAGTATCAGCCTTCACCTCCATCATACTGACCCTTCCTCCCCAGATTGGCATCATTTGCAAACTTACAATGAATGTTTTGTTCCATTGCTCACAGGATTAATAAAAGATAAGAAACAGTATCAGCCTTTAAGGAAATCAACTCATAACTAGACACTAGGAAGACATCAAGCTATGGATCACCTCCCTTTAAGCCCAGCTGTCTATTCACTTTTCAGTCACTTTACAGAGATGTAGATTTAATGGATGGACCATGTTTTGTCTCTATTAATACCATGAGAAATTATGTCAAATGTCTTCCTGAAGTCAAGGTAAACAGCATCCGCTGCTCCCCTCTCTACAGAGCTAGACATCTCACCACAGAAGGCAACAAGTTGGTTGGGCGTAATTTACCCTTTCTAGTTCTTCCCAATTACTTTCTTGCTGCTTTGCCGTCTATTCATGGGAATGTTTCCTTTTCAGTACTCCTATTTGTTCTACCTCATTTTCCCCCTTCCTCTTCCACAAAGATACAGATGCTCAACATGAAATAAGCTTCTGCCTGGAAACAAGCCAGAAGCAGCACCTTTCAGAATTATCCTTGGCATTTCATGAATAGCTTTATCAATCTTTATTTTCATCTATCTTCAAAAGATGCTGTTACAAAGCTAATAGAAAAGTGTGTTGAAAGTCAGCTCCAATGACAAGAAGCATATCAAATAAGTTGATAATGTATGCCAACAAAAGGAGGAAGAAAAGTCATTAGTTCCTTAAAAAAAAAAAAAAAAACATTA
>VXAV01001240.1:171969-184453 GCA_013399715.1 Alectura lathami
TCCCGGCCCGGGCGGCCCCGCTGGAGCGGGGGGCGCGGAGCTGGGGGTGCCCCCGCGGTGGGGGCTCCCGGGGCCTGGTCGGGCGACCTCGGTTCGGTGTTTCGTCAGGAGTCGCAGAGCTCTGCGTTGGCGTAGTTGCACTCCTTCCTCACAACCTGAGTTCCTGCCCGGTTTCAGCCACAGCCCTGAAAACTTTTTGTTGGCTTTTTTTTTTTATTGTTATTATTTGCAAGGAGCAACAGGTGTCCGAGAAAGCTGGTTGAGAAGCGCTGGATGAAGGCTAGCTCAGAGCTTTTACCTGCCCCGTGCAGCTTGAACTGCGCTGCACGCAAGCAGAAGCTCCCCTGGTGCAGTCCCTGACCGTGCTGCTCCATGGTGCTTGTGCTGGTGGGATGCCCACCCCTCCTCCTGCAGTCCCGCCATACCCTGTTAACCTGCAGGCCTCCAGCAAAGGACAGCTTTTGACCAGCTGCTTTAGGACTTACAAAAGGGAAATAAAAAACAAGCAAGTGTCTGGGAGATTTCCTTTGGACGCATTGAAAACCGTGGTCTGCGACCCTTCTTAACAGAAGGTAATCCGTTCTGACAAAGGGTTGCAGTGCTGTCACTCACCTAGGTCCCCTTGCATGGCTAAGGGCCTTTGTTATGTTGTTTGCTTGGGCTTTCACATAGCAACAAGCTGTACCAATATTTGTAGGGAAATGTTGTGCTAGCATGAAAAACAAATAGGACAGCAAGCATCACACCTCACACACCTTGTCAGGCCTGTTTTCCCCAAGCTGCAGCTCAGCCATTCTCATCAGTTGTCTAACCTCTGAAAGCCACCAGATAGCTCAGGAAAACTGTGATCTCCATCTGCTCAGAACCCTCCATGTAGATAAATAGGAGTAAAACTTGACCCCAATTTTAAACAATTAAGTTGTTATGCACAACGACCAGCAGTTTAGAACCTCCTCTTTACAGCAGTCTTTCA
Organism: Alectura lathami; assembly: GCA_013399715.1. Taxonomy (NCBI): domain Eukaryota; kingdom Metazoa; phylum Chordata; class Aves; order Galliformes; family Megapodiidae; genus Alectura; species Alectura lathami. Next base: position 172,943 of record VXAV01001240.1, read on the forward strand.
CGTATTTGAAAACTGTTAGTGTGTCTTCTGTCTTGTTTTCTGTAGACTAAACAACTCCCCTTCTTCCAATCTTTCCCTGGGTTGTCTTTTCTAGACTTCTGATTATTCTAGTTGCTTTCCTTTGGCCCCTCTCCACTTTCTGAAGGGTTGTGCCAAAAACTGGATACAGTACTTTGGTTGAGGACTTGTGAGTACTGAGCAGAGTGGAAGTGTTGCTTCATGTGTCTTACATATGAGACTTCTGTTTATATATCCCAGCATGAGGCTTGCGTTCTTCAGGGTATGACATTGCTGACTCACACTGTTTCTGTTTTACTAAAATAAAAAAAGCTCTGAATCCTCTCCTGTTATCAGAATTTCATGCACTTTCAGGTTTCATTCCTATTTAACTGTAGTGCTTTCTACATGTCCTCATGGAATTTCGCCCTGTGTTTCAGGCTGCTTACACAATTTATCAATGTAATTGTATTTATGAACCTGTCCTCCAAAAGGCGTGCTGCTCCTCCCAACTTGGTTCTCTCTGCAACCTTAAGGATCATATTATTTATTCCAGACTCACTAAACCTGCAATAATGCCACTGCACATGCCCCTTTGACATATCCTTCCAATATGACAAGCAGTAACAATTATCTGTGCATGCTTTAAACAGCTTGAACAAAAGAGACAGCCTAAACCATTTAGAGTACGGATGTACTTCAACTGCTACAGTATCAAGCTAAGAGTATTTAAAACAACTCTGTATAACACCTGGATAGAAATCATTCCTGTTTCCATCTCTTTCAGATTTTCTGCTTGGAATGTTTGTCAAAAGTTTCCAGTCTTAAAAGTACATAGTTTTAATGATTCCTCAGCAGAATCAAGATTACTTATTTTAAAAAAAAAAAAAAAATCACTCATATTCATAGGTCTGCAGAATTGAGGCCAAATGCTTTTCCAGTGACATCTTAAAAAAAAAAAAAAAAAAAAAAAAAAAAAAGGGAGGGGGGGGGAAGGAGAAAAGACCTAAATTTCTAATGGAAAACCAGACAGACACACATCTACGTCACCTTCTCATACTTAAAAACAAATTAAACATGCTACTCATCAAGTATTTTCCACTTTGAATCATTTTTAGCCTAATTATACCACAAGTTGTCCAAAGTAGGAATGTCAACAAGATCGGCATCAGGGCACAGCCGAATAACATTTCTTGGGCGGAAGAGCACTGGGGACAAACATGGAATTTTCCTTGAAGACTTCTGACACACAGAACTGTTGTACAATTACCATTAGGCTTTTAAAAGCGCCACAACTCTCATCAGGGCAGACACGTGCTCTGATAAACCACCACAAATACTGGAGGAGCCACCCACGTTCCAGCTGATTCTGCCGCAGTCACCTTAAGAAAGAACAGAAAAGATGGATTTAAATCTTCCCAATCAAGTTACCTACAAGTCATGAAGACAAATGACTTTTTTTCCCCCCTACTTCCTCCAGAAGAGATATTAATGCTGCTGTGTGTTATAAAACAAACCCCCAAACCTGATTTTCTTCCTTGTATACATTCGTTTCTCATCTAGAAAATCTCCCGAACTTACTAAAAGTTATCTTCATCAGCTAAATGAGTGAACAATATAGGAATAACCATTTCATCTTAATTATAGCATTGTTGGGCTTAAAATTGCCTAAAGGCTGTATAGCTGATCTATTTAAATAAGTGCTTATATATTAAAGCATAATTTTAATAAGTTAATTGTAACTCCATCCTCTGTCACATTTTTTTTTCTCAAGCTAATACTCAGCTTGAGTATGTTCTACTGAATTAAATAAACTTCTTTAATATATGAAACCAAAGAGTACAGAGAATTTCCTATGCCTGTACTTCAGATAAAGGGAGGGAATTTCAGTCCTTAACCTGATAGTTCTTGATCAGTGGAGTCTTGGATATCTGAAACACCTTGCAGGAGTCTCTGGGAGGTTGCTGAGAAAAGCAAACTGTGTTTCAGAAGGCTTAAGTTTAGTCAATGTAGTTTTTCAGTTTAAGCTGAGACTTTCAGGAGTCAGTAAGTTAAGGCTGATCGCTACTGCTTGCTTTAGGCCGCTGCTAACTCTTCCACCTGTATCAGCAAGCAGAGAGTTTAACAAACAAATATTTTCATTTGATCTGGTTAATTTCAGCTCACGATTGAAGTTGTTCCAGTTCAGTTTTAGCTGAAAAGGCTTGAGTACAGGAAGGCTTGGAGTCTCTCCCTAAGCAGAATCACTACAGCTGCTGCATGCAGGCAGTGGAGAGAGACAGGAGAGGAGACAGAAAGTGGTGGAGGAGTCAGAAGTTTTAGTAGGTGGAGAAGGGGGTCTGGGAGGGCTGGGTGGATGCTGCAGGAAGCTGGTTGTTGGGAAAGGTCTGAGAGGATTTCTGAGGGTCAGAGACAGGTGTGGGAGTCACTCTTACTGTTCACCCTCTCCAGGGTAACATCTTCCTACCACCCTGCAGACAGGGCTGCACACCCAGCCCAGTTCTTGTCTGGGTCAAGAGGAACTTTCCTTCCTGGCATCTATGTATTTCTCTGCCTCTCTTAGAGGGCACCAGTTCCCTCCCTCATTCTTCCCTACACTCTTCTGGTCACAGAACAAGCTTCTTTTTTTCATTTCTGCTGCTGTCTTGAAATACTCTTTCACCGTTTGATTCCAGAAAATAATTGTTGGTAATCCATTTCAGGTTGAAGAAGAAAAAACACAGCTCAATTTTTGGCTTCTTTGCCCCCATGTTCTTACGTTACCCTGACTAACTGATTGTGGAATACACAGTTACACTGTTTTTGCAAATGCAGATTGTATGGACAAATACAAATGCAAACTGGACCTTTGTGAATGTGTGAATTTTTCAGAATGTAGCACAAGGTTGTATTTCCTACACGCAAGTATCTGCAGAAGAAAATAAAGTCACTGCTTCCATAGGAAATACGTATGGTGAGAATCAATCATATGTGTCATCCTTCCCTGAGTCAGAGCTGCATACTCCTCCCAGTCTCTGGTATTAGGGATAAATCAAGCTGAATGAGGTGGAAATCTGGACTGATGGAAAAAGGAACAGCATGTGTGAGATTCTGCATCCTTTCTGCCATCCTCATCAGGAGCAGGTTAGTAGTTAGATATCTAACTAATCTTTAGTTAGATAATCATCTGTGCTGTCATCTGCAGTGCTTGACAGAAACAACACATTTCCCAGTTCGATTGACTGGGAGCTGTGTCCTCTGTTACCAATACAAGGCACTCCTTAACTTTTGTTCTTCTGTTTCTTCTTGTGCTTACACATACACACTCATTTGTAATCATATTTCATTTGCATCAGTTTTTCTGTTTCAGGTCCTTGCAGCTGAGAGCCACAGACCCTCCTAAACTTCAAGATGAAAATTCCTGTGGCATCCGTTTGAAAGAGGAAAGTGTTCTTCTCAAAAAGAAAATAAAAATGTTGCAGAAAAAGGTGGAATGAGCGTAAGTTAAAAAAAAAAATAAAATAAAAGTTTCTTCTTCATCAATATCATCTCTAATGTTCTTACCAGATCATCTTTCTTCTGGGCTGTTTGATTGCTGTGCCTTGAGTCAGACTGAGTGATTAATGCCACTGACTAGACTGGCAACTGAATAGAAGGGGTAACTAATCATTTGTTTTTAATACGTGTAAAAAACAGTTCGTACTCAAGTTGGAAACCCTTGCTTTTGGAAGGGCATTCTTCCATCTTGCTTCCTCATAACCCGAGGTCATTTAAGGAATAACTGCCTTAAGTGCTTGTTGATTACAGTGATGTAAATGTCTCTGGCCCAGACGCTGCAGTGAACAAGACTTTCCACAGAGGAATACGGTTAAACTAAAGACCGCAACTTTTATGAACTACATTGCATAATAAAATAGGGAAGAACCGCTAGCCAGCCGTTCCCCACAAATTACCCAGTAAAACAGGACCAGTGAGGTTCACCAAGCACGAGACTATGGAGGCCAAGCTAAATGTTTAAGAGAAGGCTAACCTCTTCCACCTTCCCGCAAAAGTGGCCAAGGCATTTGGTCCTAAATGATACATCTACTCTATCTTTGCTGGGGACAACACAGTAAATAGTAGCTTCTATATATTTTTTTTTTTCTTTGTGTAAGGTGCTAATTTTTTCCTGCTTTGTGAAAAAGGAAATAGCTACATAACACCTGGCCAGTATTTAAGACACCAACAGTAATTCTGGCCACAGCTAACATGAAAAACCCACATTGGAAAATTGCTCTCTGGTTGTGTGAATTTGCAAACAAGTTCTCTGGTCTTTCCATTAGCCAAACTTGCTAGTAAAGCCACACCACATTTGCAGTGCAGTAAACATTTTTTCTCACTGTTGAAGGTAAGCATGCTAGCCAACTCAGTAGAAAAACCAGTTACAGCTTGGCTAAATAACAACAGCTAGAGAAACAAGAGAGGCCAGAAAAACCTTGAGAACAAGAACTCATCTATAGGAGAGGCAACTTAAATTCACACAAAGTAAGTCTAACTTATACTGAGAGTCACACAAATCTGAAATTTCCCGCCTGAACACAGGGGTCACTGGGCATTCCTGTTCCATGTGAAGAAATCACAGTCCTTATTAGAATAATAGAGAAATGTGTCTTTCTCACAGTGGTGACCTATTGCTGGTCTGGTGAAAAGTCAGGCCATTACATTTTTCTTCCTTTTATAATGAATGTGGAAAATAATTATAGGATTATTTTCTAGCATCTAGGAAGGCAGGGCTGGAAGGAAACACCCAAATCATCAGTATTCTCTTGTAGAATCTGAAGAATCAGAAAAGCGAAACCAAGAAAAACTCATGGGTCAAGATAAAGACAGTTTAGTAAGTGAAGCAAAGCTGCACACGCAAGCAAAGCAAAATAATTCATTGACTGCTTCCCATCAGTGGGCAGATGTTTAGCCGCACACTGGAAGGCAGGGCCTCAGCACGTGTAATGGTTACTTGGGAAGACAAATGCCATAATCCTGAATGTCCTCACTTCCTTTCCTCCAGCATCTGTTTCAGAGCACAACGCCGTACGGTATGGGATATCCCTGTGGCCAGCTGGAGTCAGCTGTCCTGGCTGTGCCCCTCTCAGTTGATTGCTCACCTCCAGCCTCCTTGCTAGTGGAAAAAGCAAAGGCCTGGGTGTTTTACAAACACTGCTCACCATCAGTGTATTGTCGATGCTGGTTAAGTTACCAATCCAAAACATAGCACCACACTGGCTGCCATGAAGAAAATTAACTCCATCCCAGCCACACTCAGTACACTCGTGAAGATCTGGTTGCCAGCTTCCAAATGCAGACGTTTAATATGGCTGAAACTTATCCCACATCAACTGTTCCAACCCGCTGTTATCCAATTCTTTTGGCCCAGTATCTTGAGCCACTGCCATACCTTTCAGACAGCCTTTCACCAGTTAATCAGACTGATCCTGCTTTTTGCGGTCAGCTCATCAAGAAATGCATTACTCAAGATTGCAGCTGAAGCTTATCCCTGAGGTAGCTCACCCCTACAAACATGATACATCTTCCTTCAGTAATGCCAGAATCATTTTCCCTTCAGCTAGTTTGCCCATTTTAAGCTTTATCTACTGATTTCCACCTTTCTAACTTGATGAGTAGATACCTTGTCTTTGTCAAAGTCCACATAGATTATACCTACCTAGATGATGTCTCCCTTGTCTAAAAAATCTTTCAGCAAAGAAAACTGTCACATCAATCTTATGAAATCTAACTGAAGTAAACCTGTGTTGCAATGTATCCTATTTTCAACTTGCCCAGGGGTTTTATTAATTAATCTTTCCTCACACTGAACCTATGTCAAGAGAAATCCTTTTGGAAGTATACCAGTAAATGCTTTTATATAATCTGTCAATCTACAAATATACGATTTCCTTGTGAACAATTCACAAGCTGACCAACTCAGTTTTCTGAGTAAATTAATTGCAACTGATTTTTTGAATGTCCGTGATAGTGGACATTTCATCATTTTTATGTTCAGCCTCTCCAACAGTTACCATTCTTTATTGACTTCTGTCCAAAGAACCACACATACATGAACTGAATGAATCTTGATATGGGAAATTCACTACCATCCCTTTTCAGCAGAGTCTAACAGACCTGCCCAAATTCATACATGATGTCAGCCTCAAAGGCAAGATTAGAGCTCAGGGCTCCCTACCTTGACCTCTCCAGAAATACATTTATCTCCATCACTAAACTGCAGGTGTTACAGTCATGACTGCTATACCTAAACACAAAATTTGATGTTCACTGCAACACATGCCGACCATGCTTTCAGTATGCTCTAACTTAATTAGTTCCCTAGAATCCTAGTCTTTCTTTTACTAGTCTCTCTGTAACATAGGAAAATATTCTGGGTTGTGATCCACTTGGCAAAACTTGAACTTCTGTTCCAGCAGCTTTGTTTTTTGTTTTCCAGAAAGAGATCTCTGTAGACTTTTAGTGATTTTGGTTATGCTCATGGTTATGCATCTGCATAACTCTTCAAGAAGCCATGTACTACATGGCAAAAGTCTGTTACCAGTCCAAATACACCAAGACTCAGATGTGAAGAGGTGAGAGCCTGTTCCTCTGCCGCTCCGTGGCTCCACCTGCTTGTCTATAAATGTCTTAACTGGAAGGTATTGGTGACGCAGTACGATTGCCTGTCCTATTGAATAAAACCACCTCAGTATTTCTTTGTCTTCCTTTATGACTGTGGCAAGTTTCTGCTTCTTTCTTTATGTCTATCTTGCAAGTTGCATTTTTTATGGATAAGGTATGATCTAATGGCTATGGTTGTGTAAATCACCTAGTGAACAGAGATCCTCATCCCTGACTAGGGATTTTAGCTGCCTTGATTTTACAAACAATGTCATTAATCAGTTGCACACCTTGGTCTGGAAGTACTTAGCTGGATGCACACTTTCCTGTGAAACCTTCAAGGCAAGCTAGGTTTGCACTGCAGACAGGTGAGCCTGATTTTCTTGAGTAGACAGCTACTTCAGTCCAAAATGAGCTTGAAATATCTGTGAAGCATCATTTAGTAACCTCCTACTCAGGCTCTGTACTGCTGCTGATGACTACCTGAGATGCAGGGCATGAGATGATCAGGCCTGATCATCCACAGCCATCAGCCCTTCATCTGCCATGCCATGTCAGTGCAACAAGTCAACAAAGAAAGGCAAGAATGACTGCAACATCAAATATGTTCTGCTTTGCCAGAAAATAATAATAATAAATTATGGCCACTTGAATAACTAAATGTAATGTGTCTTAATCAGCTTTGAAATGTCTGTTGTGCCCATCAGGCANAATATAATTTCAATGCATGTCTGTTGTGCCCATCAGGCATTCTTGTCTCTAACCAGTGCTCTGACTCACAGACAGCAAACAGCTGCAGCAGTGCAAGATGTTATCATCCCCACTCCTTCCGTTATTTTATGCCACACCTCTGCCCATGGTTACCACAACAGCAAGAGATTTGGGAGAAAAGAATGTGCACCCAGCCTTGCCCAACCCCTAGCCTCCTGCCTTCGAGTGAACTTGTCTTCATCAGGGACTTGAGCCATGCCCTGAGCAGTGAGGCTGGGTGTGTATCCCTTCTGCCATTTTGAATGGCACAAACATGCTGGGAATCACAGCCAGGTTCAGCAGCTGGCCTGGTGCAGCTCTGATAATACATTCTCTTGGATATTGTTGGTATTATTTAACATAGTAAGGCTCACANCTAACCAGTGCTCTGACTCACAGACAGCAAACAGCTGCAGCAGTGCAAGATGTTATCATCCCCACTCCTTCCGTTATTTTATGCCACACCTCTGCCCATGGTTACCACAACAGCAAGAGATTTGGGAGAAAAGAATGTGCACCCAGCCTTGCCCAACCCCTAGCCTCCTGCCTTCGAGTGAACTTGTCTTCATCAGGGACTTGAGCCATGCCCTGAGCAGTGAGGCTGGGTGTGTATCCCTTCTGCCATTTTGAATGGCACAAACATGCTGGGAATCACAGCCAGGTTCAGCAGCTGGCCTGGTGCAGCTCTGATAATACATTCTCTTGGATATTGTTGGTATTATTTAACATAGTAAGGCTCACAGCTCATGCAATTAAGGCCACGCAGTTAAGGTTTTGAGAATATGTAAGTGCTAAAAATAAGAGATTAGGTGTTCATTTCAATGTCTTGAGGCTTCCACCACATATCCTTGTAGCATCTAGTAGTGGATCAGGTCCTGTTGTTTTTACTAAGTTATTTCTTAGTGAAAATGCTTGCTAGTTAATAACAAAATAAAGAGATTCATTTTCACTTGAATTGGTTAAATAAATTCAGAGCATGCACAGAGCTTGCATATGAAATACTATGAAATACTATGGAAATGAAGTACTTTGAAAAAAATGTACGTCTAGAGTGCTGAGAGGACCAAGATTCAGGTATACAGTTAGATGTGCTGACTCTTTAATTTTTCTCACCATGCAACGCAATTTGAAATGTTCAGTATGATTTACTTCGGTTATTTGTAACTAGAGTACTCATTTTTGTAAGAAAATGTGATATTTGACTTGATAGTGTTCCCTTCAGTGGACAAACACACACACCTATGTGTATGTGACTGTTGGAGCACATCAGGTGAAGTGGCTCAATATTAGATTCTCACTGGCAATCGTAAACCTGCTGGATGCTGTGCAATTCTGTCACTTTGCTTCGGTGCTTCAGTGGCAGCTGTAATCTTCTGGAAAAAAAAAAAAAAAATTGCTCTCATAAATGTCTGAGCTCTTTGGCTAAGTTCCTGAGATTCTTCACCTACACAAAAGTGCCTTATCCTCAAATTCTGTTAATGCATTAAAGTGTTACTAGAGATGTCTGCTGATCTCACTTTGTCATGCAAGAGCTTTTCCAAAATATTCCCTGCTAGATTTTAGCATTAATTGATAGTTGTTGGTGTATTTTCATTTGTCCTGAATCACTCAATGACTGTCTCCAGTGCAAACCAAGGATCTTTGTGCCAGACTCTTGCCATGAGCATGTAAAGAATTTTTTGAGATCAAAGGAGAAAATCTGGCTGGTCTGAAGGATGATATCACTGCTAACCCTGTTTTATTTTCTGCCTAGTGAGAACGAAGAGAAGAAAGCTTTATACAATATACAATGTAAACATAACAGAGAGCACGAGCCTGTCAGCCTATCACTGACAAGAGACATGCATACCTGGATTCTGACAATGATATTTTGTGAGCAAAAGCAATAATGAAGCTTTTAGAAGCAGGCATTTAAGGATGGTGACTGGTATAGAGCTATGTTCATACAAGTTGATTTAAAAGGCTGGAGGCCTCAGTGCGAGCCACTAAAATTCAAAATGACAGAAACTTAGAAAATTTTATTGCACTGCGTTTAATAAAATTTACATTTACAAGCTGTCAGTCTGAAATGCTGAATAACTCATGATTTAGAATACTGAACACCAGTGTGGATTGCACCTGAGGTTCATTACATCCTATTTACAATGCTTCTCAGATACTCAGAATAATTTCTCAATCCAGGAGTTAGCCTTTTGTTGTATCTGTGCTAATTCAGATTTGGCCTCCCGAAAGTTAACTGGCTTTGCAAGAAGGTCAGGGAAAGAAACGTATCTTCTCATAAAAAAAAAAAAAAAAAAAAAAAAAGCTCCCTTTCTGCTTGTTTAATGTGCTAATATGAGAACATTAAGGCCAATGTACCATCTACTGCTTGGTTGCTCCAGCTGTCTGGAGTTTTTATTAATTTATGGACTCAATTATGTAGACTCTTAAATCCAGAACATTGGTGGGTGGTAAGGTAGATGGTTAATGAAGAAACATAGAGTAGAAAACTCCTTTAATGCCTGTTTTATATGTATCTTGGGTAACATTTTTAGGAGGACAAGGATCAAAGATTGTAACTTTAAGAAACTCTCAAGACGGGAATAAATGTACACGGTTTAAGGCACCCCTAAAAATTATGAGATGGCTAATATCCCCGTGATTCTGTGGTCTGTTCAGAAACAAAAATATTAAGCCAAATGTTTGGCTCTGTATAGTAAAAACAGATTATCTAATGGTTTCCAGCAGGAAATATGAGAAAGTCCATTCATAAAGCCTCCTAATAGTTATGAATTATAAAGACTTCCTCGTTTTCAGTATAAACTGAGGCCCTGATAGAAACTATTAGATATTTATGCGTATGCCCTCAAAGGGACTGCATATGGACATTTTTAATTAACATTATTTGCAACACCTTCCTCAAGTTGGTCGTTATTAATTTGACATGTTTTGAAGTCCTTACCAGAAAGTTTTCATCACTTACTCTAATTACACCATTCTTATGTGACTGTAATACTTTCAAAAGGATAAGGTGATTTGCAATCTATACTTATTTTAATTAAAAAAGAAAACTCTGTTTAAGTAATCTAGGTCATAACATACCAGGAAAAGGAAAAAGAAAAAGAAAGAAAAAAAAGAAAAAGAAAGAAAAAAAAGAAAAAGAAAAAGAAAAAGAAAAAGAAAAAGAAAAAGAAAAAGAAAAAGAAAAAGAAAAAGAAAAAGAAAAAGAAAAAGAAAAAGAAAAAGAAAAAGAAAAAGAAAAAGAAAAAGAAAAAGAAAANAGGGAAGGGAAGGGAAGGGAAGGGAAGGGAAGGGAAGGGAAGGACACATGTACAGCAGGACAATTCTCCGCAGCATCAGTGTTCAGAGCAATGATAAATTTAGCGTAACAGCTTCTTGTCTTGCCTTGTTCAAATTATTTTCCTTAAATTTTCTCTTTCATGCAGGTTTTACCTATCAAAGCCATACACCAAAACTTCATAGTTAGATTGATGAGTCTGCTGGGTTGTGTTGGGGGTTGCCATGGTGACAGAAAAGATAGAAAATTTGCAGAAAAGTATTGGCATGATCCTTGTGTTCTTGTCTGCAAAAGATACATCGACTTGGCTAGTTTCTTCCTCAGGAATGGTGAACTTGACTAGGAGACAAGTGCCACTGGAGGACCTGAGAAATCAGCAAAGCCTTGGGTGAACTGGCTGAGCTGATAGAGACCGAAAAACCTACTCATCCTTTCAAGAAGATCCAACAGGTTCAAAGTGTGCTTAAACTTGCCCTTTAGCAAGTTAAGACACTGAAATTTAGTGTCTTAAATAAAACTGGCACTTGATACTCCTCTGAGAGCATGTGGCAAGCTGTAGACTCAGCTAGACCTTTTCTTTGCAGTTATACCTTTTCGTTCAAACTTGGTGACGACTGTTTTTACAGATAATAGCTTATACTCTAGAACACAAGATGGCAGTGTCAGACACGATGTGCCAAGGGGACAGTAGAATGCTTCAGCTGGGTCCCCTGGGGCTGGGGACAGCAGCAGGCAGCAATGAGCACTTGGTACTTCCCTGTGGAAGTCCAGCTAGGAAGCATGAGGACCTTTGTGTTCCCAGAATACCTAGAAAAATACCCGCAGAAGGCATAAAAAAAAAAAAAAAAAAAAAAAAAAATCCCAAA
>VXAV01001240.1:194521-207322 GCA_013399715.1 Alectura lathami
GGCGGGCGGCTGCCCCATCTAGAGGCGGCCCGGCCGCACTGCCCGCCCCGCCGCTCCGTCTCGCACCCGGCGGCTCCGAGCCGGCTGGAAAAGCGGGAGGGCTTCTCTCTTTTTCGTTTATATCGTTCTTTCTTTCTTTTATTTATTTTTGTTTTGTTTTGTTTTGTTTTGTTTGTTTGTTTTCTTTCAAGCAACTGAGACACTTTTCAGGTGGGAGGCAACTCGTGCACTGAAGCGCTGGAACAGAGAAGAACGTGTCCTCCTTCAGGAAAGCATAAGGTTATGATGTGAGGCGCACACAGAAAAAGCTGGCTGCAGAACGTTTGCAGAGGGCACACCCCGCCTCGTGTATAAAAACCCTTGGGTTCCCTTGGGTGCGAGTACCCCGCGCTGGGAAAAGGCAATGGTACAGCCCGTCCTTCGGAGAGGGATTTGCCGGCGCTGGGAAATAAATGTGTGGTGTGCCCCCTGTGCTCACGGGCCCCTCAAACCCCTCCTCAGCTCTAAGGGAGTTTCGCGCCCCGCTGTGTAGCAGTTCCCAGAGCCTGCCCCTGGGCAGTACCTTTGCCACACTTCATCAGACGGTGAGATTTTTTTCCTAGACACCAGCTCTCTCCCCAGCCTTGTCCCTAGTTTGCCTCCCGACACACATGCAGAGATGCAAATCCTTGCAGTCTCCTGCCGAGTCCCCCAGGGGTTCAGGTGGAAGATGGCAATGGTGCAAAGCCTGCTTCTCCCACGTGGAGTTTTCGTCCCCTCTGACTGCTAGTGACGGAAGATGTGGTTGCTGGTTTTACCTCGGCTGCCCAGTAAACGAATGTGAAGGTGTCCTGGACAACTCGTTGGGTTTGCAGGAAAATCTCAGCTCATCTGCTTTTGAACAGGTCCTGACTCTGTTTCTTACATAATAACGGCCTGTTTCCAAAGCCAGTCCCAGGCAGGGGCTCGACGTGCGCCGGGGGGACCTCGCCGTGGCTGTGCTGCAGCGCCCCGTCCCCACGTTGCTCGGTGCAGGAGATGCCAGGACCCTGTGTCGCTGCCGAGGTGCCGGCAGCGGGATGTTACGGACTTTGGTGACAGACTGATGTTGCCACCCACAACTAAGAGAAAGAAAAAAAAAAAAAATCGTGATTTTTGGAATTCAGATGAATTTTAACCCTGGAGAATGTGCAAATACCATGCTGGCAGTGAGAATTTTCCTCTCACTGACTTGACAAACTCTTAGCAAATTAGCTCAGTGGGCTTTAAGAGCTGGCAGGCGATCCCCTTCTCTGCTCATATTCCTTATATGGGGAAAAGCCCGTGTCCTTTAGGGCTGGGAGGCTCGAACACAAACATTCCTATAGACGTTTACAACCAAACTGCAAGAAACACTTGAGCACTGCTGGCTGTGTGCGCAGGGTGACACGATTTCACCCAGTTTTATTGCTCAGAGCTGCTGCTTCTGGGCAGACCGACCCAGAGCCCCTTCTCCCTTTCGTGCTGCTTCATCCTTGAAGCAGCACCGAGCAGGAACACAGAGCCGCCAGCATTCAGCTGCCAGCACCGCGTGGCAGTAAATCCCCTGAACTACCCCTCCTTGCAAGACCCCGAACGGGAGAAGCCGTGCGGGTCATCTCTCCCCGCGCCCCGAGGAGGAGCGAGGCTGCGCTGCTCTTGCCCAGCGCAGAGCCAGGACCTGCGCGCACGCCGAGCCGCGCTCACCACTGTGCTCGGGCAAGAGCAGCCCTTCAAATACACCTTCTCCTTGATTCTTTCCTTATTTTTACGTTGGGTTTCCCACTGCTCAAATATACAGTTATATATTCTCATCTTCTGATGTATTTCTCTGCAGGACTGAAATACAGCTCGGGCAAGATTAAACGGATTCACTAGTAAAGGGCAAAACAACATATCCAAGTGGCCAGATGCATCTTGTAGTCATTAATTAAAGCTTTTGAAATTTTCTGTGAAATAAAGGTGATATTTAGCTCCTGTGTTTAGCTTCTGAGCTGTTGCAAAAAATTTGGTAAAGTGGAATTTATATGCTGTTTCTGACAGAAAAATTGAAGCAGAAGCAGGCTAGATGATGTGCCAAAGTCACGTGTGCCATCCAAACAGTATCTGCTCTGTTTGTTCTGTTTTTTTTTTTTTTTTCTACTACTTTGTCGAGCATTATAATGAATACTCACTGTATTACATGAGATGCATTTGCTGTGTGCAAATCTTATGAACATCATATGAAGTCCAGGTTTCTTTTACCAAACTGTATCTAAATTATAATATTTCCTATATTTTCTTTCTTTTCTTTCTTTCTTTCTTTCTTTCTTTCTTTCTTTCTTTCTTTCTTTCTTTCTTTCTTTCTTTCTTTCTTTCTTTCTTTCTTTCTTTCTTTCTTTCTTTCTTTCTTTCTTTCTTTCTTTTTCTTGTTGAAACGAGTTCACTTTTTACAGATGGTAGACTTAACTTGGCAGTCAAATCAGTGGGGTGACATTTAAATGTTTTTTTGTTGCTTCTGATACTGATATAAATCAAGGAAACCTGCACACCTCTCGGGATACCAGACCTGTATGTTTATAAGGTGATTATAGATCTTTGTCTAAGAGTTGTATCTTTACTGATAGCAAGTCAGCACTCATTTTATATTATTTTTTTTTCTATCTATTATTCATCACCCTTCAAAGTTAATATCTGAGAGTGTTTGGGGTTTGCACATTATAAATTTATACAAAACACCCATTGGTCAAAAACTTTAGATCTTTAAGGTCAGTAAATCCCTCATTTCACATCCTTTTCACTCAGTAGGAAGCCTAAACCATGGAGAGAGAAAACTTGATTTATTTATTTTATTTATTTTTTTTTTTGTTTTGTTTTTTGTTTTTTGGGCAGCCTTTGCAGCGCTGACTGCTGTGGCTCCTGCTCTGGGGAGCAGTGGTGCCCTGGGAGCGCGGTTCCAACAGCAGTCCCAGATGGCCCAAGCGTTGGCTTGCAGAGATGAGAATCGTGGCAGGCACAGAGAAGACGACCCGTGTGGAGCGGCACAGCCAAGCTGTTTGAAAACCGAGAGCTGGATGCAGTGCTTGGGTGATGAAGTTGAGGCGATTAGCAGGTCTGCTGTGCGAGTTGTTTCTACTGGCAGTGATTTTGTATGCACAGGGACTGTACATTTTGTTTAAACACAGCTTTTGCATTAAATCATGGATTCTTTTGGCTTTCCCAGTGACAATACAAATACTTATATGAACTTCACAAATGAATGAGTGACCCTGTTTTGTTTGATTCACATGCAAATGTAATTGGCTGCTGGAAAATTAGCAAACATCACAAATGGTCTGCAGGCAGAACAGACATTGTCCGTGTTCGCTGTGTTCATCTTGGATAACAGAGACTTTGAACACATCAATTACAGATGGCTGCAAATATGCCTGCTGCCTTGTCCCTGTGATATTCACTCTCTCCTCTTGGAATTCCCTGCTCCGTTTGTTACTTGGTGTTGTCTCACTTAAATCTAGAGATTCTGAGTTGCAAGTTATCTCCTAACTGAGCGTTTTGGTGGTGTTGAGTGGACTTGAGTGGGTTCTTGGGGTATTACTGCCATAGCAGCAACAGCTTCTGTAGTTTACAGGTACATTTGGGGATATATCTAACAGAAGAAAAAAATACTAGGGTACATGACAAAGAATAAAAATGTGCAGCATGACAAAAGCACTTTGCACCCTATTCATTACATGAATGAGTGTAAATGGGATGGCTGAACAGTTTGTGACTAAGTGGGAGCAGACACCTGGGCAGACAAATAGGAGTTGTGAACCCACTGGAGAACTAAGGAAGTCCTTTTACTTATCCGGGGGGGGGCGAGTTCCACAACAAAAGGGCACAGAAATCTGCCTGAAATGAAATGGGGAAGGCAGAAGAGTGCTGGCTGGCAGGACGTTTTGGTAATAATTTCAAGATGGAAAGCTGTGATTTCCTGCACTATGGATGAGGTTATTGCTGGCAGGGGGAGTGAGAGCTTTCTGCTCTCCCTGCTGGGGAGAGGGCAGAATGTGGCGTGGCATTCTGGTGCTTCATAGCATTGTCTGGTTTTTATGTGAGCTGAGTAAAAATCCTACACTTTTCTCTATATGCTCGCAGTGTTCCAGTTCCACAGAAGATTTTGTAGATTTCTGCCTGTAGGAAGCATTAAAACCCATTTTTCAGCCAAAAATGCTGCTACCAGCTGTTCTTTCCTATCTTCGCAGGGCTTCTGATGTGACTGCAATTCTCTCACACAGTGCATATGCTGTGCAATGCTCCTGTGTCAAAGGAACTCCTTCCGAGAAGGATAATATGTTCACCCAGTCCCTGTGCTATTTTGCATTGGATATGCTCCATTTCCAGGAAATGTAGCTCCTTCTTGAGGAGCATCAGTGCACCTGGTAAGGAGGTGCTGAGATGGCAAAATGCTGTTGGTGAGGAGCAGACTGGAAAATTGCCTGTTGTTCGCAAAGGAGTGTCACGACAAGAGTCTGTGTGCTGCTTCTCTTCAATGGCCATAGTGCTTTGGACATGGCGTGTGACAGTGGCATCTCTCGTGAACATCACAGTGCCAGGCTCCTGTGTTTAATAAAATCCCTTTCAACAAGTGTTGATTCTGAGCCCCATGATAAGACCAGCTTACGGATACTTGGTGATGTTACTATCTTTGCTATTGTGTACACCCTAACATGTGTCCCAGCATCTGGGCCCCAGCTGACAGACAAAAATCCCCTCTGCACTTTTTCCAAGGCAGTGTTTGCTGATTTCCTTCAAGGGCAAACTGTATCTTTCCCTTCCCACATGCTGGTGCTGGGTGCTGTCCCCATCCGGCTCTTTCTTGGAGAAGGGAAGGCCTGGAAAGGGTCCTGGTCACATCAGAATTAAGTGCAAAAGAGCAAGGAGAAGGGATGGCTGATGAAAAGGGAATTGTAATTGCTCTGCTTGATATTTTCACAATGTCTCTTATCATCTTTACTCTTGACAGCTATTAAGAGTAAATGTAATGTTTTTTTTTTTTTTTTTTAGCTGGTGTGCAACCTGTTTGGATGTCAGCAGGTCCATGTACCAGAGTTTCAGTACACATCAGATGCTTTGCAAAGCTGGTCAACCAAGTCAGTGGTACCTAACACCTCAGTGTTTCCGGGCAGCAAATTTCAGTGCCTCACCACTTTCTAAGTAAAGAATTTCCTCCTAAAAGAGGCGGGCTGGGTGCTTTCATCCACCTGTGCACATCCTGGCTCCCCAGGAGTTTCACAGCTGGCTGCAGAGCTCTGGGCACGATGATGGCAGGGTTGTCCTACTGTGAGCCTGTCACCTCCACGGGGTCACCACAGCCCTTGTCAGTGTGGACGAGGCTGGGCAGCAAGTAGTGGCCATGACTGATGCCTCCAAGCAGCTGAAGTTACAGCAGGAGTGAGCACTTCTGGTTGGCTGTGAGATATGGGCAGAGCTGCGCATCTTTAAAGTTGTGGTCGTGGTAAAGCCGTTTTGCTCAAACTAAGTAAAGGAACTGTTAATATTTGTTCCCATAACAACTGTGCAAAAGAGAGAGGCTGTTCACAAAAGTTCTTGGTCTCAGCAAAAAGAGTGAGAGGAAGGAAAAATGGAGCAGAAAGAAGGGTGTTGGAAGAAATAAAAGAGGCCAAGGGCAGAGAGAGATATGAGGGAATGCCTGATGTGAGAGAGTGCAACAAGGAAAAGAAGGAGAAGGAAAGGAGGGGGAGGAGAGGCAGGGAGAGCAGAGATGTCTGCGAGGATCAGAGGTGATGGGAACAGACATGGAGCAAAGAGAGGTCAGATGAGCAGTGAGCATGGAAAATGGGAGAAATGGGAAGGTCTGGGCAAGGAAACTGTGCCTGGAGTTGACGGCTGTTGTTAAACCTCCAAATCCAACTTGTCACAGCTGAGGGAACATACTGAACGTGCTGCTGCTCAAGAGGCCTGTTGTGCCTATAAACATGGACTCATGTTATGTATGGAATATATGGAGGGATGGAATTTACTGTGTGGATGTTGCATCTGTAACTAGCAGGATTTAAGCCTACACCTGGTGTGTTATGGAGTAGATTAACGAACACAGAGCTGAAAACTGCTGTTCTGCAGGATTTTTGCCTATGGCTGCTGGTCGGCGAGCTCGGGATCTGCCGCACGGTGGCGACGAGTGGCGGTGGCAGCGGTGGCAGCCGTGTCCCCACGCCAGCCCCGGCCGCCCCTCGCCGTGGCCTCGCGGCCGCGGGCAAGATGCCGTCGCCATCTAGCGGCCGTGTGGGTACCGCTGGGGCTGGGAGCACGGCCCGGGCAGCTCCGCCGGGGCGGAACTCCCTGAGGGATTTTTCCCCCATGATGTTGTAGTCCGTCCAGCCTTTCCAGGTCACAGCCCGCCCGAGGTGCGGTGTTTTAGCTGTTGGAAAGCGGAGAGCGAGCCCTGCTCCCATCCGCCCGTCGTGCTCGGGCCCCACACCACCTCCCCCCTGGTCAATGGAAGCCCCAGGGCTGGCACAGGTGGGTCGGTCCGGGACCTTTCAGAGAGAAAAGGGAAATTTTAAGGAAGGTGTAAAAAGAGGGAGAGGAGCAAGGGAATGAGATCTGGGACAGATCCTGCTCACTGGCATTTTTGTTGAACAATCCCGTTACCACAGGTAAACAAAATGACAAGACCCAAGAATTACTGAGAAAAACAAAACAAAACAAAGCAAAATGAAAACATTTCATTATTCTCTTTAAAGAGAGAATGGAATAGTTTCCTTCTGTCCTATGGAGTATCTCACAGCCACTGCAGTGGCAGCGTTTGCTGGTCTTGTGTTTGCTGGTGACAGATTGCTCTGTTTTGGATTGTTGCCATTGTGGTGTATAGTCACAGTAGCAAATACTATCCCATTGTACTGTAAGTACTTAGCACTTGCACCCAGATCCCATTGCTATTGTCAGAAGCAGAACTTCCCTAATTCTGGAAATACAATAAAATTGTCTGACCATCTATTACAACCTTTTAATGGCGACTGGACAGTGTTTTGTTCATGCAAGAAAAATGAAGCTAGCAGTGTGTCTGCAACAGCAAAGTCTTGTGGATGTGTTACATGGCACAGCTGCCGTTGTCCTTTCTTTGCTCCTCTTGAAGAGGCTCCTTGGTCTGTTAGCTCCAGGCTAAAGAAAACGAATGTATACTTGCAAAGCTTGACTGCGGGGCAAAAATCTGAATGTTTCATAGGAAAAAAATTGGCTAAAGAAAATCTGTCATAGACCTCTTTTTTTTTTTTTTTTTTTTTTTTTTTTTTTTTTAATGCGGAACTTCTGCATTGTGTTGTATGCTTCTTTCAAAACAGAGAATTGCAGGTGAGAAAAAATGTTTTAAGTCCCCAACTCAGGAGTAGGGCACAAGGAACAACCCCAGTGCTCTCCTGGCCAAGCAGCTGCCCCTGCGTGTCCTTGGCATGTCTTCTGTGTTCCTCAGCCCCGGGCCAGGGGCGGAGGTGGCTTCACCCCAGGAGAGCACCTGGGACTGGGAGCTGCACGGAGGGGACGTTCCCTTGCAGCCAAGGCTGATGGCAAGGGTTAGGTGGAATTCTGCATTAAAAATCAGTTGAAAAATGCTTTACCATCAGCTTATTTATTTATTTTTTTAAAGTGGCCTTATATTGCCTGTTCACTTAGCCTGAAACATCCTGGCTGAATAGAGTTAAGCACTATATTACTGAGCAGTTCTTCACTCTTGTTTATACAGAAAGCAGAGTGCAGCTATCATTGTCAGAAAGCAAAGGCACATTCCAGATCTGTGCTTGCTTTGGGCACTGAAGCAGGAATGAGTATTTAACATCTTTAAGTTTATATACTGGAGTTGGTGCTGGGATACCATGGATGTGATCACTGAGCGTGTTTCTGCTGTGTTCCCTAACGAGCTCATGTATTCCTTAGCAGTCATCTTAAGAAATGTGAACAGACAGAAACTGTGTGACAGGTCCCAATAAAATCTAGAAAGGAAGGAATGGAAGTAGAGGGTTAAGTTGTCCAGCTGGCAATAGGACCGATGGCATTGCAACTAGGAGTTCCAGCAAACTCATTTGCAGTACTTGTCTTTCTAGGCTATGTCTGACCTACTCATCACATCCTGCATGGCATATTTTTTTTTTTTTTATGTGTTGCTGATAAAGATCTAGATCTCAGTGCTAACAGAGACCAGTAAAATGACCCAGTCTGCCCTGCGTAGCCTCTCACCATTTCTACATCATGTCTATATTGAAGCTGCAAGTTTCAGTTGTTGTGAGACATTGACAAAACAAGGACGTCAAAAAGTTTGTAACATCTCCTCCTTGCTGCTCCCACCAAAACTGTATCTTGCTGGCAATCCAAAATACATATGCAGAATAAACAATAAAACCTCACTGTTAGTGATGCTCTTTTCTCTTTCTTTCCTTCTTTCCTTCCTTCTTTCTTTCTTTCTTTCTTTCTTTCTTTCTTTCTTTCTTTCTTTCTTTCTTTCTTTCTTTCTTTCTTTCTTTCTTTCGTTCTTTCTTTCCTTNNCTTCCTTCCTTCCTTCCTTCCTTTTCTTCTATTCATTCATTCATTTATTATATTATTATTTATTATTATTATTTTTTAACCCACTCTCACCACAGCATTCCTACCTTGTGTCTTTGGAAGAAAGACCAACAAAGGTCCATCCTTGGTGAAACTTCAGCAGATGCAGGGTATCATCTTCCAGCACTCCATGCTTGTCCTTGAGGATCTAATCCTAGATGTTTCCCGACAGTCCAGTGTTGCAGTTTTCAGCACAGCTTGCTTATCACTGTGGACTGCATCTGGGGCACCTACGCTTCCTAATACTGAAAGCTGTGATGCTTTGTTTGCATCCCTTTCTCAGGGAGCCAGTTGTCTTAAATTCAGATGTTTTGACACTAAATCCAATTTCAATTCTGAACACAAGCCTAACTTTTATGTCAGTTTTAGAAACAGGGCTTCAGTTTCTAAAGAACTCTGAAAAATCTTTTCCTGAGTGTGAATTTAAAGCATCCCACTAGGGCAGAACCTACTGTGACCCTGAAAGTCATTGCCCTGCTAAAGGACCTGTGCTGCTGAGAATCAGCAGAGCACATTACAGCCAGTTGAACTTGTCTTCAGGTTTCAACAACTGTATGACCTCTTCCTTGTACACAATAGGTAACAAGGATCCCTAGCCAGGCTGGATGTGGCCCTGGGCAACTTAGTGGGTGGCAACCAGCCCACAGCAGGGGGTTGGAACTAGGTGATCTTTAACGTTCCTTCCAACCCAATCCATACAGAGCTACTGTAAATGCATGTGAGAGCAAGTGGTGCACCAACTGAAGTGTATCCCCACCTATGCTACAATGGAAGGGTGATTTGATTCTACATCCCCCTCTCTGCCATGTGGCACAGCCTTGTCAACAGCTGGTGTAGTGATCTGACCACATTAAAAACTAATTGCAGCTGTGTAGAGGAAATTTCAGGCTTCCTGACCCAGCAGGCTGTGAGCACACAACTCATTGCTGGCACTGGCCATGGGGAGAAGAGGTGGGAAGGAGAAAGGTGCCTTACAGCCTGGCTGCTCTGACTATTAAACCACACCCTAGGCTAATTAATTGTGTACTCATTTCCAAAAAAATGATTCCTGCCCTGCTAAGTTATGGCCATTTCAAACCATATTATTCTTCCTCAGTTTTTTTGGCAAGTGTTTTGTTCCTGGCTTTAAATAAAGTTATCTAGGGACTCCTTCAAATATGTTTACTTTTACTATGTCTTTCTTTTGGAGATTTTTTTTCCTTGTGAAACTTGTAAGGGTAAGACCTAAAAACCTGAGATTTGAAAGAGAAGAGTTTTAAGCCA
Source organism: Alectura lathami (assembly GCA_013399715.1). Taxonomy (NCBI): domain Eukaryota; kingdom Metazoa; phylum Chordata; class Aves; order Galliformes; family Megapodiidae; genus Alectura; species Alectura lathami. The sequence goes on from VXAV01001240.1 coordinate 204,356, forward strand.
GAAATATCCTTTGGAGGAATTTTGGTGACACACTAGAATCTAGAAATAAAGACTAGAAGGCAGAAGGAATTTCCTTGGTGTTTAAATTTTCATGTTTTAGTAGCAAAAACACCCTGCTTGAGGCAGGCCCAGAATTTCTGAGAAGCTGGTGGAAGTAATGGAGTGTGACATACATAGCTGGGACAGGGAGTCTATTGGAAGAAGCAAGCACGGCATCTTGAAGAGGTTGCCAAAACCTGCAGAAGGCTGACACGGGCAATTTCCTCTGAACTGCAGCTACAGGCAAGAGGAATAGCTGGAGGGCTGCTGCACTCATGAAGATAAGAGTCTTCTGAGCTGGTATATGAAATGACTGAGCAGTAAGATCGATAATCCCGAAGGTAACATTGAGAATCCCCAAGATCAAGAGCTTGGAGGAAGTATATGAACTATGAATGTGCAGCCAGCTCACTTCATTAAGATGTCTACATTACATCTTAAAACTGAAAACATTTCACATGGAATGACTGTAATGGGAAGGGAGTTGAAATCTACCAGTTAAATTTATAACATAAACAGGTACAGCTCCAAGGAAATCAAACGCTGCTTTGGAAAGAAACAGAGAGGTCACTCAGCACAACCCAGCTTCGGGGCAGCAGCTGCACCACAGAGGTCCCACCACCTCTTCCAAAAGCAAGAAATGGCGAAAGTCTGGAGTAGCAATGAGCTTTTCCCATTAATGAACTCAATACAGGTGTCAGGTGTTAGAAGTTGACAATTTTTAATGCTGCCACCTGAGCCTGTACTGGACTTGTACTGAGTGGACACTTTCACCATGACCTTTGACGCATTCACTTCTCTAGATTGCAAAGCTCTAGGGCACAAATTTTTACTGAGGTTCTGGAGGGACAAAGGTGGCTCAGGAGAGCAGGCAGCCTCTGAGGGAACAGAGCCAGCACTACCGTCCTGAACACGCAGTGCCCCTAGAACATAGACAGACACGAAACAGTGAATGTGTGTATTTGGGATGGATGTCACAGATTTAAAAAAAGCACCTAAGGAGACATGCTACTAGAGACGGTGTTGGAATAGAAAATCGAGGCATTCATAGAGCTGCCAGCATCAGCAAAAACCTTATCCTAGCTGCTGAGTGCACCTACTGACTTTGGATCAGGCTCCAGCTGGAAATTTCACCAGTTGCAAGAGCTACAAGCGTGCCAGACCCCATCAAAAAGCGACAACTGCACATGAACTTTTTCTGATGATCCCTCAGTTAGTTGAAAAACCCACAGCTCTGCCCCAGCCCACTTAGGTGATTTAAAATCTATATAGTAGGTAAACTCATAATGTTTTAGTGTGAAGACAGTAAAGAGCTTTTAAACATAATGCACTAGAAAATATGAAGAGATGCTGACAGCTAGCCAAGCCAGCTCATTAACACACACAGCTGAGACCTGGTAAGCAGGACCTGAGTTCCTGTTCTGTAAAACTCAACAGTGAAGGGGAGCAGGGAAGGCGGGTTAGAACTCTGTCTTCCACCAGGACATCTCTGGTGCATTCACTGTTTTAGGATCCAGTGAAATGGATCAGTTCCAGAAGAAGAAAAGGGAAGAAAAAACAGGCACTATAGCACAAAAAGAGCCAAGTGCTTCAGACATTTATTTGGGTTGCAGGGCAGCACTTGCACTGAAATAGGCGAAGGAGGTTGGAACTGTACTGAGCAAACCTATCTGTAAAGCACTTTTAGGACACTGTTCCCTTGCAGCGCAAAGCAGTAAATTTTGCCCTAACCTCTCAGGACATTACATGGGGCAGGAATGCAATTGCAACCTCTACTTTCCACTCAGCATCTGATTTGCCTTCCACAACCCAAACCAGTCATACTGGCTACTAACACCTTAGCCACACTCCTTTCCAAACATAGCTCTTCAGCCTGATGGATGCGACCTCCTTCATGTCCAAGACAGCAACACAGAAAGGTAATAATCACCCCTGTGATTTGACAGCGATTTGGGTATTTTTGCTAGCTAAACTTCCCGTGCTGCAGAAGTTGCTTTATATGCACGCCAAGGCTCACATCAGACTAGAAGCCTAACTTCTGAACAGGACAGATGTGCCTCCTGCTGCACGCAGGGGAAAACTGATTCTTCTTTCTGCCTTCCTCATGCTCAGGAAGAGAACAGCATGCTGAAGACATGGAAACTAGATACAGTCAGTCTTGAAGTTATGCTTAAATACAGCAGATCCCTGCTGTACCTGTAGAGGCTAACAGCACACCAGATGATGTGCAAGTACTCTGCAGAGAAAAGCAACAAACATGGGGGTGCAGTGATGTAGCCCAGCAGAAACGTCTGTTGCGCCCAAACTGTTGCTGCAGCTGCTGTTCTCCTGCCACCATCCAGCAAGTGAAGGTTGCCCAAATCATTGGTGGAACTGGCATTTTTTCCCCTTCCCTTCTCCCTTGCAGAGAGAATTCTTCTAATGCCTTCAGGCTATAAAATAATGAATGACCAAACATTCAGCCCACAGACAAGAAGATTTTTCTATATATGTATATGTATTTTTTTTTTTAAACTGTCCTTTCCTCACTGATGGGCCTTCCAGGTCAACTCTCAAAGGCTGTTGTTGATCTTCAGGGTTGTATTTCTCTGCTCAGATCAAAAGTCAAGGTTCTGCCACTCAAGGTAGAAGCTTAGTCAATCACAAGCCATGGGAACAGATGTGCCAGTGAAAAAGGCAGCCAGTGGCAGGAGAGGTATTACCAGCAGAGAGAAGTAGAAATCATGGTAAGGCACAGTGTGGGGGGCAGTTTGTGAAGGAACTGCCTGCACAACCTCACTATGGAATCCAGGTGTAAGGAAACAAAACCTGGAAGAGACATAGAGGACTCCAAACATGATCAAAAGCCTAGAAAGCCTTGACTTGGGGCGGGGGGGGGAACACAGGGAAGGGGGAAGAGAAACAAAACCATGAAACACTTCAGCTTTT
>VXAV01001240.1:224635-237591 GCA_013399715.1 Alectura lathami
GGATCCACACATACTTTTTCACTTTTTGGACTTTCAGGCTGTTGTGGCTAAACACAAGGTCAAAGGAAACAAATATTACATACATCCAGTACAAATGTTTCACTCCACTCCCCCACATAAGGATGACTGTTGTTTTATGATCTGTAAGTCTTCAAAAGCTTTCTTATTAAGATAGCAGTATCACTGTTAATAACAGATTAGCAGAACTTGCTCACATTACTGTTGAATAATTTAGCACCAGGAGCTTGACCTCAGAGCTAACACTGGTACAGTAAGAACTGATTAGTTCAACAAGGAGATCAAGAGAAATCTCAATAATTCAAGGTACAAATTGCTACTCTAGAAGAAACTCCAATCATGAGAAGTATTCCAGAAATGTTCACACACTCAGAAAAATGTAACTGCAAAGTATGACAAAGTATAGAGAACCCTTTCCAGCTCACACCTTTTCTTTCCCTACCTTCCCTTCTCCTTTTAATTCAAGCTGCACATCAGTTATACATTACAAATGCATGGGGGCAAGCACATTTAGCTCCATGTAGTGCTAAGTCAGACCCAGACACTGCAAACTCAGATGCAGTGGTGTGTGAACATTACCATACTGACTGTAGGACCATCTTATGCTGGCAAACAATACAGCCATTTGCAGGGGGTACTCAGCTCAAATCAATAAATCCCACCAGACTTATTTACCAGAAGATGACTCAGGTTTTTCTAAAATGCATTTCAGGCACTGAAACCATGGCTCAGAAACACTCAACTGGCTTGGCCTGCAGCTGAAGCCAGTATCCCTGTGCAGACCCCAAGTGGCCATGTCAGAGATGCTTGTGAGTCTCTGAACAAAACAGTACAACAAAATCAACAGCAGTGTTTGCTTATTATTTCAAATCACCCAACTAATGACTGCCAATTGTAAGTGTTAAGGCATATATGACTATTTCACAAGCAGTAGCACAAGCAAGTGTACAGTATGACTAGTTCTAAAGAAGAGCAACCTTGGATGCCACTGTCATGGAAGGAAATGGGACTGAGGAAGGGAATTGGTTTACACAGAATAACATGGACACGATACAACTTAAATGCCAACTGATTAGAAGAATACAGCTGAATATTCTGAAAAATTACTCTGAAAATTTTCAGGCTCAAATGTAGTTCTTGCTGAACAAAAATCAAAGGTTTAGTATTAAATTCTAGAAAATACAGTCATACAAGAAATTGTCAAAAAAATTAAAAACAGTATAAATACCTCTTCAGTTCTCAGGCGAGTTTCACCTTCTAGCTCTTCTGCCAATTTTGGTAAAGCTGCATTATTGCCTAATGAAATATAAATACGTTGAAGTTATTAGTTTACGTGATGCTGTGATTAGCTACAGTAGGCAGCTATCCTTCAGAACCACCTCCTGTACACAGCACATGAATCCAGGCAATGGAAACAACAGCAAGTCTGTCTGCAGCAACCCAAATCAGAAAAGTAACTTGTCATCTGCAAGGACACAAGTACTTCTGCATTTTCCTTAAACACAAGGAGACCAGAGAATATAGGCTATCAGGATTCACCACAGCTTACTTATGACTTCTGACTTTGGATTTTTTTTTTTTCCCCTCCTTGCTTTTCCTCTTTAGATATCAATAGGTTTTCTGATCAAATTCCAAACGGCAAATTACCCCTGCATTAGTGAATGCATAACTACGAGTTGATACAATTTTTTTTTTTTTGTAAGTGACAATTAGGTCTAAAGCCATAAGCTCTAAACACACAGCAACTGAAATTATCTGATTTCCACAGACTGAAAGCTCAGTAGCTCCTTTTAATGTCAATGATGGTTGTTTCACAGAAACTCAAAATCCCGCCCATTTCACTCCATATGGAGTGCTGCTTTTAACATCTGAAAAACAAGCCATGCAGACACCATCTTCATGTGACTTCTACAGCTATTTTGGGCACCCTTTGTATCAAAGAAGCCAATGAGAGAATCAAGTCAGCCTTTGAGAAACTGAACCTAAACTCACACCGTATAATTTTTAGCGCATTTTTAGAAATAATAGCAAAGATAAACATAAGAAGGAAAAAGTTTTTAAAACAAGTTCTTGACCAGCATCATTCCATTTCCCTTGGTGTACATGAAGACAAGTAGATTTATCTACCATTCTTCTATAGTTTAATTTCTCCAGAATTTACAATGAAGTCAATCTTTAACAGATTACGGCATTTACAGAATCCATTATTTCATAAATTTGGTGCTTCGACTACACTGGAGATCAAAGTGCTGAAAGGCTGAAAACAGCAGAATGCTTGCTATGTGATGTTTTAAGCAACTAGTAACCAAGCAAGTTCACTTTAAATACTACCTGCCAGGAAAATGAATCTGGAAATAAAATGTATCTTAAGTTCTGTATTTAAAACAGACACCTAAGATCATTGCTGACCTAAAACATTTATTTAGGATCATTGCCTGATTCCTCTACTAATATGAAGGACAGCCATTTCAGGTGTATTAGTGTATTCACCAAAAAAAAAAAAAAAAAAAAAAAATCAGTGTAAGAGTGAATCTCTTTTAAAAGAAAAAAATCCAGAGGAAATCTGCAGTTATGATTAAGAATAGTCATTCTTAGTTTTCAAAAATCACTACAAAGTTGCCATTTTAAAAATGCTGAACATGTCTGAATTTCTACTTTTCAGAGTACATTAGTAACAAAACCTATTTGTAACTCCATGATAATTACTTCCTGCAAACATCATCATATATTAGCCCATAACTTTAAGTCAATGTATTTGAATAACTTTTTTGCACTCTAATAACATTTAATTTTTTCAACATACTTCAGATACTAATTTTGTTCAGTCACACCTATAGTCACAGAATCACATGCTTAAGTATTTGTCACCAATTCTTAAATTACTAGCAACTACTTTGCAAACTAAAAAGAAGTCTGGTATGTTTGAACAGCATAAGCCATTTCCAATTCTAGTCATGGTAAAAAGCATTTATTAATGACAGCTATAAACTCAAGAGGGAATAAAACCCCACAGAAATCCTTACCTGATTTAAAGGTTGTATTACTATTCTGAAAAGTAACTCCAACTCCAGTATCAGAGATTTCGACCAAGTTCATTTTATCGTCGCTGTCGTGTAGCTCTTCTACATGCAACACAGGAAGGTCACTTTCTTCCCCCAATTTTGCTTCTACAGTCACTTCGTTGTGGTTATTTACAGTTACTTCACTTGCAGAAACTAAGGAAAGAGCCTGTTCCCTAGGCAGTGGAGTCCTTATTTCAGAAAAGTCACTTTCTAAAAGCAAGTTCGAGTCATCTATATCCCTCAATGTTTCACTCTCCACTGCTGCCTCTGAAATGGCACAAGAGAATTCTGATGTAACATCCTCACGCAACACATCTTCAGCTTGCTCTTCATTTTCCTCTGAGGATGGACTTGCACTCACAGCAGTCTCCATGCTAATCTCCACACAAAGGGCTTCATCTACACTCATGAGGTTCACAGAATTTTCATCTGCTTCTGTAATGTCACTGTCTACAGCTGCCTGAGATGCTGCTGATTCTTCCCTCAGAACACTCTCATGGGTCTCCTTCTCTCTACCGATGACAAACAAAGAATCACTGCTTTTTTCTGGGCCTGTAGTTGACAGGATGCATTCGATTTGGTTAGCAGTACTAAAAACTTCCTCATTTTTGTCTTTTACTTCTGTATTCTCAGCAGCAAGCTGACTTTCTTCTATGACAGTAAAGGTGAACAGACTATCACATTCTTCTACTGTGCTCAGAGTGATCACTGCCCCTTCCTCTTTATCTCCTATACTTGAAGCAGCATCTTGATCTTCACTGTTGGTGGCAACCCTCAGCACAGGAGCTCCACATTCTCCCACAAAAATCACAGAACCTTTGCTTCTTGCATCCGCATCAAAAGTGGCTAGTCCAAACTGCTTGTTCACAGTTGCAGTGGTCTCCACAATCTTACATTCCTCCGATGCTTTTGGAGAGATAACAGCCTCCCCGCCTTCTTCTGCTACAAGCAGCTGACCTTCTGCTTGTGGTGCTGCACTGATCAGCACTATCTCACATTCTTCTGTCATACTTGTGGTGATCACAGCAGCTTCATATCTGCCTTCTGTTTCTGAAGCAGTGAGCTTACTTTCATCTTGTACAGCTATGCTGGGCATAGGAGCTTCAAAACACTCAGCTGTACTTGTAGAGATCATTACTGTTTCATTTTTAGACTCTGTTTCTGAGGTATGTTGAACTGTCTCTTCTGTGATTTCACCTGACATTAAGATTACTTGTTCTTCTACAACACTTGTAGAAATCATAGCACACTCATCTTTTTCTTCTTTATTGCTAGCAGTGGGGTGACTTTCATCATCTCCTCCTGCGCTGGATGCGCTGGGCATGGGAATATCATACACTTCTGTATCTATGGAAACCACAGCATTCTCACTGACTTCTTTTGTTTTCACAGAGGGGAGCTGACCATCATATTCAACAGTGGCACTGGACATTGGAACCTCAAATTCTTCCACAATACTTGTGGAAATCATAGTGCACTCATCTTTCTCCTGCTTACTGCTAGAAGCATGCACACTCTCTTTAAATTCTGTAGCTGTGCTGGGCATGGGCACATCTGTGTCTGCATTATCCACTAAGATCAAAGAGCTTTCCCCACTTTCATTTGCTCTTGCAACAGTAAGTGGACTTTCCTCAGCATCCACGGCTGAATGTAAGGGAGTATTGCTTCCTTCCACTGTACTGGTAGAGATAATATCACCTTTAACTTTCTCCTCTCTGTCAGCAGGAATAAGAGAGTTCTCACCTTCCTTCGAAACGGCACTACTTATAGAGCCATCAAGTTCTCTCCTGCCAGAAGAAGTCATGGCATTCTCATGTTCTTCTTCAGCACCAGGCTGACCCCTATCTTGCAGGGCCATAGCACTAGTCATTGGGCCCTCACACGCTGCAGTATTTAAGGGAGTCAAGGTACCCTCATGTTTTCCTATACATGCAGCCACAGCACCCTCGTCAGCAGCACTTGCACTGGTTACACTGCTTTCAACAATCCCTTTAGCATTTTTGCAGTTTGTGCCACTATGAGCTTCTTTCTCTGCACCTGTCATACTGTCAACAAGCTTATTTGTATTTGTGCCAGCCAGTCCTGACTCAGCTTCCATTTGTTCAGCAACTATGCAGATAATGGAACTTTCACCTTCCTCTGCACCTATACAGATTAGTGCATTTTCACTTTCCATTCCTGTACAAGTAGAAGCATGCTCGATTTCTTCATTTCCTCTTCCGGTACTGGTCACAATACCCTCACCTTCTTCATCCTCTTCCTTTGAGCCTGTACTAGTCACAAAACCTTCATCATCACAGGGACCTATGCTGACCATAGCGACACTGGCTTCCTCATTTGTCCTTATGCTGTCCATTGCACTTTCACATTTTTCAGCATCTAAACAAACTGCAAACCCTTCGTTGCTGTCTTCTAGTCCTGTGCAGACTACTGAAATTTCAGCATCATCTTCTGGAGTTATGCCTGTGCTGGTCACTGTAGTTTCACCATTTACAGTATCCTCAGATTTGTCACCATTAGTTCCAGTTGTGGCATTGTTATTTGTGACCACTGCAATGCATGCCCCACTTACACTGCTTTCTCCTTGGGCATCTGTACCAGTCACTGAGCACATCATGATACTATGACCTCTTTCTTCTGCACCTGTGCAAGTCACAGTACTTTCGTGTTCTTTTACTTGGCCAGCTCTCATACTGCCTCTAAATTCAGCTGAATTGTCACCACTTGTTGATCCTTCACCTGATTCTGTCCCTGCGCTAGTTACAGCACCATCACTCTCCACTTCGCCTAAGCAGGACACAGAACTTTCTAATTTGCCTGCACCTCCACAAGCCAAGGTCTTTCGCTTCTCTTCAGAGCCTGCACTAGTTACAGCATCATCTTTTTCTTCTGCTCCAGCACTATTCACGTTATCTTCAACTTCTACTCCACTTGCATTGACTGAATCCTTACTACTTTCTTCTGCATCAACCATACTACAGTCACCATTTTCTTCTTTTGTACTTGTTAGGAAGCTTTCACTTTCTGCTAATCCTTCAGTGACGACACTGCCACCACTTTCTTCTGCTGCTGCAACTGTACACTCGCCACTGTCTGTTCCTGTGATGAAACTACTTCCCTCACTGCTTTTTACCCAAACAGCTGTTGTGAAACCCTCATCAGCTTCTATGCTTGTGCAGATTAAGGCCACCTCACTTTCTTCTTCTGAGCAAGTAGTTGTAGCATCACTTTCTTTTTCAGAATGCGATGCACCCTCAGCTCTTTCTTCTCCTGTACTAGTGGCCATTACAGCACTCTCAATCTTTTCTGTGCTAGTTCCTATCACAGTGGCTGGAACTGTTTGTAGGCTGCTGTACAACAAACTAAATGTACTGCTTCCTGCACTGGTACCTACTGCACTGCTTTCATTTTTGTCTTCCATGCGACCATTCCCTTCTTGCCCAGCAGCTATAACAGAGCACTTGACTATTACTTCAGGAACTCTTTCAGATGCTAACACAGAGGATGATTGTATCATAACAGTATCATGCATCTCATTCTGTTTCACATTATCCATCATTGTGCTTCTTTCTCCCTTTGTGGAAGGGTCTGTATCCAAGCACTCTTCTTCCTTCTTTAGTTTTTTCAGAAGTTCTTTTGTTGTTGCGTCTCTACAGTCTTCAGTCACATTGGTCATCAAGCTTTCCTCTTTTATTTTCAGCCCACTTTGAGTGCTTTCTAACTCTGCTGCTTTGTCATAATCTTGACTAGGTAAGCCAGCTGTACTGTCTTCCATTGCCTGCTCATCAGGATGGGGTGCCTTGTTATCTTTTTCTATGTTATTTGTCACAGTGTTGTCATCATCTTCCACGATAGTGCAGTGCTGAGCTCTACCTTGCTGTTCCATGTATACAACCTGTGTTGCATCATTCTTCAAAGAGAAAGCATCTTCAAATAAGGCAGTCCCATCTGAATTATGGCATTGTTCTTTAGACACACTACCCAATGAATCTGTAAAATCAGAGATATCCATATCCATGGACTTTGCATCAGCAGCACCTTCTCTGGAAGAATTAATTGCTAAAGGAACATTATCTGAATTAGATTTTATCACAGTTTTACAATTCTTTGGTTTTCTGCTGTCTTCTGCATTTTGATCGTTACTGGGAGCATTCAGTAGGATTCTGCGACTTGTTTCATATGCAGCACTCATTTTATAAGCTCCTTGTTTATTGGTTTCTTGATCCATGGAAGTTTGTTTGGACAAAGCATCTAAGGCACCAACTTGCTTTTTAGAGATATCTTCTTGCTTAATAGCTTTTTCAACTGAGGCCAGAAACTGCGATTCACAAGCTTCAAGATCTGCCAAGCTGTGTTCCAACTCCTTACTTGAAACGGAGAGAGAGATTTTTTCTTTTGCTGTATATTTGTCATCTGTGGCTTGGAGTGGATTTAGAGCGCTTTTTTCTTCAGTTTTAGATGCTTCCTTTACTTTCGTTTTGCCCAGTTCAAGTTCCATCATCTCTCCCTCATGACCAGAGCACCCACCATCACTGTTCACACTTGACTTTTGAGGAGCTGCAGGATGGCTGCTTACAGCTGCGCCACCTGACTGCTTTTCCCCTCCAAGCAAATCTTGGTTTGATATACTGCCTTTTCTGTTTTCACAGGATATCTTTTTACTTTGTTTTTTATCCATTGGTACCGTGATGCCTAATGCTTTTTCACGTCCACTGTCCATTTCTTTAACATCTTTATCCTCCAATTTGACACACTCTTCTTTCTTCTTTATCTCCTTGTTGCTGTGCTTTAAGCTTCTGCTTTTGTGACCTTCAATGGAGACCCTTCTTTCTAGTTTGGAGTTACTTACATCTTTATCACCTCTACACTTCTCTTTTACAGATCCTCTTTCTCCAGAATGTAGCTTAACTCTGTGACTGAACTCTTTTTGTGATCCCTGAGATGATTGCATGCCACTTTCGAGCTCAGAACCAGCACCACTTTCCTCAAATACTTTATCTTCATTCCTGGACTTGTGTTGCTTATCTGAGTCATTCTCTTCTATGCTCTTATCTTTGTCCAGTTTCTGACTAGTCTCTTGTTTTGCTGAATTTTCCTGTAATTCTGTTTCAGATGCTTTTTGTTTACTATGACTCTTTGACTTGGACTTCAACAAAATTTTGTCTTCTACAAGGCTCTTAGATCTTCGTTTGTCTTTATGAAGACCATCTTCTTGTTTCAAATTACAATCAGAGTTGGTTGATTTTATTTCATGTTTTTCTTCTGAGTAACTTTCACTTCTTTTGTGTGATGCAGAAGCAAGTTGCTTTGAGGCACTTGGGGAGTCCTTCTGTGGCCTAGAATCACTCAGAGACCTTTTGGACTTGTATTCTGCTCTTGATTTTTCTGTTGAGAGATGCCTGTCTTTCTTATTTTCCTTACGTAGTAGCTCTTCAGCTTTTAAGGTGTATTCAGAAAGATTTTTCCCATCTTTTCCAGTTACTGATGTTTTCCGTTCACTTCGGTGTTTACTTTTTCTTTCAGATTTGTCATCTGAAGAAGCCTTCATTTGTTGATTATGTTTCTGAGCACCATCCTCTCCTTTCAGACTTCTCTCAGAAGAATGGAGTTCAACATCTTCAGCTGATTTATGAATACTGTCTTTACATTTGTGCTTTAAAGAAAGTCTCTCAGATTCTAATGCAGTTATTTCCTTTTCATTTTTATCTCTGTAAGACTTAGCTTCTTTTCTGGCAGCATTTCTCACATGTTGAATTTCTATGTCACTATCTTTTTTGGGGTGTTTTTCATTTTTCAATATGGTTTTCTGCTTTTGTAGTTCTTCAGTATTAACTTCTGCTCTATCCAGGTGTCTTTTTGGATCTCTTGTTTCACTGTCCTGCTGGGTTCCCTCAGCCTGAAGAGAGGTGGAGGTTTTTCTTTTATGTTCTTTTTCCACTTTAGAATCACTTTTGTTTTCTTCAGCTGAATGTACTGATTCTGAGAGTCTTCTAAGTGGTTTAGAGATTTCACTTTTCCCATGATTATGCTTTAATTCTTTTGAAGAATTCTTTTCACAGGTCTGCAGAAGAAAGTTAAATATACAGAAGCAGATGTTACACAGTACCTTCACTAGATGACCAACAGAACTGTTGAAAACAAACTATCCATAAAGACAGTAGACCAGGGAACCCACTTATTGTGATCAGAATTAATTTAAAATAAGGTTGGTAAGAAAATGAAATTTGTCATTTTTATTTACACTGATTGCTACTGTGGGAAAGCCAAAAAAACCAGAAGTTAGCAGTCTGCCCGCCCTTGAATATCACTTATTTATGAAGTGACCTTTCTTTCTAAAATGATTTAAATAGATCTTTAAATGGACAACAACCATTTCAAATCCCTAAGTTATTTCAGACAGCCATCACACTGTCCAGGCTTCCAGCTTAACTTCCCACTATCACTTTTTTCGGTAATAATATCTATCGTTGGTAAAAACTATCAACATACTAATTCTCTTTGCTGAACTATTCAGACAACACTGTTTTAAACTTTCCAAGAAGAAGTTCAAGCAGATCAAACTCCTCATATCTCTGTATATAAGACAGACACACTGCTCTTTTTGAAATTCAACATGCTTTACAGAACACAACTCAAACTCTTGTAGTACAGAAATGGATCAGCACCAAATACATACAAAATACAACCGAATGTTTACCAGAATTCAGAAAACAAAACTATAGTAATGCTCAATCACTAACCCGACTGAGAGAACTAGCAGAAAAAACAATTCATACAACAATAGAACAAATGCAATAGCATGCAGTTTGGTACTGACATACAAACAAGCACTATTACAGTTAAAAAGAAAGACCATGAGAAGTTGTGGATGCCCCATCCCTGGCTGTGTTCAAGGCCAGGCTGGATGGGTTCCTGGGCAGTTTGATCTAGTGAGCTAGTGGTTGGCAGCCCTGTCCACGGCAGGGGGATTGGAACTAGATGATCTCTGAGGCCCCTTCCAATCCAAGCCATTCTATGATTCTATGATTAGCATTTCGAAGGTAGATTTAACAGCTTAAGAGATGCATACCTCACTCGTCTTCTGCATTTCTTTAGAATCATCTTCAGATGGCTCATATTTCTTTTTCCAACCATCTTCAACATGCCTGAGACAGGTATTTGGACAAGCAATTAAAAAAATTTACAGACTAACGCAAGTTTGTAAGCTTTCTGCTTTTAAAGCTGAAGACAAGAAACACATACTAAAACACTGAAGTAAAACATGGTCACAAAGCTTTCGACTGTGCAGTTTATCCAAGCTTTTTCCAAGAAAAAACTAGGTGTAGCAACTTCACAGATGTCCTCTGGACAACACTGCTTAAAGCAGAGAATATCAGAGGGACAATATTAGTACTACAGTTGTCCCTATAGAATGGTTAAGGAAAAAAAAAAATTCTCCCCTTATGGAAAGGAAGAAAACCTTAAAAATACTGTATTTACCCTCCAGAAACTTGGCTCATTTAACGTATCTACAGATGTACATAGATAGATAAGTGCAAACACCCATTATGTAAAACATCAAATTAAAGACCAGGGCAGGTTGAACACTGAACAAATTAAGTTACTTTTATGGAAGGACTGCAGGGTACATTCCAGCTGGCACTGCTCTGTGTAATGTATTCTTATGTGTGTGTGTACACACAAGCTGTACTAAAACACACACAAGCAGTTACGTATATGTATTGCTATCAATCTGATAATCTTTTTTCTTCTCATCCTACTTCATTAATGAAGTCAAGAAATGAGCTTGCAAAAAAATACATGACAATACAAAATATTAAATACCTAATAGGAACTCAGCCAGATCTGAAGAATAAAAGTTAACAGAAATACATCATGCTCATTTTTTCTATCATGTGCACAAACATGTAACGATTCCCATGTCTTTTTATTTGTATTCTGCACATGAAAGCCACACAAAGGCTCCTACTGCAGCCTAAGCTGCTGTACATTAAGCAGCCATAACTTGTTTTCATACCTCAACTTTATGCTTATTAGTAATGACATTAACTGAATATTTCGGGATGCAATTGTTGAAATAGGTAACGGATCTGAAAAGTTGAAGATAATTTTTTTAATCTGCAAAAATTAAGTTTTTAAAACTTCAATTACTTTGAGCAAATACACAAATACCTTGAATCTCTTTTTCTTTTTCTGCTCAAGGCTACTTTTTTTTCCAAGAACCTCTGTTCTTTAAGCACGTCCTTAATGCTGGTACCAGTAGCTTTTGATTCAAGACTTCTTGCTGAAGGTTCTTCTAAGTTCAAGCCACTTTTTCCTAAAATAATACAATAAACAAACAGTGAAATACTTAAGAACATTTCTATATTGCTGCTTCAGCTATAAATGTGATTGAAAGAAGTGTAGCGAGCACTCATGTGTAGCAAATAATAGCAATCCACATGGGTATTCAAGCAATATAATCATGCATATATGAAAAACTGAAGACATTTTTTGTATTAATAATTTGAATTATCCATTTTCCTGTTACTTCACTACCGAAACGCTGGGCTTTCAAAAAGAAATGATTAGAGACTGATTGCCATTATTTCACCCTGAATGTTACTTTCCTGAAAAAAAAAAAAAAAAGAAAGAAAAAGCTAATGATGAAATTTTTGTACCTTTAGCATTTTGCCCTCCACTTTTCAGGGACTTTGTTTTTTCTGCAGCTTTCTGTTTACGTTTCTCTTCAAGTCTCTCTCTGTTAATTCGTCTTCTTAGTAGTCTCTCTTCTTTTTCTTTGGCCTGGAGATACGCAAACAAGAAAAACAATTTATCATTAGGTCAAAGAGTATTGTTTGCATACAAATATAAATCTAAAATCTACAAAAAACAGAATGCTTTATCTTGAGGCAAAGAAAAAAAATTAATAGCCCTTTGAAAGCTTTATATCAAAGTAAACCAAATCCTTTAGTATTNAAGAGTTTCACTGCTGCTTAACAGTGTAGATTGAAAGTGTGATAGTATCTAAGAAGGTATCTAATTTATACATGAAAATACTATACATTAAAAAAAAATATATAAAAAGAGCAAAAAACCTACACCATAGTTTACACATCTCCCTTGCAAACACCTTTCCCCCTGTAGATATACCTCTCTCTCACCAATTAACTGCTTTACTTCCTTTTTCAGCTATATGATCCTCAATTGCATAAGCAAATACACACCCTGTTTTACTCATCACCCATGGGGCCCCAGAATTAACTGCGTTAAGGAATGCTATCCCAGCTACATGCATTTAGACAAAGCAGCAAGCTCTGAAAGAACTGCTGGTCCCTCTGCCAGAGAAGTTCCAGAAGGAACATACTTAATCCTCTCTTCCCATTCTCACTGCACACACAGACACGTTACAACCTACTGACTTCAGGGACAATGAGAAATGCATTTGAAAGGAGATGATGTAAAGAAGTAGCCTGTGGCAAACAGACCAAACCCATACCACACAAGACCACACTGAAGGCAGGTCATCTGTAGATAAAGGCTACTTCTTCCACCTAAACTGTCCTTAGATACATTAAAACCACTGTGGACCTTTTTTTTTTTTTTTTTTGCATGTGTGTAGCAGTTCTTACTCTCCATACTGAATGACTCAATTCAAATGAATCCACTTACTGCAGTGATTCTGTGAAGAGGCTGCATGTGCTCAGTCAACATTGAAACACTTTTTATTTGAGAGCAGGGGAAAACATGTCAAAGCCTTGACAGCAAATTTTGCCTGCCAGAAGTTGTTAAACCCAGCGGAGTGTTTTCCTGGAGTGCAACGCTCTAAATCACACAGTACTGGCTGACATATTAAGACGACAGTGGTAACACAGGAAACAAACCCCCCCACGCCCC
>VXAV01001240.1:249008-293096 GCA_013399715.1 Alectura lathami
TTTTTGTGTAGGTTCCAGCCTACTGAAGAAATACCACTTTATTTCACCATTCACATGAAAAATGTTAGATTGAGTGTCTGCACTCCCTGTAATAGATCTTTTATTTTGCTGGTTTTGACTGGAAAATATGTGCTTTTGCTATTTGTGTATAGGGAGGCAAAGAAAAAGTTAATGGAGGCTTTTTCTCCAGAGAGAGCACAAGAGATAATACACTCTTTCACTTTTGCCTAAATGTAATCTTAATGGTAAGGTAAAATGGTACAGCCTAAACATGAAAGCATAGTGAGTGGGTACACAAAAGCACGACACCTTTTATATCAGCGTTCTTTGCTGACTGCAGCAAGGTGAAATCAAGGTGAAGGCATTGCTTAAATGGGATGCATGAAGCCTAAAGTAGAGCTGATGGACTGAATTTTGCTTTAATTTATACCTAGTGCAGATCCATTGAAGTCAGCAGGGAGACGGATCAAAGCAGGACTTTGCTGCTAAATAACAGGGTGCTCAAAATTGCTCATGCCATCTTTTTGCAACCTTGTTGTAATCCTCAAGGAAAAAATAGAGTTATCATATTTAGTAAAAAAAATTGTATTTTCTGTGGAAAATCGAAAATGTTTAGAAAAAGTATTAAAAAAAAAATTGAAAATGGGAGTCTGGACTTCTGGCTTGTTCTTTTGTGTTGGGGTGACATACCTCAGACAGAGAGGGCCTGTGAGTCATCTTCCAACAGTATTGTTTTAGGAGAGGTGGGGCTGGAGGGAGGGAAGAAGACAGGTTATTTTGATGCTGCTGACCTACTTTCTGTGCTTAGTTCACCATGTACTGGGCAACTGTGAGAGCTCCCGCTGAAATTGTTGGGAGCCATAGAGGAAAGACTGCTAGGAGACGAGGCCTAGGTGGAACACAACGCCCTGCTGGCTCCGTGTGTGAGTAGGGGCTGTCGGTCGGGTGTGGCTGGCAGTGTGTCCCCATTCCTAGCCCACCCATCACTGGGGGTGTGGACCCGCTGGGTACCCGAGCTTGGGATCTGGCCTTGCTCTCCATGGAGCAGGGAGAGGGGAGGGGAGTGTTGTCCATCAGGCTGCTCCCTGTGGTGGGCCTGCATGGCCTGGGACCCACAGGCATTACACTTCAAGGCAAAGTACAGACCTCTGGAGTCATTCTGAAGAAGGCGGGACAGCAGGGAGAAAGCCTTCAGTGAAATGGTGGAAATAACACTGCGTCTTTCACATCAGATTGAAGTCCTAGATGCTCCATCCCCTTGTCTCTCCTGTACTCCCAACTTCATACAGCTCTAACGCGCTCCTTTATCTCCCTCACAGAATGTAATTTTCCCTTGAGTAAGGAGATGTGCTTTGACACGGATCCTGACCAGCGGGCTGCTGTTGCCGAAGCTGGTACCTTTCCTTCAGCGGAGGCACTTCTTCAAAATCTTTCCTTCTAACCTATTGATGGCATAAAGATGACAGGAATTTAATGCCTTTATGATTTGCACTTTTCTGCCAGATTTTATTAAAATTGGCCAACAGTTTCAAGTGTTATGGTGCAAGGGTTAGAGAAAGACAGTCAAATAAATGCTTTTTGGGAAAAAAAAAAAAAAAGCATAGAAGACTGGGTCTGCTAGGATATATTGTACATGGAGGTAACTGGCTCTGAATATATTCAGAGACCAGCTGCTTTCTGAATGGGAACTGATGTAGAAGGCAGAGAAGGGGAAACAATCCCAGCTAGTGCATGGCTCCCTCACACTGAAGCATGGGAGAAATGCAAGGTTTTCTATTTCATTCATTGAACTGGAGGAAAATAGAAAGCCAGGGAAAACTATTAGCAGTATTTTTTCGGCCCCAAATGTTCAAGTGTTCCATGTTCGGTCCTAGAGTAGAAAGTGAATATTTTAGAAGTTTATTCCTGTGAATGTGTACAAGACTAAGACACCTGAAGATACAGAATTTGTTGCTTTCGTTTGCTCCTAAGAAGGTTTGAAACCTTTTTGAAATGGAGAAGTGCAGTGTTTGTTGGAGAAGTGGAATTAAAACAAACAAACAAACAAACATTTTTGTCCTCATTAGAAAGGAGCTATTGAGACTGTGAAGGAGGAAACCAACTTTGCAGAAGCCTTTTTTTTTTTTTTTTTTTGTTTTTATAGGTGTTGTGGCGGGAAGGAGGACAGGCTGCTGAAGCACAGCCCTCCAATGGCCCGCAGCTGCTGCACCCAGCTGGCTCATCTGCAGCCTCTGCCAAGTACAGGGCAAGATTGCTTTATCTGTTGCCTACTCTGCAGACATTGCCTAAGGTTGCACTAACTTGGTCTTTTATTTATTTAACCCAACAGTCTTTGTTGCTGCATGTTAATAGACCATCACCTGGTTGACTTAGTTAATGCCAAGCATATAGCTTGTTTTGGAAGATGAATTCTTAAGAGAGCAGTGTTGCACTGCAGCTGATTTATTCTCTAGTTAGAAACATCTTTAAGCAATCTCCATTTGCTTCAGGATCTTTTAACCAGTTATACAGTATGTTTTACTCAAAGACAGTTTTATTTTCTTAATTATGCACTGATTTAAAAGGCACTTTCTTCAGTTTTTTATCAGCAAAGTGTTGGGAAAATTTTGGGCATCAGTATGGTGTGTGACAGTGGAAACCTGATGAGCAGAAGCACCTGCTTGCTCAGGTATCCCTGGAATATCTTGGAAGTTCAAACTTCAAGAAAGGAAGCTTTAGAAAAACAACTAAAGGTTTGGGGCATTTAAATAGAAACCATTTGCCAGTAATTGTCTGTTCTCCACAGCTTGAGGTCTCCTTGCTCCTCTGTCCTAAGGACTCTTGAGCAAGAACCTGCTTTCAATCTTCTTCCATCTTTGATGCTGACATCAAAGAAAATGATCCAAAACGGTTATGCTTTTCTCAGTTGCAACATTAAATATGGATGGAAATTTATTTCTATGACTCTCTGTAAGTCTTAAGTAATTTCCCAGGACTGTTTGTTTTCTCATGTGAGAAAAAGTAGTTTGAAATTTTCCAGAGTTTTTATTGTATCTGTTTCTGTCCACTAATGTATAAAGCACCAGCTTCCCACTCTCCCCCTGCTGAGATAGAATGAATAATTGCCGATATTAGACAATATCTAATATCGGCAGAGACAATACTCTAGTCTCCTTTTTCTTGCTTTCTAAAGTAAAAAGGAGGGAGGCCATGAAGCTTCTCAGGGCTGGTACCACAGAATCTCTTCCTCCAAGTAAATCTGTTAGATTGTCTCACGATGAACAGATATGGACAGAACAGCTCAGTATCCTGGTTTGTGTGCCTCTCATGGTATGAACTTTTGACTTATTTTCAGCTTTGAATACTGAGTGATTGTTAAAATCAACTTTATTTAAAAATTAGCACAAAGATCACGCTGGCAAGATCTCTGTGTGTATATATATATAGTCATTTAATAAAAATATCCTTCTGTACTTCCTTGTTTCAGTAAAAATTCGGAGTAGTCTTGAGATACAGTTTTGTTCAACAAGATTATCACAGATAAGGTGTACACACACTCCCCATAAACTAAAATCCTCTACAGCTTAACAGAAATTTCTTTATAAGAAAGCCTGCAATGAGACTTTTTAGGAGAGGAAGGGAGTGAGAGGAAAGATGCATGAACTTTGCAAACTCAGTCAAGGCTGGTAATATTGAAAGTTTGTGAAATCAACCCTTCCTGAAAAACATATATAGTGCTAGATTATGCTTTGATTTTTCCTGCTGCAGTTCCATTAATTGTAGTGGTAGAGTACAGCATGTAAAGTGGAATGGGACTTTACCTTACATATAGCAGAAGAGGGAAGGACAGAATTGCCATATGCCAAATTTCTTACTTTGCCTGGGGGATAGATTAAAATAATTTATTAGACAAGTAATCCAAACCTCCGGGGTAGGTGAAAATATTTCTAGATTCTCCTGGGATGTATATTATAGATTACTCCTCTGATATTAAAACAGAGTAAATGGGGGAAAGGAGGGGGCTCCCACAGCTGTTTCCTCTACAGAGCTATTCTCAAATTTTCTTCCTGCCACAAAATAGGAGAGAGAGAGCCTTCTGACTGAGTATTTCAAAGAACCTTTCTTCCTTCCTTCTTTCTCCCCAAGCTTCCTTCCTTCCTGCCCTGCTTCCTTCCTGCCTTCCTTTCTCTCTTTTTCTTTTTTTTTTTTCCCCACTCTCTTTTTTTAACTTGAGTTTAACTGCTTTTTAGAACATGCTTCTCACATTTTATTGAAATACTGCCCTGTGTAACTGCTGTGCTGTTTGAGATGGCTATTTGCACTAGCATATAAGCAAACTAGGAGTATGTAAATACTACATTAAATGATCAGGAATTTTGGATAATTTAAAAACATTAATTTTATGCTTTTTTGGTTCATTTTTGTCATAGGCAGACAAAGGAGTCCAAAATTATGGACTAAGATTACTCCATATATATTCGTTCAGGCTTATTCTTCCATTCTTCAAACCAGCTCCCCACAGACACGTTTGTATAAACAGAAGCATGCTAATTAAAATTGCCAGGGAGACATAATCTATTTAAAGTCTCAAAGCACAATTTTACTTTTAGGCTTCATATTGTGATAGTGCAAAAGAGCAAAGTTTGTCTTCACGGCTTAAATACAATGAAGTGAAATTTTTCGTTAAGTATGTGCTGTTTGGCTTCATGCTGCTCTTATCTCCACTAGCATGCACCTGATTTCCTTTTCTATCTTGCCTTTGTTCGTTTTTAAATCTCCAGTGGTCTTTCATGTTTTTTAAAGGACTGCAAAACTCATTAAAACTTTTCAATTGTTTATTTCCTCATGCTTTCTCATTTAACCTTCCTTTCACAGTTCCTTCGGTTTGGCATAAAGGAACAAACATTAAACAGTTCAGATATGCTACTGTCTATACTGATAGCATTTACATGTCTATTTATTTTAACCCTATTTATTTCTTGTGGAATCACGTATGCTTAGATCTGATGTATCTTTTTTTTTCAACCTAGTACCTTAATTTTCCAAACATAGAATCATAGAACCGTTTGAGTTAGAAGGGACCTTTAAAGGTCATCTAGTCCAACTCCCCTGCAATGAACAGGGACACCCACAGCATGGACCATTTAATTCTATTTCTGTAGTAANGTAATGGTCACCATTTTTTTTTTTTTTTTCAAGATGACAGTTCTCTTTTGCTTTTTTCCTTATGTCTTCACCAATATGATGGTTTGAAGTCTTCCCTTGGGGATACTTGTATAACTCAACAGCTAAGTGTATTTTAACCTTATTTTTTAGGTATTCAGAAGAATCTCTCCTGTATCTAAATAAAGGAACACATTCACTGCTGTAGCCTGAAAATTTAAATGTGTTGTTGAGGAAAGTGTTCCCATATTCCCTGCAACAAGAGGCAGGCGATAATCCACAGAGCTCATCCAACCTTCCTCAGCCCCAGATTCACCTACATGACAAAGTGGTCTGTTTGTGCAGTGATGTGTGACTTGCACATTTTGGCTAGATGCTCTGAAGCAGGCAGAGTTTTTAGGCTCTCATCAGAAACATGTGTAACAGCCAATTTGGGATCTGTGTGCCACTTGCTGCAAAATGGCAATTCTGAGACAAGCATCAACAGCTTGTTTAGTGGGTGATAAGTCCGCTGGCTGGGAGGGCAGGAGGAAGCAGGAGAGGAGATGAATGAATGACTAATACATACCTATCCAAAATAAATAACTTGCTTAAAAGTCAGGAACACAGCTTGGCGGTGGGAAGCCTGCAGGTTGAGTACACACACTTGTGCCTGGAAAACAGAGAAGTTCTTTTCACTTGGAGTATTATTGCAGTAACATTTTTTTCACAAGGATAAATTGTCTTCTGATAATTTGGATACTCCTGGTTTTGCTTAATGTGTGTGAAGCTCGTGGCATTGCAATGCCTCATTCACTTCCCTTTGGATTTGAGATGTATATTGTAATATAAACAATAGGAACTTTATCCAGTTTACCTCAGGTGCAGTCTAAAAGCATTTTTGCTCAAATAATTTCTTAGTAGCCTCTACCTCTGCATTCCCCTTTGAAGAGTGGGGCAAATCTTAATGGTGTTGCTTCAGATTATTAAACAGCAGCCACAAATACTTGCTCTCATAGTTTCACGATATTCTGGCTGTGGTATTAAAGCTGATCTGAGGAATTTGAGGAGTTCCTGCCAATCCAGATTGCTTGCTTCTCCATCTTCATCACCACTTTTTCTGTGATCACATCTTTTGATGGTCACTGGTGTAGGCCAAATCACTGAGCTGAGCCAGGTTAAAAAAGTCTTGCCCCTCTCTGCAGAAAAGAAGCCTGGGTCGGTTTGTTGGTTCAGTTTACACTGTGGATCTACAAAAGGAAGAACTGCATTGTGCTGCAGGAACATATGGTACAGACGCATGGGGAGCAGAGGTGTTGTCTTAGCACAGGTAGAACATGGCTGCATTAGGCTGGACTTTCAGTTCTGTGGGAAGCTGAAATTTTGCTTTCAATTTAACCCTGAATGAAAAATACATTTCCAAAATTTGA
Source organism: Alectura lathami (assembly GCA_013399715.1). Classification (NCBI taxonomy): domain Eukaryota; kingdom Metazoa; phylum Chordata; class Aves; order Galliformes; family Megapodiidae; genus Alectura; species Alectura lathami. The sequence goes on from VXAV01001240.1 coordinate 255,560, forward strand.
AAAAAAGAAGAGCACCCTGAAATTTGGATTTCAGAAAACAAAGAAAATATTTCCTTGCTTGCTTATTCTCTCTTGTCATTATGGAAAGGAATTAGTTGCATAAAGTAGTGATTGCCTGATAGCGCTTGTAAAGAAGTTGTTGTCTTCTTGGAAATCTATGGATTGACACATCCATGACACTTGAGTTTTAGTGTTTAGGGAGATGTGACCTCTGTTTTGAAGCTGCTTCAGTGGCTGAGGCATTTATAAGGCCCCCCTTCTGTGTGGATCCACTGGTAGCTAATGAGGAGGGACACACTGCAGCCCCTCTTAGAGCTGGATGAAGGCCTCCTCTCCCTGCTTCTGCCCTCTGTGCCCTAGGAAATAGCTGTGTATAGCTCAGGCCTTGTGTTTGCCAGCAGCCATGGCCACGCTGTGTGTGTTTGCAGCCTCTTGAAGAGGAGCCTTCATACTCATCAAAGCTGTGGGCCAGCACTGCTTGGTGACCTCGAATGGGACCCTTGCACTGTACGGGACCGCATTTACGAGACATTTGCCATCACTTGATCAATACCAGCTCAAAATCCGAAGCTGACAGAACTTGAGAACTGCTGGCTGAATATGTTGCTTGTTCTATCAGCTATTTTGTTCCACACTTTTTAGTTCGGCTGGCCAGGCAAATTAAGCGCATGGGTGGCATCCAAACTCTGCCGAGGTTAATGGCAAATTTCCCCTTGATTTCGGCAGAGCCTGGATTTCACTGCAAATGCTTTTCCCAAGGCTGTGTTGCTACCCCTCGTTTTGTCAGCAGGTGGCAATATCTCCTTTTCGTCTGAACTTCAGGAAAGTTCTGAGCGAAAATAAACTCTATTCAGATAGCTGTTCCTGCTTTGCATCCGGAATTCTGACCGGGTGCTAGGTAAGATCTCCTTCCAAATCTCTCTTAACATTTAAGCGCTTCCTTAGTCATCAAAGTATTTTAAAAGCAGAGCATAGCAGGTCTATCCCTTTACAAGGCATTGTTCCTTTCTGATCCCCATCTCTCAATTACATGCAGGAACTCCCACATCTGAAAACCGAAACATGTGAGTTGTGTATATTACAGTTCTTTACTGTGAACCATGGACATTACTAAATATGCCACTGCTCAGACCTCATAAACTTGTGTGCATCCAGACTTAATATGACTTATTAACATTTCAAATGAATCTTGTAAACAGATGATACGAACAAGAGAAATTACAGATATTTGCATGTCTGTTGTTATGTCTTTGCCTCGCTTATTAGGTCCAAGCAATCCAGTGCCCAATGCCCCTTTCTGTAACCACTGGCCAATAATGTACCCAAGGTCAGCAAGTCCTTGAGCTGTGTAAGTGCCAGTCTTGCAAAGCAGCTCTGTCTAAGGTTATCTCAATATCGACATCCCCTTTCCCTGCCCCATTCTGAGACCTCTTTTGCATACCAGAATGTACAGCAGTGCATGGTTTCATATGAAAATGAATGAATACTGATTTTTGTGCCTGAGCTCTGTGGGAAATTTGAATTTCTCTTTGAAATCGTGAGAGACATAAGTAAGTCTTTTCCCAACTGGTGTTTTGATTTCAGTCCTGCAGTCTGGGGGACACAAAGAAGCTATAATACCTTGTTACTTACCTGTCTGTTGGCAGTGACAAAAAAAAAAAAAAAGTTTTTTGTTCTGTAACAGCCATTTGCTCTGGAGTATTAATACCCAGAATCTGCTGTTTAAATACAGTCTGTATTCTGACAGCTTGAGGAAATGTGATGAGCATTATTAGGAAATTAAGTTAAGTTAGGGATAAGTTAAACAGTTATGCTAAGGGCATGCAGTCCGCCAGAACAAATGAACCCGTGCAAATTCATTACGTCTGTCGGCTGAGAGCAGAATATGGAACATTAATTTTACTCAGGTAAAGACATCCATCCAGTAGCAGCCTTGTGGAGTTGGTGTTGTTACTGTTACAGATACAGAGACCAGTGCAGCTGGGGAAGTGCAGCCTGCATTCTGACAGGCAGGCAGCTGGAGGCTTCACATGCATGGGGCATCGGTGAAATAACAGCGTGCTTTAGCAGGGGCTCCCTGGATGCCTACAGGCGCGCTGGGCTTTGGGTTGCCCTTGAGGCCTTGCAATTGCTGCCTTGCAATTTCCATATGGAAATTGCATACTTGTTCCAGGTACTTGGATGCCATGGTGATGACTTCTGTGGAGACAAGCAAGTAGAAATGCTTGCTGACTTCAGGACAGTGTAATATTCAGGCTTAGAAAGACTGCTCTTCTGCAGCAGCACTTGGACAACAGGTGTTTGAAAATACTCATTTGGGCCAGAGGCGTTGTGCAGGCCCCATCCTCGGAGGGTTTGAAGACCCTGAGTGGCCTGCTGCGATCTCACCGGTCCTTCACCAGGGCCCTCTGGAGAAGCCTGAGGAGCTGTCATCCTGCAAGCTGCCCGTTCATTGCCTGAAGGCTTGAACCTAGTCAAACCCTGTTGGGCCTCTACAAGTCCTGGCCCTAGGAGTAACACCTCTGCAAACATTAGACATTTCCAAGGTGTATTTCAAACAGCAATTAACCTTCAATAGTTCTCTGAGCTGTTATTGATGTTAGGGAATCCATGGAAAATGTGACCCCGGCCAAAGGCCCAGGCAGGCATCCACGAAGGCTGAGATCAGGATTTGGTAATGTAGCTGGAGAAGAAACTGTTTTCCCAGCCCAAATTCCTTTCCTGTTTTGGACTGCAGTGCCACCAGGACATTTCAAAGGAAAGAGAAAAAAAAAGGATTTTTCCAGAGCCAGGAATAACCAATAACCAACTTAGATGGGCACTTGTAATCATCAGGTTAAAGCATCAGACAGCATAGTCTCTTTCTTTTAAGAATGGCATTCTTAGAAACACATGCCTGATGTAGGTGGAAGTCACAGATCACTTGAGCTCTGGTTATCAGTAAACGAAATCCAGACACCACAGAGTCTAGTAGATTTTGCATTCAGTTGAATTAACATCCCTTAAACTCAAGACTCTTGCTCTGTTTTTAGTTCGCCTACAGACATTTAATGATGTAATCACTTCCTCTAAGAGTAAAAAGACAAAACATCCCTTTTCTAGTTGGAGTGATTTTCCTATAATACAAAGCAGAACAACCCCAAAACAGCTGCCCTTGTCTTTCACATACTTTTTTTCTTTCCTTTTGAATGTACTCTTTGGTGCAAGAACATTCCCTGGGAAAAAAATAAAAATAAAAATAAAAATAAAAATAGAAATGCTTGTCTAGTCATCCTTTTCCAGCAATTTGTTCATGCAGTTATTCTGTCTAGGTAGTAGATCAGATTTAAAATCTAACTGCAGTGTTTTACATTCGAGTCAGTGTCAGGTTCCACAAAGGCATTTCAGGAAATTGTGAGCTCCTAACTAAATGTGCAATAAATGGCCACAGATTTCTCTCTGATATTCAGACCTGTGAACGGCAAAGTGGGATATAATAAAATAGGCTCACTAGGGGTAGATTCTTCTGGACTCCTCTAATATCATTCCTTGATAAGAGCAAATATTCAGCATTGGACTAAAGTGAAAACTGTGGAGTAGAGGGTACCTGAGGGACCTGCAAGACAGAACATGGCAACAGACGTCAGTGCTGGTAAAGCAAGTATCAGGAGGGAGAAGGAAACAGTGTTCATGGTGCTTTTCCTATTTCATGCCTCCATTAATATTTTCACTGAAACAGAGGGGAACATACTGACTGGCCAGAGCTGAGAGGCACCATTCATAGGGAAAAAGACTGCGATATAATATGGAAGTGAGGACTGAAGGAAGAGGAATGGGATGAAGTTCCATAGTTTAAACTGCAATATTGTATAATTCTTGTGTACCCAAAGTTATTATCATTGGGAAATGCTGAGGAAGAGAAAGATCTAGGCATGCTACCTGAACGGATGATGAATCCAGTCTTGTAGTATGATGAATCTGTTAGGAAAACAGTATGTTGTGCACAAAAAGAGGTGTTTCCAGTGGAGACAGGGAATTCTTTAGGAGAACTGAAGACAAGAAGGGAGCGTAGTTATGTGGTCTGTATAGGTATGTGGCCATAATACTTCTGTGGCTGGTTCAAAACACTGCTGTAGTTTTCCTTTAGAAATGCTGCCAGTGAGAAGTGGAGCTTCCTGGTTTTGCAGAAGTCTCAGTAGGGCCAGTTTCCTGGGAGAAGGGAACAGATTTGGTCAGTGACTTACTACCCACTTGCTTTTTGGAGCATGTTCAGGAAACGTTGCAAGATGAGCCTTGCAGGGTTCGTGAAAATTCTTATCTCACAGAAGAGGAGCAGTTTGGCCAAGCATCAGGTACATTAACTTTTGGGTGACCTTTTCACAGTAGATACATGGCTGTTGCAGAAACAGGTAATGAAATGCTAATAATTTTGCAAAACCCAGAAAATATTCCATAGATGTGGCTGGAGGCAACAATGCAAAATCTGAAGAAATAGGTTTCCTGCTTCTAAGTTAGAGTTCAAAAATAAACCTGAATATGATTTAGAGAGAACCAATGTTGTCGGAGTTTTTGTTTTGTTCTTAGCATGGAGACACAGTATTTTCATTAAACGGATGAATAATAAACGGATTAACCTGTCAGGGAGGCAAATGGCATACTCTGCTCAAATTCTACAGCTATTTTGGGGAAGGTGACAAACGTGTGTGAGGAGATTAGGTTCGTTAGTCCTTTAACCCCTTCCTCCCTCTCCAAAAAATGCCTCATCGCTGCAAGCAGAAAAGGCAAAACAGGTACATGCAGAAATGTGGGGGTAACTGTGGATGTCTATGTCTTATTTTAAGGAGAGCACCTGGAGGCCAGTGGGAGTACATACAGGGTAACCTGGAATTCAGGAGCAGAAGGACAGCAAATATAGTGCTACCATGTGTCTAATTCTATCCTCTTTAGGAAGAGCCCCATAGATCTTATCTTTTTTGTAGGGCTTGTTAGTGGTTTATGAATAGCAATACAGCCCAATGGTTAGTTTTGTCCAAAACTTTCAAATCCAGGGGAGTGTCTGTCAATTCATATGACCAGCTATATGCAACAGTACTGTCAGCAGATTTGTGTTTTCCATCTGTTTGAATCCCAATGAACTAGAAATCAGTAAAATACATCAAATATGATACAAAGTGTATTTTTAGTGCCACAGTTCTTAAGCAGAATGGTTATTACAAGTTCAAGGAGTGAGATGTGCAGCCTGTTTTCCGATTGCAATGGAATTGGAAAAGTGCTGGAAAATTCCAGTCTGACTCATGAACATGTTTGTGTATAGCTTCCTGGAAATTAAGGCAGAGAAATAACTTTGTCATTGTCTAGTCTTGTAACAGGAAGTTTTGAAGAGCTACCTTCCATGAGTGAAATTACATCAAAGACATTGTAAGTAAGTGTGAAGGGTTTGTCAGTTTTTGGGTTGTCCTGCAGAATTCAGAATTCTGCTCTAAAATGTGGTGGAGTGCTACCCAGATCTTTGGGGATGGATCTGTCCCTGTAAAACCCACAGAATTACCATAGTAGAAGCTTAGTGTTTCTAATGCTGTAAAATGAAACTCTGACAGCCTGATTATAATCATTCAAGTGGCAATCATAAAAAATACTGATATTTCTACTTTTAAAACATAGCTAGGTGAGGTTTTGTGGATCAGCCTCCTAGCCAGATCTTTTCAAGCATGAAACAGCACATCTAACATGGGAGAGAGAGGAGAAGGGATTATGAAAATCCCAGTGAGCCATCCCAGATTTCACATTTGTTATTTTGGTTTACTTTTCCTGAGCATTTTTTGTGGGGAAAATGACTGAAAACCATTACAGGTGTCATCTTTTATGATCAGAGCATTTCTGGTTTTTATTTGTAGCCTGAATTAATTTTACAGTGGGTTATGTGGCAATAATTGGCCCTTCATAACACTGCAACTGATGTGGTACTCTCCCAGCCACATTTTGGGTTGAATTGGTTACAAATTCTTAGCAGCCTTTTAAAGGGGAACTTGCAGCTTCCACTATCTTCTTCACGAGACTTTTTCCTCTTATATTGAAGACTCGTAAATTTTATAAGCTCCTAATTCAGAGTTCTGCATTGCCACCTCAGAACACTGAAAACAAACCGAACCACAAGCAGCCCTGCTGTAAATGCCCTCAGCCACAATTTAAGTGACTTGAATTTTCTTGGTGGAGTACAGCAAGGGCAAGTCTATATAGATAAATTCAGTAAATCCGTCTCTCTCTGCCCTCAGAGGTGGGCTGTAGGGCAATGTTACGCCTTGGACATTGATTGCAGTGCTCCAAGATTTGTCAAGGTGCTCTGTAGATTAGGCCTAGTTCATGCTCACACAGTTCAAAGCTTTGCCACTGAATTTCGGGGAGCATGACGTAAAAGTGGGCCAAGCATTTACTTTGGGCTGTGTTTGTATTGTGTGTTAAGCCTCAGTTTGGGGTCAGGGCTTTGGTCTAGCAACAGTGCCGGACCACAGCTATTGAGTCCTCAGGTCTCATCTGTGAGGGAATAGGCACCTAACATATGATGCAGACATAGAGCATGATGGAAAGCTAGTTCTTTACTGATTGTTGATGCTTGCTTATACACCTGATATACTAAACTTGTAGTTTGCTTGTGTTTAATTTTTTCTTCTTTACATCAAAAAACAATTCTGCATTGCAGCTAAGGAGTCTATTCAATGGAGCTGAGTTCAGACAGTATTGAGTTACTTGCCAGATTAGACCTCAGGGCAAGGATATTTTCTCTAGTACCATAATATGAAGTTTTTCAACTTTTGTGTTTTACTGCTTTGATTGTTTTATGAAAATAAAGCCCGGTTACTCCCAGAATGAGCTCATTTAGAAATGCACATCATTCAACATCTTCCTTAAAAGTTAAGAAAAAAAAAAAATATATATATATATGTACAGGAGATATAGTATGAGCGTATTTTATTAGTACTTTGTGATGACATAACAAATGCCATTTTTGCAGGGTGGCAGATGACAACTCCTTTGCTCTTAGGGTACACCTGGAGATGCTCACAGCCCTGTTAAGGTGCCAGGCCAGGGAGATGGAGTTGAACTGGGAGTAGATGAGGACTGGAAAACAGAAGGTCATTAAGCGCTGTGATATTCTGATGGGCAGGAATTGGAGAAGACAGAAGAAAGTAGTGAAGACCTGAAAAAAAAAAAAATCCTGTCTGGGAGATTGTGGAACTCTGCCTTGTGTAAAATGCAGCGGTGGAGGCTTTCACAAGTCTTGGTTTATAGCAAAGAATGAGGGAAATTTTTACTTCCTACCATCCCATTGCTCACGTTAGGAACAGAGAAAATTAAGTTCATTTTCCTTTTGGAAGTTGCCTCTTCACAGCTGAGTGCAACTCCCTGCTTTGTTACCCGGCCCTCTGATTTTCCAGCTCCAGATTGCAGCCTAGTTGCCTGGCTGAAGCTAGAATTAGTCCTCTAACCACGAATAGTGCCGGAGAGGATGAGGTTTTGCAGGGTAGTAAATGTGCGCAGGCAGTGCCAGATGGCTTTTACAGTCCAGTTTGGCCCATGAGCTTTTGCTCGTGTGAGTGCATGTGTGTATTTAAAAAAACAAAAACAAAATCTAGTAGCTGCTGGTAACTGGACCATCTGGTAGCTGTTCCATCCACTGTAATGTCATTTACTTTTTTTGCTTTTCAAGCAGGTCTGTTTCTAAATGGCTTATTTTAATCACCAGAAACCACATATGTGCCAGTCAGTTGTCTAGTAGTTCCCAGCACTCGTCCCTCTATGCAGCCTCCTTCTGTCAGCTGGGGTTTTCCCCAAGATGCCACTCACACTGATATCAACTTTATCTTTTCCCCTAGGCATCTTCCAATTTTGCATTTGGGGTGCGTTTGTTTTTGTTTTTTTTTTCCCAGCAGAAAGCAGTGTCTGTCTCTGTCGTTTCCTCTTTGTAAGGAAGAAGTCCATTCCTTCCTAAACACTCCTATCTTTTATCAGCCATTGTTTGGTTTCATTCATTCTTAGGATGAGATCTGGTCTCACCAACCCCAAAGAATGCTTTAAAAATTTAAACAATGAAACACAAGTTTCTTACAGCTCTCCCCTGTGCAGCTGGACTGGTTACAGAGTTGTGCAAGTCCCCAAAGCAGGTGCATGGAAAATCATGCCTAACTGCCTTTAGCAGTGGGGAAAAGCACTTCAGTAAGTAGATGAGGAGGAAGGCATAAATGGCCGTTGGCTAGATAGTTTCTCCCATATTGCCCTTGAACGAGTTGAGTACCTGAGGCTTCAGAAAATGCTGTGATTTAACTCTTTGTGCTCTTACCTAGCAGATTTAAGAGGATTCAGGGTCATGCAGGGAATGTCTAAATTCAGAATGCTTTCCTATCTAATCAAACGATTTTCTCTGACTTCTTCACATCTCATAAATGCATTTAGTGTCTATAAATAGGGTTATGATATTCCTCCTTTAGGTGGAAAAAAAAGCTTCCAAAGTGGGACTTCTACTGCAAGCACTTAGCCCAACTTTACCAGATACAGGCAGGGGGTACTTGCTGTACAACCTCAGATGCCTTAGCTCATTCCCCTTACCTTTAAGAAGCACAGCAGATTTCAGAGTCTGCTAATTCTTGGAAAAATAAACTGCTGTAGCAAATTTTGTTAATATGGTGCAGGGTAATATATATTTTCTGTTTCCTTGCCATCTAACCGTAATTTTTACTGGCAAAGTGCTGTGAAGGACTTGTAAACAGGGCTGTACCTTTGGTTTGCTCTCACCCTGCAGTATCCCTGCAGTCACGGCACGGGGCTGTGTAATGCAGAGGTTGTAATGCGCAGTGTTGCTCCTAAGATCTGCTCTCTTGATTTAACAACTCTGCATTGCTAGCTCACGCATAGGCATCAGTGGGCTATATCCACCACCCCAGTGTAGCTTTCTCAAACTGTATGATTTCTAAAAGTGAGCAGAATGGATGGTTGATTGAAATAGAAAAACAAGAAAATGGAAGCCTTCATTTTTAGACAGTCTCTGTAGGATAGCAGGTAATAATAATCTGAATTTGATACTCTGCTAATATTTTCTCCATTGTAATATATGTAGTTTCATTTTAAACATTAAATGAGTTCTTTAGCTTAGTCAAAGTGTGAACCTGTGTGCCATTCTGACATTTATTCACATGAAATGCATTTCATAACACACATTTTTAATTTGTGCTTCCTCTCAAAAGCTGGCATGGCTGTGTGTATTCTAGTATTGTGAGCAAAACTAAAATACATGGTTGCAGTTCCACCCTTTATTTTAAACCGTATAATATTGTATCTTTTCATGTGAAGGTAAAGTTCGTGTTGAATGAATGCATGATTAGATAATTATAACGTGAGAAATGTATCCTAGAATGGAACTGTATGAAGTCAGCTTTATAAGCAGGATTCTCAGCGACAATCCTCACTGTCATTAAAGAACCATGGCATTACTATGAAATAGAAAAGCTTTGTTTTCTTACTATTCACAGCAATGTCTGAGACAGTCAACTGTGATCAAGAAATTGGATTGGCAACGTATTGTATCTATCACATTGTACCACTATTGAGGCTGAAAATTATAGCTGATTGATTTATGATCAGCATTCATGGGTATTTTCACTTTTGAAAAATACTATAGAAGTAACTCTAAGAAAGATACACATAGGCTGGAGCATTTACTGGCATTTGGAAGAAATCTAGGGGCACAGATCCATTGCTTTGTACATGTGTGAGCTGTTGTCTCACAGTTACATATGTACAGCACTTTCATCAGTGGTGTGAGAAACCACCATTCTAAAAATGTGTTTCTACTCTTTTGTGGTATTCATGAGCAAACTACTGGTGGTGTGTGGCCTTGATGTGTTGCTAATAACAGTCTCAACAGGTGAAACCAAGCCTTCAGCATCCCCTTTGGTAGGGAGAACTTAAAGGGAAAAGATGAGGTTCTTCACAATCACTTGCAACACATGACTGTATGCAGAACAAGTAATAAGTCAAATATAGATCCTAAATACAAACTCTCACATAAGCTCATGGTTCTCAAATTAAATAAAAGATCCCAAAATAATAATTATATCTGTACATGTTCACCAAATACATCTTTTTCTAGACGAAACCAATATTTGACTGATGCTGTATTCCTTGGTGCTGATGGTTTCATTTACATATAGTCACTCCAGAATAAATGCTGCGCTGTGTAGCAGGATGTTATCTCTGAGAAATGGGTAGGAAACATTACAGTGACACCAATTGCCAGAGAGGGATAACAAACTGTTTACCTTTTGGTCCTCCTTAAAAAGGAGCAGAGTGAGAGCCTGTATTGTGAGCAGTATTCAACAGCATGAGCCCTGAGGAGTGTATCTGGTACCTGCCAGTGTTTCCCATGGCACTCTTTTGAAGAGTCCTTGAAGGATCAATTCTCTTTTCTGCTTTATTTAACTTACATTTGCAGCCATTGAGGCTGGTTAGACAACAGACAATAGACATATCAAACAGCAGACAATAGACTCTTCAAACAAACTCTTGCATAGCAACAAAGCAGTATATAATGCTTTCTGCCATCTCCAGCTATCCTGAGGACACTAGCTCAGCCTCAAAACCATCAACCCATTCCCTGTCATTCCATTTCATGCAGGCAGCAACCATCCTATAACCCTGTGTGGGAAGGTTTGGCACTCCTGATGCTCCAGCAAGCACCAAAACCAAGTGTATTGCCACAGCAAAATGAACCCACACAACCTATAGCTTTTTTCTTCTCCAGACCAACCTGCTGAACTCCATATAATATTCAAGGCTTTGGACCTCCAGGCCTCCAATGGCTGGGATTCAGCTTATATATAGTGTTAGCTAAGGCTTTGTGATAAAGGCTGTGCTCAAGGATTCCATGTCTGTGGCGTAACAGAACTTCCTTCAGATAAAGGTTACGTTTGACTGTGTTGGAAATAGAGATTTCTTGACAGCCTGTCTAAGATTAGACCGAACACCCACAGGAAACGAGGATAATCCCAAGCCTACTATCTTCCTCCTGGAGTACAAGTCTTTGTACTTGTCTAAGTGGCATAATAACATTTAGAGATGATGTATAAACTCCTACGCTGCACACATGCACATGTCTGTGTATATAGCACTTTGGGGAATGGAGTGAGAGAGCAAATGCTGTGTGGCTGCTGTCCATCACATCACCCTGGGCACTTCTGCTTGGACCTCATCTGGAACAGCTGGAGCAAGCCTGGCCCAGCCCGGCAGGGAGCATGGCTAGAGGGGGTGAGCAAAGGGAATGTGAGCAACAGACAGCAATGACAAATCTCTAAAGAACAGAGATTGTGAGGAATTGACTTCACTTAATTTAAAAACTAAGAAAAGACATCAGGAGAATAATGGATGGTCTAGAAAAGAATACAGAGCAAGTGAGGCGGAAAACTCTCCTGCATTCCCCAGTGATTCTTGTTTCCTTCCCACAACAGACAAAACACCCACCATTTTGAAAAATACTTATTGAATTTTACAAGAACAGGGCCAGTAGAATACTGAGAAATAGCAGTATGAGTGGGGTAGGCAAGGCAAGTGTGGGCAGGTTAATAAGGACTTAACAGTGTGAAACAGCATTTTGTGTGACACCTGGAATTGCCTCTTTCTGCCACTCAATAACTAAATTTTATTTTATTTAGCAAGCAGTGTCCATTAGTGTCGCATAATATGGGTGTCCATTGATGTGTGCTGGTGGCTGCAGTCACCTCCTCGCCCTGCTGGCCGTGCCTCTTTTGATGCAGCCCAGGGTACAGTCCCCTGGGCCCCCCATTTCCTCTGCATCCCCAAACAGGAGCCCTTCTGCTTTCCCCCCACCCTGTGCACCCTTCTCAGGTTGTGTGTCATTGCAGAGCACACAGGAAGCCAGGGCATTGCTTGTATCAGCTCAATTATTTACTGTTTACAGTAGTTTCTATCACAATGCAGATTGCTAACCTGCCGTGAGCCTTTGCTTAGAAGAGGCTGTGTTTTCAGATGATAAAAAATGTTGGAACAATTTATAATATTCCCACAATGAGGTATCATTCTGTTCCACCTCCTGAGGCAGTTTGCAAGAGGCAGACTATCAGCTCTCTTTTGGAAAAATCCTACAGATATTGGTTCAGGGGTTGTATAACCGTTTTGCACAGTCTTTTCAAATTTTTCACTGCTGAATCTGTCCTTGCAGCTTCATGAGGATCAGGCTTTGGCCAGTTTGTGCCTCCCTGTAATTTCTTCATCAGCATAAAGAAATGGAAAAAAAAAAAATAACCCAAAAGAAATGTAAAAGGAAGCCCCCTTTATCCCTTTGTGTATATCATGCTTGAGAAATGTCTTAGTTTGAACCATGCAAGAAAGGGTTGTTCTACCCCAGTGGTCACATCCCTATTTCATCCATTCAATGGATGGTTAGAACAAGGGGAGCCAAAACCAAGCATTTCTTCCAGTGAATTACGAAGAATGTCTGTTCTGAGCCAGCAAGCTATAAAAATGAGCAAAATGATATAAAAACCTATTAGAGGTAGCAAGAGATAATGACGATAATATCCATAATGTACTGTTTCTGCCACTTCATTCTGCATTAGAGCCTATTGTTGACAATGATCTGCCTCACCGTGTTCCTGCCTGTCCCACTTCCCATGTGCCTGTGAGGGCTCGCCTCGCTCAGTGCTCCCTTCAGTGACCAGACACAGTAAATCAGCCCTGCTCCAGTGAACCCAAGATGGAACATGCTGTAGGTAGATGGTACAGCCCTATTTTTTTTCATACAGCATCTGACAGACAAAGGTTCAAAGACATTAACTGATAGTGGGTCCAATCCAGGGGCAGGCCTGCAGGGCTCCATGCTGTTTGCATTCCCATATGATGAAATGTCCTCTTCAATCTGTAAAAGCAATGTATGCAGTAATTTTGCTGATTTCCCTAAGTCCTAGAACCAATTGCCTTCCTACCTGAATTGTTTCATAGCCAATATTTTCTAAGGGGCTCAGCTCCATAGAAGTTGATCTGCTTTTCTCCTCGGCAAGGATATGTATGTATGTGCCAAGTAGCACACAGATACATGAACACAGTGATTATGGCAAATGAGAGAGGTTTTACATTTATTGATGTGCTGAGGGCAGTAATACTGTAACCCAGGGGTGTGTAGCACTTGTGCATAACGTTCAAAGCAGTGAACACAGAGGAATTAAGGAACAAAGCCAAATGGTGTTGTGCTCTCTGTGGTGGCACTGTAGAGTCAATCCACACGCAAGAAATTTGCACTTGCTCAGGAGTGCACACAACTGACTGAAATGGCCAGCCCAGCGCATTGTCAAACTATTCTTTTTCTGCCAAGGGCAATAGCAGTTCTGTTTTGTTGGGGAGAAAGCCTCTGTGGAGAGGGGGAGACCACACAGTCCGAAAGTGCCACCAGGCTGACACCTCTGAAATGGGATTGATCAAGGAGTCATCCAGCCTCCAAACTGAAGGAAAGGGCAGAAATAAGGGGCACCAGCAGCTGGGCTGCTGTCCAGCTTTCCTCAAAACGCAAACTTTGGTAGTAACAGAACAGGAAAATCCTGAAGCTCACTCATTCTTTTGGCTGACTCCTGTAGGAGTTTCATATCAGGCAAAGGTTAGGCAAAGGCCATTAGGACAGAATTTTAGTGGTGCAGACATGGAGGTTTTCTGAGACCAGGAGCTGTGGCAGCACTGTGCCTGCTAAAGGGGCTGGTTGAGGGAGCTGAACAAGTATTTCTGTTCTGTAAGAGGCCACAAAAGTCCTAACTCTCTTTACTAAGATGAATTGATTTGCTAAACTGGGATTACGGAAGACTGCTCTGGTAGAGTGTTTTGTATTTGTTTAGAATAGTTGGTTTTCAGCCCGTATTTCATTGTTTGTTGTGTGTCAGACATCCATTAGTTTTATTTTCTGCATTTATGAGACAAAACACATTAGTTAAATTTCTGTTCTGCAATAGCATAGGTATTCCTACGCTCCTTTTGAAGCATTTTCTTTAGCATGCATTTGCAAGTGAATATACACTTTTTGATGGTATGTCTCCTCTCCCATCTACCCTATATCATGCAGATAGCTCCATGCCTAACTTCATAAATAACTTGAGATGACTGCACAAACAGCAAGATCTCTTTGTGATACTCAGTAAAGGTGTGCAAAACACCACTCCTTTTATGTAGAATCCCCAAAGTGTTAGGGTAGCATTGTGTTAAATGCTTAATCTTGGCAAACAAAGCACTAATAACGGTACCCCAACACTGCAATATTAAATGCTACCATTTTATGCTACGTATCTGAAGGCAGCATGTTCTTGCTTCTATTTCTGACATAGTTTCACACAACATTTCAGAAAAGTAATGCCATTTAAGACTAAAGTTGTAGAAGAGGGTAAAACAGAAAGAGAAAGAAGCTTCTTTTCGTCTCTAATTTGGCCAAATCTAGTTGGGAAAAAACAAAACAAAACAAAAATATGTTAGACAAATATGACCAGCTTTCTTCTTCCCTGTGTTAAGTGCCCTTTAAGTAAATTTTCAATGAATGTGAATTAGGACCTTGAATTAAAATAGATAAATATGTTGTAATAAGAAATATGCTGAAATCTGGGAAGTATTTTGGAAGCTGGAGAATGTTTACAGTAGTAGTGGCACTTCCTTGCATTCCTGTATCTCTCTATTGTTTCCTTTGCAACATAGTTATTTCAAGCATTGTATTTGTGAAAAAGCTAGTGAAATATAGTAAATTAAAAAAAAAAAAATGTAATCAGCCATTAGTATGTATTTGCCATTAGGATGAGTTCAGTCTGAAAGTTAGGGAGTGTGCTCAGTGTTCAGGTGTTATTTCTGTGTTTGTCTCCCCTAATTATCTGGCTTAAAGGGGCCTCACCTAAATTACTAATCCAGTCTGTGTTTATGTTACAACACACAGCGTTGCAATGCACTCCCCAGTCCTGATCCTCAGATGGCTGCTCCAGCTGCACCTCAGGGTGAAGCTGGGTTTTGCTGTCCCTCTGCATGCCCTGGCTGTTTCTGCAGGATAACCTGGGCTAGGAGGGAGCCCAGGAGCCTCAGCCTTTCCTGAGGTCTGTCCTGCAGTACAGACATACCCCAAATCACTAAGAGGAGACATCCTGCAGTACAGACATCGCTAAGAGAAGGAGGCAGTGAGCTGTCTGATCCTGCCTGCATGGGATGAATTATCCCCTGGCAGCATCTCTCTCCTTGTGCTGACAGCATCCCCTTGAACAGTGCTTAACCTTCAGGCATCTGAAATTAGGCAAGGTGAAACCCACCCTGACTGACAAACTGTGTTTTTTTAGTGGCCCACCGAGAGAATAAAAGAGACGAATGTGAGGCTAGTGACTGCTGAGATTTTGCCGTTGACTTTTACTGCTGGTGGCTTACCTCTGAGGATGCCGGAGTGGGATGCCAGGGTCCTTCCCTGAGCAATGGCTGCTGCTGGCAGGGATTGGAGCGTGTTCCCTGTGGCAGCGTGTGTGAATGATCCGATCGGTGTGTGGGATGCTGTACTCAGGGTACGTGTTGTCAGGATGTGTGACCTCATTGGGGTTCACAGGCAGGCAGGCAGACAAGGGTCCTGCTGGGAATTATGCAGCAGCTGGGTGCTGAGCTGTTTGTTCTGGACCAATCCTTTTTGCCTAGAAGGAAAATATTGAGTGCCTTGGAGACTTTGTTCTTAGCAGCTGAAATGCCTCTGGATTAGGTAACAGCTTTGAAAATCTGTGTTTTGAGTGTATACAACTCTTGGGATATGTGGACCTCAGCTGCATGCTGGAAGGCCCCTCAGTGGGCAGTGATTCTCCATCTCCTGTGTTTCTGTCCTTTTCCTATGCAACACCTCACAGTGCTATCTTCTCCCAGATCAGGCATGTAGAAGCTTGTTGGAGTCCTTATAATAACATCTTTATACGTTTTGTCACCTGAAAATAAGTACTGACACCACCTTTTACTGTGTACAGTCTGCGGGAATAAATCAAGTACACTGTCACACACACAGACCTCTTGGTTTTGTCACTGTCTGGCTTCTAGTTCAGCTCAGATAGGATATTATTTCTACCGAGTACAGCAATTATATGCTTGTTATATTGCTAATATTTTAAGACAAAAGTATCAATAGCTATTACTGTGGATAAATGTTGTCCAGTACGTTCAATGCACAAATGACAACCTTTTAGGGTGGACTGTAGCTAATAGATAGAAAATATGATGGTTTGTCACAGGAGAGTCCAGCTACTAAAGGATGTGGGGGCACAAATTCGCCTCTAGAACTGCAGTTGGTTAAAGAAATGTAGATGTTAGAAATGCCCTCAGCTGCTGTCCTGCTGGCTAAAGGCATTCCAAACAATCAAATCCCTGCATGGTGGTGTGTCAGGAGCTCCTGGTACACTGTTTACCTATCCTGTTCTGCAGGAGAATCTGGCAACTTAATGCCACAGCATCTTCATCTACTTTTGATTCAATCCTCCAGCAGTGGGAGCCCAGGGTGTTTCCTTTGCTGTGGCACTGGAGAGCTGCAGCATTTGCCAGCCTGGAACGTCCTGTGGAAGGGAGGCAACAGCCGAAGAAAAAAAGCAGTCTATGTGAATGTGTTCTCTTTGTCTGGCTGAATCACAGACTGGATGTAGCAGGGTATCTGCTACAGGCTGGTTGCTGCTTTCATGTGTTCTGTTTTATCAAACATCAGTGGAACAAGATTAGTATTTTTAGCTGCTCTTTTATTTTACTTTTGAAGAAATGAATCCTTTCAACACAATTTCTCATAGAATCATGTTGCCTAATTTTCCATGTTTGAAGTGACCCTTTTCACCGCTTCTCTCTAAATGAAATTACTGCAAATTCATTACACATAGTGTCAAGGCAGAGACCCAGTTGTAGAAAGTCCTGGGGTTTCTTTCTTTGAAAGTTGTTTGAAGTTCTCAGACTTAGCTTAAATATACCAATATCCCATGGCAGTGCCAGCACTATAGTTCTAGAAAAGTGTGGTGTAGGATGACCTGGGAAGGCTGGGTATGTTATCCATTACAGAAATGTATTTGTGTCTAGGGCAATACCTTTTCCTCTGCCATGGCAAGTTGCTGATTAAAGTCTCTGGAAGCGGCGCATGCTAGATAATCAACAAACATGCAAATACTTGGCCATAAAATAATGCTAACTTGCTGGCACGCACATAGTTTTTGCAATGGCCGACTTTTTGCCAAAAGTAATTCTAGCGGTTAATGCTTGCTTGTTTTATATCTGTGAAGATCCAAGTAGTGATTACAGATGATGAATTATCATACCTTTAATCTAGATGTAAATGTATTAATATTCTCTAGGTGTCAGTTTCATACGAATATATTCAAAGCTGCTTGTTTCATACTGTGCTCTGATGAAGAAAAAGAAATCTCACAAGTTTTGAGATTTAGCTCAGGAGTTTGGTTCAGATGAAAAGTCACAGTCTTTGGATGAATAATGGGCAAGCTTATTTTCTTCTAATTTGTTTTGATCTCATACGAAATATTGGTTTTGCGAAGTTTTGACTTTTCCATTATTGTGATAAGATGTTGTGATAAATGGAGAGAAATCAAGCCCCCAAACCTTTTAGAAATTAAAGCTGTATTCTAATATATCTACAACATTCTAATATGTGTATATAGATATATGTGTATGTATTTGTGCGGAGGGGAAAAAAGGCTTTTCTTGAAGCATTTTGAAGAAAAGCAAAAGAAAACCCTCCAGATTTTTGACCAGCACTGAAAGAAAATGTGTCTTTATTCATTTTTGCAATTATGAAGTTAAAAATGTCTCGTATGTGATCGTTTGTTTAGGCTGCATATTTAGCCTGTCTGAATTACTGAGGTTTTAGTTCACTTGCTAAGCCAGAAGAAAAAAAAGTCTCTGTGTCTCAAGTTACCTCAGTTTACCCAGGTCCTGGGTGAGGAATCTCACTCCAAGTTAGCTGAATAAAGGGCACTTGTAGCAGGGTAGCAGGCACTGCAGAAGTCCAGGACTATGATTTTCCTGTCTGAATGGTCTGGGTCAGGTTTGCAAATGTGTGGCAACAACTGAAACTGCTTTTGTCTGTGAATACAATGCAAGCTTGAATTTTTCCATAGTTCTGTTGCATGCACATATATGAAAGTAATAGGATCTTTGTAATGTGTAACAAAAACACAAAACTTTTTTTCTTTGTTGCTTAATGTGGTGAGTCTGTGATAACTGTCAATCTTCTTACTCATAATGTACACAAAGCCAGTAATATTATAATACAAAAAGTTAAAACTGTTGTTGTGTGCCAAAGAAATGACTGCTCATTTTTAATAAGCCATCTGTTTCATTTAGAAATTGGCTGTTTATAAATTTCCTTTTGTCAGTAAAATATTTGCTTCTTTTAATAATATTGAGAAAAACCCACAGGATACAGCTAATAAACTCTATTATCTTTCCACCATGAAGAAAAATCACAGATAAACAAGAATCACAGAGTGAGGCATCACATTAAATATTTGGGGCCAGGTGAGGTGGATGGAAGTGGGTGAGGAAGGGGGGGCAGTACTTGCTCACCACTTGGAGAAACCTTCCCTTTGCTGGTGGGAAGTTGTCATAGCTGGGAGGGTAACAGAAGAGAAGGGGAAGGGAATGGAAATAGAAGTAATTATGGAAATTATCTGCATTTCCCATAGAATAGAATAGAATAGAATAGAATAGAATAGAATAGAATAGAATAGAATAGAATAGAATAGAATAGAATCATTAAGGTTGGAAAAGACCTCTAAGATCATCTAGTCCAACCATCACCCACCACCACTATGCCCACTCAGCCATGTCCCTAAGTGCCACATCGGCAAGTTTCCTGAACACCTGCAGGGACAGAGAGTAATCTCCACCTCAAGGGGAGATCCAGCAAGCAGCATATTCGTCAGTGAGATTTAAAACAAGCTGATGCTTTTTAAAATAGGCCTCAGTACTGAAACTGCTATAAAAGTTTATTGCTGTAATGCCATTTCCGAGGGCAGGGAAGATGCAGCAGAAGGTCATATTTCAGCAGCTAACAGCTGAGTTTCCCTGAGACTTCTGCTTGAGAAATTATCCTGATGGTGTGTTTGGGAGGGCTGCAGCACAAATGAAGAGTGCATGCTAGACAAAACAGAGATATTATTTAAAGGGCAGGACTGGGAGGGCTGGGAAGCAAGAGAGGCCACAAACAAGATGCCGTGGCACGGACATGGAGCATCATGTTGTGAGGAGCTGCGAGTAGATTGAACTCCTTATCAAAGGGAAGGCTGAGCGATGGCTTGGAGTAGGGGTGCTTAACACACAACAAAACGCTGCTCAGCTCTTCTGCAAGAGCCTTGCTGGGGATTTTTCAATCTTGCTGAGAAAGGCATAACAAGATGGCTGCAAACTGAAGTTAGATAAAATGAATCCTGAAAGAAGATGCAGTTTCTTAGCAGGGAGAAAGGGAATAATTTATCAGGGAATGTGGAAAATTCAGCATCTCTTGATGTGTTTATGGCAAAAGTAAAGCACATATTTTAGGAGAATATTTAATCAAGCACTCAGAAGAAGTTATACAACTTGCTTGTGCAAGGGTTTATGCTGGGTGGTTATGATTATGTTTTCTTGGCTTTGGAGCCAGTGAATATATGAAGTCCCCCATTTATTTTCTTTCATAGAAGGAAAATAAAAAACTCCACATTGTCGCAGAATATTCATTGCTACTGCTGTTCGACATTAAGAAATGCCTATAACCAAATCTCATTACTTAGAGTTTCTGACAGTTGCCTGCAGTGGTCAGAGTTTTCTTCCTTTCAGTAGCTGTTTGCCTGGAAACATCCTGGTTGGGGCTGGATGGGGAGCGGCAAGTGTTTGCTCTCAGGAGTTAAAATCCTTCCTGCTGGCTGCTTTGTACATCCTTTCTGCAGACTCGGGCTCTGCTTGATGGCCATTTTTGGGGGCAGAAAGGAGTTCCTGCCTCACTGGAAAGTGGTGGTGACCTGTATTCAGCTCCTTGTGCATCATGTGTCGGTGCTCGTGGCTGGTCCACTCCTGTGCGAGCTCATCCACAAGCATCACCCCTGCTCCTCAGCATGGCACAACAGCTACCTGCAGCCAGTGGTGCCTGAGGCCACCTCAGAGCAGCCATGCCCCATGTGAGAAGCGTTCCTGTGCTGCCTCCTGATCTGAGTTCCCCCAGGCACTGGTGGTCTGCTGCACCTCCTGGTGTGCTGGGTCATGGACTGGGGCCTCAGGCGGGCACCCCAGAGGGGATTTGCATCTCAGTGTTGTGGTTCAGCTTCTTTCTCCCACTGCTGGTAACACAAAGGGTGCTGGCGTCATCTGTCCACCCTTTGCCAGTCATACTCTGCTCTTGTAGGGTTGCAGAATGGGGCCACCCCAGTGGGGCACAAGAGCTGAGTGTTCCCCTTACTGAGCTGCTTGAGGGCAATCGAATGTACTTGGCAAAGCGAAAAAGCAAAATGCTACATCTTTTCCACACAGGAAAACACATTAAATGATGTGTTTGTCTGCTTTGGCTAAGCTCTTCGAAGTGACAAGAAAGTAATAACTTTATTAGAGGTTAGCGACTGCATAGCAGAATACAGAATTCCAGTTTTCCTCTAAAATTACTTAAGATGCAGCAAAACTTTAGAGAAAGTTTACTCTGTTATACTTAGAGAAAGTATTAATCTGTTAACTGCTATAGGTTTTTGAAGTAATTTCAATAGAATCCTGTTGGTTTCATTCTTATACTGGAATTTGACTTTAAGAAACAGACATTTTATCACGATGTTTGTCTTGGTCTTTAAAGACTTGCAGTTTTAATGAACACAAATACTTTTGTTATTAAAGAGCCCAGAAGGCAGCTTGATTGAGATGTTAGAAATCATGACTTTACTATCCAAACAATTTCATTTAGTTAGCAGAAAAATCTGGATCAAAATTTTACTGGCAGCCCGTACTCTTGTAATTGGGTTAAAAATAAGCAGGGATTTGGTATGAGGAAAATAAGAACAAAATCATTTACTCATGTCTCTGCACAGTTTGTGCCTTACTATCTTCTGATGTGGTAACTTTTAAAAAATATTTCTTTTCTTTTAAGGAAGATTTTGATAAAACTCCTATGTTAGGTAATACCTGTGCTATTCTAGTGTAGGAAACATGGGAAAAGGAGTTCAAATGCCCTTAATGTAGCACTTCTTTGGAAAGCAAGAAATCAGGCAGCACCAAAAAGAGGATTTTTACTGCTATCTTAGAGTAGTGGTCATATAGTCACAAATACATTCATTCAAATACTTTGCACAATTCAATTGATTTCTTTGTTGAACATAGGTCTTAATAAATTGTGTATGTTGCTGTAGTCCATTAAATGAGGTACAAAATGTGGCCAATCTAATGTTCTCATAGGAACACTGGGTGGAATCTTGGCCCCACTGAAGTCAATGGGAGTTGTGCCACTGACTTCAGCAGGTCCAGGTTTTTCACAGTAGTTTTGAATGTGCTTGACTGGTGTGCTGTATTTTCAACCTTAATGTTTGGTTTTGCACTTACATTGGAAAAGAACATTTTCAATCCTATCAGGAAGGAAGCCAATGCGTGTTCTTAAAGCTTTGGTATTATTTCCCTTGGAAGAGCTAGACAGAGAATAATATATATATATTTTCTTTATCTGATGGCAATATGCCGTACTGTAATGAAAAGCATTTCAGCTTGAATTCAATTTTATTTTTTCATATGTGTGTTTTTGTGAGTGTATGTATACTACTGATGTTATTTCCTATTGACTTAAAATAAAGTTAAATATACCCATCTTTATGGGTATTATTATGGGTAACAGGCACGAGAGAATACTTCTTCGTAAACATTTGCCCATTAGAAATTGAAGGCTAGTGAGAAACTCTTTCAGTTTTTCAGCACCTGTTAGGTGTCTGCAAATTCAAAGCAGATCGCCCCAGTTCTCCTCTCATTTGCACCAATCTGACTTCATTAATTTAGGTCATAGTAAATCCTGATTATCCAGCTATGAAAGCAGGATCAGGACCGGCGTTTTGGCAACTAACTCTGACTATGAAAACAAGTGCTCGGTACAAAGTAGCAGTTTATGTCTCTAATAAAACCTGAGGGATTTTTGCTGCTTGCTTCACTGGAATCAGGATGTCACCAAACTGTGCTGGGGTTCTTCCAGAGTAAGCTCAGTATGCTTTGTTGTGATTGATGAAGTATCACAGAGAAACAGAAAATGAAAAAAGACATCACTTGCCAGTTATAGAGCAATCTGATGTACTTAGTGTTTGCAACCTTTGCGAAAGTGGGTTTTGTTAGTGTGATTTTTCACTGCTACCACAACTTCTGTGAGGGAAGAGTGGTGAAATCTGTGCTCAATGTACCATAGGCAAAGACCTGATCTGACAAAATAGAAGAGCAGATTTAATTTCCATTTAGTGTGAGAGATATTTAGCATCTTTGCTAAGCCATAATATGGCACAGTGCTGAAATCCATAAATGCATAACTTTCCTAAACTGCAAATTTATTTATACTGAATTTGCTAGGTTTCCACAGAATTGCTGTAGAAGCTTTGTGGCACCAGAACTCTACATAAATGCAATTTGCAGGTTTGTCACTTTTTCAGCTATATTTTCCATCCTTCTCATCTTTGTGTTACGGAGAGATACTGACTTTATGGAACCACTGCAGAAAGTTATAAATGATGTATGAAATGAGAAATCCCTGCTCAGAGCACAGAGCTTAATCTATGCTATTTGCTGTGAAAGTCAGCTCAGCTGCAAGCAGAAAAACCCACCCAATCCAGGAGCTGCAGACTAAGAAAAGCAAAGCCCACTCTGAGTATTTTTTTCCCACTTTGTACCTGGGATAAGCCGGGGCATGGTGCTGTCGGGGAGGGCAGGCATGCACAGCTCGGTGCCCAGCAGAGATGTGCTGCACAGGTTAGGGGTTGAGCCAGAAGCTTCTGTTCCTGCACTTAAATGAGAAGGAGGGATACTTCTGTGCTGCAGTCAGCTTAATTCATCCCACGCACGCCCGTCCTGCTCAAGCCAGGCAGCTTTGCAGTTGTCTGCAGTGGGAGCAGGGCTGTGCTTTGTGGTCTAAGTCCATTCCTGCAGCTTGCTGTAGCATGGCTTTACTGAAGTGGGGAAAACTTGGAGGAAGGTCACTGCATGGCCACTACTGAAACTATTCTATATGTATATATCTTTATGCTATACATTAGTGTAAAAGCCCCCAGGATCCAGCCCCTTGAAAAGTGATTTGCCCCTCCTCACCGAGATTTTTTGGAACTCTTGCAGAAAAGCTCCATCTTTGGTCTGGGACTGGGAAGGTTTCTGCTCCTCAGCTGTGTCTTTCTCTAAGAAAAGCTCCCTACTGGTCCTACTGGGCTGCAGAGCCCTGCTCGCAGGCTCCGTGAGTCATGGTGCAGCCGGGGCCCTGCAGAATGAAGTGTTTAAATGTGCACAGGGGGTCAGCTCGGAAAGACCAGAATCTATTTACAGGATGGTTGGCCTGCAGCCTGGCACACAGAGCTGCTGCTTGTATCCTACGTAAAATAGATGACTTGGCACCTGGCGAGTGCTACGGGTATTGCTAAAGAGGTGTTTCTTGGCTCATCCATCTCTCACAAGGTGCAGAGGAGCTGTGGCAGCTATATAAAGAGTTTGGGGAAAAATAGAGACACATGAGTAATGGAGTAGTAAAACCCAGTTCAGCTCCTTGGCACTTGGAAACTCACAGCCAAGTCCTGCAGCCTTAACTTGGAGGAAAAAATCTGAAGAAATCAAAGGGAGCTTGATCTTGGAGAGGTTTTCAGCTGGCCTGCCTGCTTTAACAAGGGGTAAGTGTTCAGTGGTGAAGTTCCCTGTTCTTGGTCTCAACACAGGTTGTGACCAGGGGCAAGTATCTCAGCATCAGAACTTGTACAAAATTAATCAGAAGCTTAAACAATTTTAACAGTTAGAGAAATCTGCTGTATTACTAGGAACAGCTTTTAACATGCTGAAAAATACTATAATCAACAACTAAAGAACATCTTGGGGAACTGAAGGGGTTTATAAATAATCACTAGAATGAACTGCTCCCTGCCGCGAGGCACATCTCTTATTTTATCTGCTGTGTCCCTTCCGGCTTTCTCAGTGCATCATCAAGCATGGATTAAGGTCAAATAAATTTAGGATGAACAAACACAACGATCTTGACTAAATTTCCAGAAATGTGAAGGACGTGATCCTGTAAGGGAGCAAGTGCAATGTATTTGATTTCATTACAATACTTGGATTTCAGCACTCCTTCTGTAGACAATTTCTCAGAATAAAGATATTGACAGCATCACTGTCAATAAGTGCACATATTAAATTTAGAATAATATGTATACTTATGGAACTATGATAAGGAATAATCATTGTAGAACTGAATATGCTTCCTTCCAATTTTCAGAGTACTTCACTGTTGATATGATGTTCACATCTAAAATTGCATCAGTTGCACCAGGACTGGAGACTCTCCAGAGTCAAGCAAACATGTCTTGCATAATCTTATTCTTGAAGTTTCTCTTAAAACAAGTCAGACTCCTAGACCAACCTTGTTTGTTTGCTTCCAAACATGTGGTTCATGCATCATTTACAGCCATGGTTCTAGTGCCTTCTCTAACTTTTTGTTTGAAAAGATCTTCCCTCTTCCTTACGCTTATCCTCAGACATGCTTCCTGAAAGGAGCCAGCTCTCCCATCACTGCTTTGCTAAGGCCAGGATTTTAGTCTCCTGTTGTGGAAGAGGTTCTCTGTTCTCTGGATGGGGAGATGTGGAGGCTAGAGGGAAAGTCCTTCAGAGCACCAGGGCTGAAGGAGGGAGAGCAGAGGGTCAGAGTGATAGCCATCACTGTCCCATCTCTGCAGGGAAACAGGATAAAGAAACCTGTTAGCCTCCTGGAGAGGATGATGGCCAACCTGAAGAGTGAAATCTGATCAGAAGACATAAAAGAGTCAGGTGCAAGGAGTGCTGGTGGGGCTTCTGCAAACCTAGGCAGGGAGAAAATGAAGCTTCAGAAAGGGAAAGAAGTGAATGGGAGCAGAGCAAGGTGCCAACTGCAAGCAGAAAAAATATTCATTGCAGTAACTGCAATAAAGAAGAATGCAATTTCCCCAAAGAGCAACCTCCAAACAGCCCCCCGGGCTTCTCTAGCATGGGCAGAGGGACAGTTCCCGGCGGCAGCAGGCTCTCGTGCTGAGACAGGATTGCAGATTCCTCCAGGGAAGCTAGTTATTGCTCGCAGCCTGTCTCTGTTCTTTGGCGGCGTGCTGGATGCACTCCCTGTTCTGTGCTGTCTGTCAGCCTCACTTTTGAGCATTAGCTATCAGAATTTTTGTTAACCTCCTACATGTTTTGCCTTATGCTCCGTTTTCTGGTTTCTCAACTAATCTTACTTATTGATGTAGCAGTTTTTTTTTTTTTTCTGAGAGTAGAGTCTATATGGTTTTATATCCCTGCACACCAGTCTTACATTTTATAATGGGTACTGCATTGAGCAGTTGTTAGCTGTGGATGCTGTTGTCTGTTTGGCAAGTTACAGTAATTTTTTCTTCAGTTTCCTTCTAGCATTCAGAATGATTAAAGTGTATAGGTAAAATCTATCCCATGCAAAGGAGAAAGACCAATAATGTTTCCAGAGTTTGTTTAGATTTTTTTTTTTTTTTTTTTAACATTAAAAAGCTCTGCTTTATCATTTGAAGCACAGGAAGGGAACTGATTGCAATAAAAGTAGAAAAGGATTTATAGTAAGTTCCTATTATAAATAACACCACACTGCTTTGCCAAATAATGTAAGACATGGCATTTTGCATTGTTCTGTTCCTTTCATAATCTATGATGCCATATGGGCTTAAAAAATAAGGCTATTACATGGATTTCTGTAGGGTAATTGGCATTGACACACATATATTGATCGAATAAATGAAATAACATGCACAGTTCTGACAGTCTTTGCAGATTTGTAAGATTATAGTGGAGATGATTCTATGTCAGCAAAAAACTCTATAGGAATTTCTAATGAAGCCAAAGCCAGTTCATTAATATACATATGTTTGAAATTGCAGCCCTAACAATTGAGTTCTCTGCACTGAACACTATAATATATATTGTCGTGAGCTATATGCCCTCAGATCATTTCTGTGAATTACAAGAAAATTATGGACTAGAGAACATTTTATTATTGTGCTTTTCATCCAGAAATACAGCCTTTCACTGATGAAAATTGAAAACACTGAAAATTAAAATGTAAATGCATTTATCATTCAAAAGAAGAGGAAAAAATTGAAGCCTGATCTTTAACTGCTTTTACATTTTAGTTCTTCAAAAAGCAATTTTCATATTTACATCTCAAAAGCACAAGTAGTCAGACTCCACAATTTCCATTGGGATTCTTACCAATGAGTGACTGTCTGTTGCCGGGGGTCTGAAGATTTGTTTTAGTAAAACAGCATTGAAAACTCTGTGTGTTTGCGTGCTTGTGTTTATTCTAAGAGACAAACAAAATAACTATACATTTATTTTGTGTTTCTCTCACTTCTGTTCAATGTGCTCTTTGTGTTTTTTTTTTTTTTTACAAGTCAGTACTATGCTAGATAAGATGTGAGTTACTCCTGTCTTTGTAGAGAAGAACGAAAAGACAGAGAAACAGTGATACATGCTAGAAGCTTCGTTACAATGAAATTTAGCTGTTTATAACTGAGTAAAATGCATAATGTAAGTTTCATTGCTGCTGGTCTATTTTTTTTTCCCTTGGCTTCAGAAAAAATGTATTGCTTTTTAGTTGGCATCTTGCCTTGACTGATGAGATGTTAGCAGCCCCTAAGAAGAAGGAAATCTATATTCCAAAGAAGACTTTGGGCTCAATTTCCTACAGAGGAAGAGTGTTGGATGAAGCATGGAAAGAGGTAGGCTGTGCAACAGACTGAGACAACACACACCTCTGGTGCTGCTGAGTAATATAAGGAAAGAAGATGCTGATTGTATTATCTGAGTGGAGACCATGCTTATTTGTGCAGTCCTTACTGTATACGCAGTCAGAATAGTTGACTCCCTGTAGCTAAAATCCATCCAAATCCTCCGCAAATGAGACAGGTAGAGAATAGATAAATCATTTGTATGGTATTTTCACTGCTTTTGTAATCCCTTTCTCTTTCTTAACATTGGAAACATGTTTTCTCTGGTGTGCATTTTCTAAACTCCTCCGTGCTGGTAACAGTGGCAAACCCCCTCCTCTCAGGATGGCATGGTGATAGGATGCTGAAGCTCCTGCCTGTGTTTAAATACAGAAGAGCAGCCAGAAGAGCAAACAGGCACTGCTCTCCCTTCCTTTCTCTGGCCTGCATGCATCCACGGTGGCTCTCGCATAGTGGGATGCCGTGAGCCTGCGAGCTGCACTGTCCTGCTTCTCCCAGCCGTACACCAGGACCTTCTGCTCCAGAGGAATCACATCACCTTGGTGTGATACCTCCGTGTATTTAGATAGAAAATCTTCAACTGGTCTGGTTTCATAAGGATGGAAATGTTCTGACCAGTCCCTTATAACAGCTTTCCTGCCTTGGTATGAGCAGATCACCGTCTGTCGCTCTGGTGAAGGGGACGAGTGTTATCCTCCCAGTGTGCTGAGGTGAGAGCAGGGAGGTAGCCTCAGGTGGGGGGGAACAGTGCTGCACCAAGTGAACCCATTTATGTTTTTGCAGTTTTCTCCTCAGAGTGCCCTTGCTTAAGCAATTAACACAGGCCCATTCATTTCAGAAGTTTCTGTATTTTCTGTGCTTAGCTTGGAAGAATTCAAACTGAGCATCCAAAATGGAGATGTTTTTGAAGCTTTGGTGTGACCAGCCTGTCTGTCTCGCCTGTTGTAGCTGGAGGACAATTTTTTTTCTGTCCTTAAAATTGTTAAATAACTTTCAAATTCTAAGGTAATAAGCACTGGAAACTCACACAGTATTATGCATAGCAAAATGGCTGTTATAGAGAAATTGCCACCAAGCACAAGTTATTGTCTTTTTGGATCTCAGATACTGAAATGGTTGAGAATTTTCTGGGTTCATATTTCAAAGAGAATAGATTGTCAAGTAAAGAGATCTTTAATGAATATCTATTTATGCTAAAAAAGTTCATGGAATTTCTTTTTTTTTTCAGAATGAAAGGAAATTTGGTTTAATTATCATTATGTTACTCAAAATTATTCTTTATTTTTTTTTGGCAAAAAATGCTGTTAATATTGGTTCTATTTCTGCATTTGATATTTCTTTTTACTTTGGAAGTAAAATAACTTCAGTACTTCAGATGCTTCAAACACTGGAATATCCTGCACTATCAAAACAGAATACAACAGTCATGATCAGAAACATTTTTCTTTGGCATGTAAACAATTATTTCTATAAAATCATTGATATTCTTATGATAATAGACATGTTTGGCAAATTTATTTACATCTTTCCAATGTTTTATGCATTTCTTGTTCCAGTTTCGTCTTTGTTATTTCTGTTCCCCTGTCTTTCTTGAATTTATGATTAATGTTTCTTTAGGCAACAAAACAATACCTTCCAGATCAAGAGTTATGCAAAGCCATAGTGAACTTTTAAAATGAGTCAATAAAATATCAGTATTCATAGTAAGTTTTCTTTCCATGCAACAGATCTTGTAGGCAAAAGTTAGACTAATATTACAGCTGTCCAAACAGGAAAGAAACACGGTACAAGCAATAAGTGTTTGTGGAAAACTCCAGACACTACCTAGGTCTGGATACAATTGATAAAGAGGACAAAGAACTAATGGCATGGATTTAATGGATCAAGTTTCTCTTCTGCAGTTCATCTCTTCATTAATGGTCCATGAAAAGTGAGGACAAGATTTGGACCAAAGACCTGCCAGAGACTAAGTCAAGCATTACCTCTTGAAAGATTGTATCGTTGATGCTTTAAATTAAAACTTTATTGCCATTGTAAAATGTCTGTGAGTTATCCAGGGAAAATAAAATAAATGATTTTCAGAGAGTAGTCATTATTTTTTCAGCTAAAGAAGAAGTGTCCTTTCCTCATAGGAGTGGTGTGAAATGGAGCCCACAACTGGCTTTCCTCAGGTGAGGTTCCTGGCCAAAGACCTATCCGATCCCTATCTGGATTTTTTTTTTTCATTGTATCTTTTGCAGGAGATAGAGCAAGTTTGGGTCACGTCCTTGGTTCCTACTCTAGCAGTAAAAAATATAACTGTATCTCAGAGGAGTATATAATCATCTTCCAGCTTATGTAAGACAAAGACAGTGCTCCTCCTCCTGGGCATAGGATAGGCATGCCTTGGTAGAGAACACCTGTGTACCAGGCTGCTCTGCACCTACCTTTTCCACACTCAAAAGGCAAAGATTTTGAGACTCACATACCAGCATGAGGTTTTGGTCAGTGGTTTTTGAGCTGGGTTTAGTGAAGAGTGGCATAGCAAATGAAGAGGACTCCAGCAGGTATCTGTGGAGGGAAGCAGTGGCCAATATTCCTTGTGTGAAACAAAAGGTGATGTTTTAATGAAGATGCAGAGGTCTGAAGCTCCATACTGAGACCCAGGAGCTTTCAGATCCAGCTTCAAAGTATCGATGTATGTGGAAAATACCTGAATAATTTTCAGGCACAGTGGCACAGCTTAGCTCCAAAGAGCAACTTTATGGTGGATAGAATTGCCCTCACAGGTACTAAACTGCAAGACCTTCTGTTTCTGAATTGCAGAAATACTCTTATCGGAGAAATTTGAACTCCTGTAACATCCAGGCAGCTTGAGAAACAGGCATTTCTCTGTCAACAGCAGGGAATTTAGCATTTGTAACTCTTCTACTTGAGAATTAATGGGACTGCTTTGTCAGACACAGTTTGGGGATATTATATGTATATAAAAAAGCAACAAATAGGTGAAATTCAAGTGCATATACTAAAAACAGTCATTCTGAAGTTATTTTCTCTTAAAACAACTGCCTGATATTATGTTATGCTATTTTACAGTGGAAGCTGAATCACTTGTGAAACGTCTGAGACTCCATCTCATCTTGCAGCCTGCTGGAGGAGATTGGAGCCCAGATCTCTCACCTCTCCTTGGTGAGAGCCCCAGCCACGAGAGTTCTGGCTACAGGAGACAGAGAGGGGTGTAAAGGGGCAGAGAGCAACTGTCTGTGATTGAAGCTGTTCCACCATTAGGAAAAAACTTCACAATTCAATAGATCAAAGAGGGACAAGGAGGAAATATGACCGAATCGTCTCAGCAGTTTGTGCAGTGTCATGACAGATGGAAATCTGTGTACCTCTCTGCTTCTACATGTATCTACAAGCTTTCATATGCAAAAAACACTGAATGCAATTAAAAAACTATGCATCTGACTCCATGTTGTTTCCCCTTTTTGTTTAATTGGATTGTCTGTGAGTGCTCTGCATAGGAGGATCCCTTATCAGAAGTAGGAAATTTTTCTGCCTGAAAGTAAAGATGAAACCATGCCCAGTAAGCTGCTGTATGTCTCATGAGCTAAGCTCCAAGTTGACTTACGATCTCACAAAACTTATAAAATGTCTTAATTGCAGAGAAAATGTGAAACCAAAACCAGTTCTCATTGGTTGTGATATCTTCCATGGATCTCTGCTACAATCTACAGAGAAGAATGTGTAGGCAGCTTGAGATGTTACCTGGTAGTCTCCACCCAGTGTAGGTTTCAGAAAATATTCTGAAGGATGATGATTGTTCTTTCTCCCCATCTCTATCCTGCCCTGTTCTGCACAGACATCATGGCTTATGCAGCTGAGAAATTCGGGTCTCAGTGCCTTTCTGGTTGCATGTAAAGTTTTTATTCAGTCTCTGTTCCGTTTCCTAAATTTGGGCCTTCTGTTCTTTACCTGATTTATGGCTGGACAATTCCCAATATTGAGAAGCAGTATGCAGAGCTTTTTGTGAGGTTACAAAACAAATCTGAAAGTTAACAGGCCATTGTTTC
Source organism: Alectura lathami (assembly GCA_013399715.1). Taxonomy (NCBI): domain Eukaryota; kingdom Metazoa; phylum Chordata; class Aves; order Galliformes; family Megapodiidae; genus Alectura; species Alectura lathami. The sequence continues at coordinate 286,575 of VXAV01001240.1, forward strand.
TCTCATTATATGCATCTTCAGAGAGCCAAGTGCAACCTACGCAGTGCCACTGTTCTGTGGATTAATTCAAGGCTGATGAAAACAGATTGTTCTTAAAAGCAAAAGCTCTATTGTTCGAATGTCCTGTCCTGAGTCCGACTGCCCTGTGTCACCCATTGCCTGTAGGAGTCACAAGACCTTGGAGGATGCAGTTGCCAATGTAGCCTCAGTGAGCACAGTACCCATTAAGCCTTGCTAACAAATTTACTTAAAGGAGCATTCACTCGTTGACTGGCACTTTTTTTTCTCATTTTGTCAGTTAGATGAATGCCATGGCAGCCAAGGGCAGATGAAGGTTTGAGATATTACCAGCAGAAGCCTCTTTCTAATATAATATAAAACCTTTTTTTTTTTTTTTTGCAAACATATATCTGAGGAGGAAATAGGCTAGAGATTATCATGAGAATTTTTTTTCTAGCTGTAAAATTTTTAAGATGCAAGGAACAAAAACACAATACCAAGACCCAATAAAACCCCAGCAAACATATCAAGGAACTCAGTGCTAGAACTTCAGTCTTTCTTAGGACAATTCTGTTTGAAATTGCCACATCATTGAATTTTAAGTGATTTGAATACCAAATGCAAAAAAATGATTAACTGGAAACTTCCCCCCTCCACCCCCTCTGAGACATATGGTGAGACAGCAACAGAAATGATGGATATAGTGGATGATTGCTCGCTGAACCAGTATGTGAGAGACTATGCTAGGAATAATTCATGTCAAGATATGGTCTTAACTAAGAGACATATTAAAAACAACAACTTGACAGGTTTAATATCTTACATGATACACATAATCTGTGACTTCTAAGGTGTGTGATTATCTCAAAACATGATATTTCAGTAGAACTTCAATTTTATGAAAAGATCTCAAGAGATGCTTGTTCTAATGTTAAATTAACCTTTCACAAAATAAAGGAAACTTGAAGCCATTCTGAAGTATGGTATGGCCTCATCTTTATCTAATACTGCTTCAAATCAGTAGTGATTCTCCAGGGAAAGTGGAATAACAATTGTATAAACCAGGTGAAAGTGATCCAATAAACAGGATAATAAGACATTTTGGATGAAAATACATTTCCTATATACAGAGGATTTACTGCTTTACCATCTTGGGAACCCGCTGATGCCAAAAATTACACTAGCTCTGCAGCCATATATTCCACATGAATTTCTTTCACTTGTACTTCAAAGGGAAAATTTTACAATACGTACACTGATGAAAATTAGGCCAGATGTTTAACAAGCATGAACATCAAATGGTGCTAACTGGCAAAACTGGCACTGTGCACTGCTTGAGATTGCCTTTTACATGAAGAAAATCAAGTAAATTACAAAACAGCCTCGTGTGTTTTTTGAGATGTGAGATCAGTAGCTGTGGTTTGTAAGCCAGCCACTCGCTTGGACCTCACTGCAGGCAGATAACCTGGGCTGAGGGACAGAACTGAACTGGGAGATGGACAGGCTGAGTCAGCTCTGATTCTGAGCATGGCTATGCCAATTTGCCTTTCCCATGTCACCTCTTGTTTGTCTTGCCAATTTAGAGCTGTCCTTGACCAAAGAGATCGTCATGTGTTTTATACAATTGTTGGCCAATGAAATCTGCTAACAATAAGAAAAGGATATAAAATATCTTCTGTCAGTCCTTACACTGGTTCCCATTAAAGGACAGCATCCCTAAGAGCTGAAATAAAAACAGTTGGCATCAACATGCAGAATGGGCCAAGTATTGTAGCTGCATCTTATACAAGAGGTTTTAGTACCTCCCAGGGCAGGTATTTACACCAGATGTACACATACATGCATGCACACACCAGGGCACTTGTACAAGATTCTCTCTCTCTCATCTACGATGGGTTTAATTTTTTATTTTTATTTTGGGATAACTTAGAAAAAGCTAGAGGAAAAAGAATCTTACACATTCTGTAGTGACACGGAACATAGCAGATGCTGACCAGATGGAAACAGCCATTTTTTTTTGGAATGACTTAGTACTGTCAATTGAAAAATATGTTTTGTGGGTTTATTGTATTCTTCTTTGACAAGCTTGCTCATTCTAACCAGTGATATTTTCACCTTTCCATAAATTAGGCAAAGTCTGAGATTTACCTTGTGATGAGAGTCTAAGATGCATTCCTGCAAACTACGAAAGCCATAAGCACTGCAGTGATATTCAAAATGCCCAACCTTTTCTTATTGCTATGGTTTATCAGCGCACAAGTCTTGAAATAATAGAATCCAAATTATAAAATGGCAAATAAAAACTATTTCCCATCTATATGTCTTTGTATCCAGTAGGTAAAATCCCAGCGTCCTCTGTCTTATATGAAATGCTGATTTTTTTTTTTCTGCCAATGACCATCTTGTCAGCAGCTTCCAATTAATACCTATAATCCTTTTCTTTGATGTCTTCCAATGTCTCATAACTTAAGGAGCGTGTATTTCTTTGCACAAGCAGTTAGACATAGCAACAGAGGGAGGCCCCGTTTTAGGGCTCTGAGGAAGAGAGGCTGGCCAACAGCCACAGCTTTTGAAGAGTCTGACTTATCTCTCAATCAGTCCTTACAGTAACTGATGGATGGAAAAAACAGGCAGGCCTCCCAAAGAGTAATAGGCAAGGGATAATGGAAAGGCAACAGATAACTCAGAAAAATAAACAAATCAATACCGACCAGAAGAGAAATAGGAGCAGGCTAACCACATTTTGTTAAAGGAAACTAGAGCTTTATTGAGGAGTCCTTAGCTTGCTCACTGTTATGTGAACAGTTAAAATATCTGCACTCTTACAAAAGATGAAAATTATTTCCATCCAATTCTCAAAGGGAACTTAGACATTCAGAAATTAAATATTGGAAACTGCCTTTGTGAGGAAATATTAATGTATCATAACATTTGAGAACCTAATTCAGTCAAACTACCTTTTTGATGTTTCCCTTGGAACTTATTGCATGAGAATCCTTATATGCTACAGGAGCCCAGTGGATGAGTAAAATAGAGCAAGTACAGAGCAGCCCACATTCTCAGCTGGTTGGTGTGGGGCTTCAGCTTGGCTTTGTAGAAACCTGTGGAATGAATCACTTGATGATACCCATGTCTGGCCCTAATTATCTGCGGAGCAACCTGGGGAGATCATTAAGCTGAGGGAGGGCAGAAGCAAGCTCAGAAAAAAAAAGCAAACCAAGGAGGGTAAAGAAGAAAGTGATAGATTGTTAGCTGAAACTACACCTTGGGAGGGAGAAACTGGATGGCAACCACACTTTGGTTCATGGTTTGGGGCAATATGTAAAGCTAGGATTAGTCAGAAGTTTGCCTTATCTTTGAATTTCACCTTTAAAATGACTCAGGTCATTACTTCTTCCATGTGAAATAAATTGAGGGGTATCTGGATCAGTAACTTTTCTATTCCAATGTGCATATTTTGTTAAAATTTTTTTCTTTTCTTTTAATCTTCCTGTACTGTGCAAAATGACATGCAAGATGAGCTAATTAGATCCCAGCAGTGAATTTTAATTCTTTTCAGGTTACCTTGCTGAACACATGAGCAAACTGCAGCATTTCATATAAAGCAAGGGCTAATAACCCAAAACAGAACAGGAGAATCAGTCCTTTCAGCTGGAAGAGGGAGTTTGATATCTTTTTGTTTAGGACCTTGATAAGCTGAGATGGTCTATTCTTTCACAGACTGCATTTCAGAAAGATTCAACATACCAGTGGAGTTAGAGGTGAGCTGAACCCAAGCTCAAATAAGATGGAAAACAGCAACAGCAGCATCCAAGCAATGAGAAAGCACCTTCCCATTTTGTCTGTTTTCTGTGAGCTTGGAATGCAGAAACAAGCGGAAAGAGATGAAGGAGTAACAAAAAACAATGTGAAAGTAATGTGTTCCCCATTTAATGCGCTCAGCAATAGAGTGCAGCGAGATTTCCATGAATGCAGTGGATGTATTTCTCTGAAATTAGTAAGTTGTAAAACCAATGATTTGGTTTTCCAGCAGTCCCACAGGATGGGACAGAGCTGAGATACATCAATAAAAATTGAATTAGATTTACAGCTCTGCCCTCTTACCTAATTATAGCATGCTTGGAGATATATGGTAATTTATCAATAAAGAGAGACCTATTGAACATGTTAGTCATAGGCTTCACACTGAAGACAATTTTCATTAATCAAGCAGCTAGATAGTTGCCCTCACCACTTCACTTTTAAAGGAGGGTAAGCTAAGTTTCTTCTGTACTGTTGGTCTAGCTCAGTCGGCAACCAGACTATGCATGAGTCTAGGAAAAAAACATTCTTTTTTATATGCAGGCCACGTTTGCAATGTGTATTAATTTAGTGACTCCAGCTAGTTTCCAGCGGACTGGAAGTTAGCTCTGCGTGTTATGGTCTGTTTCACCTATTTGTAATGTGAGCAAGACCAATTCTACATGTAAGAAGACTCCCATAGGTGGCAAATAAAGCCACCAGATGCTTAATGGAAGAGGAGTAAAGATTACCCGGGTATCTTTACCTCAGTTGCTTTGTGTATGCTTTATGATATAAAGCATATGTGGCTCTACATAAAAAGATTCTGTATGGAGAAGAGCACGTGACCACACAGTTCATACATATACGTGTCAACACGCAAGAGGAAGTTTTTCTGCTCAAACTTAATTGCGGCTCTGAGTGCCTCATTTTTCTCTGTTTTCTGCTTAAATGCAGTTGTGTTAGTTTGACAATTTTTTGCCCGTAAACTGAGGAGGCAAGAGCACAGCCAGTTCATCCAGACGTGCTGTGGCTGTGCATCTCTCTGCTGTGTGATACAGACTGAGGACTGCATCTGTTGGTGCTCATGGGGTGGGCACTCCCTTCTCCCAATTGTTTTCCCCCAGATAATTTGCCATTGGGCAGCATTTCTTGTCAGCGTGCTGTACGCTGGCCAGCGCACACCTGGATTTTCCCTCTTGTCCCTGTGCCACGATGTTCCTCCAGAACCATCATTTTACTTTGGGGGTGGCAATCTCTGAACTCCCAGTCTGTGCCAGAGTTACAGAATAAGCAAACTATGCCAGTGCTGAAAGGTGGTAGTGCAGCTGCTGTGAGAAGAGAGCACAGGGATGATACTGAGGAGATGAAATTGTTTGGGACACAGAATTTACAATTGTAATGAGGATTTGTCTGTTGACTGTTGTCATATCATCCATCAGCTATTTCTGGCCCTAGGCAATGGCCATGCTGTTAGTCTGTTAATAACTTCAGTCTGCTTTCTTCTACTTTAGTTCATTGCTTTATTTTGCTTCAGCAACTTTCAGCACCTAAAAATATGAAGTTAAAAATTGATGTGAAGCTTTTGTTTCTGGGTGTTTCATACATGCATGTTCACCAACAAAAGTGTAAAATATCAACTGCTAATTTATTTTCTTCTTTCTCTCCTTATTTCATGTGTAAGGCTTGGCTGAATAAAAGAAGTGTATTTTCCCTCTTTAGAGTATCACCTTGTTTTAAGCCTGAAAATGTGTTTCTTTCTCAGCTCCCTGCTACAGAGGCACCACGTGCTCCACATTCTTCTGATCCAGACTTCTCAGTTGCCTCCAGAGCCTAAAATCTTGGGATCATCCCTGTTTCTCAGTTTTGCTTTAAGCATGTACATCTCCTATGAATTGTAACTTAGGTACCACTGCCTTTTCAATTGCTCATGGTCATTGGATTGTCTTTCTCCAAAGCTAAGAAACGTATTTCATCAGTTCCTATGTATGTGCCAGGCTAGTGTTCAGCACTGGCTCAGTGCCCAGGAGGCTACTGAGGAGGAGACCCAGTGTCCCATCTCCTGGGCCAGGGCAGAGAGACCAATCCCTCAGTGCCCATTTGGGTTTGGGGAGTGGGGAGAGGTGGGGAGGATGAGTGTCAGTGTTGGAGATGAAGAAACTTCCTCCACTATCATTCTTTGAAACCACATAAAGTAATTAGACCAGCAACAGAAGAGCTGCACCGCATTGTCAGAGGTGCTTAGGTAAGGGAAGGTAATGTGTACCTGTTCCTGTTTCAAAAGCTTTTTACAAGCAAAGAATCAGTCTGGCAGCTAGGGCTGAGATGGAAAACACTTTATTTTGTTTAGTTCTTTATTTTGCAAAAGGAACTCTTTAAGGTGAGCACTTGAGTAATGTTTTGATAACAATATGACTCCTTTTTATCCTTTCATCATCATCTGATGGAGGAAAAGAATTGGGCACCTGAATGTAAACTTCTGTCTTGAATATGGCATTTGCTGGGGCCAAGCCAGCACTATGAGGCATGACTCTAGTTGCACAGACAGTTTTACATTTATTGGTTCCTGTTCTTTCCTTCAACAGTTATAGCTGAAATCATTTTCCCAATGGCTCTAACAAATCATTCTGCTTCTCCATTAGCTGTAATGGTATTATTCTTCCATGGGAGAATCCTGCATATTTTGCAAGTTCTTAAATTCCTGCCTGTGGAAAGTTGGTTATTATTTAAAAAAAAAAAAAA
>VXAV01001240.1:302792-323256 GCA_013399715.1 Alectura lathami
GGAAGGCACCTAAGTTGAGAATCATCTCTCCTAAGTTTAGCTATCAGAAACTTGCATATCTAGCCTAAGCCAGTCACCTCATCAATGGAGAGGGAAAGGAACTCACAAGCAGCAATTAATCTAATTCTAAAATAGAGGCCTGAGATTAGTGATCTGAATGCCCCTCTAGAGGGATCTATCTGACAAAAGACAGAGCACAAGCAAGGAGTGTAGACAAAAGGCTTAATTTTAGACCTTTGAAGTTAGGGGACACAATTCCATTCAGAAATTCCATTCATGGTCATTGATAATCAAATAGCTGTGGAAAATATAGATGGACCTGGATGTCAGTCTGTTTAAGAATGACTTCAGATTGGAGTGGAAACTGGTAAGCACTGAAGAACTGTGGACACATTGAGCAAGGCTTCCTGAATGCTCTGTGGTTTTGAAATAACTTGTTGTCCTTGAATGACCTGGATATGACAGTGATTATTAGAAAAAAAAAAAACCTGGAAAACATTTTTATGCAAAAGAAAGTGGAAAGAACTTCAAAACAGAAGTGGAAGGACAGACAACTTCAGATAATGTAAAACACAGATACTAAGGAACTCCTTACTACCAACTGCAGCAAGGCAGAAAAGTGTAAAGCATCTCACAGAGAGATTAGAATAACGCATGGAAATTCAGGCAACTCTTGCACAGACTGTGTTGTACTGGAAGTCCAGTAGCGACGTCCTGGTCAAAAGGGCCCTAAATCTAGAAGCTGTGAACTCGAAATCTTCACTTTAAACATTTCTTGTTTCCTAAACTCTGACCACAGTCTGCAGTTAGAAACAGCCTGTTGGAGCAGCTGCAGCTGTAAGTCTTCTCCTATCCTTAGTGTAGCTCATTAGACCCCAGTGGATCATCTATACCAGCAAAGGGTTTGGCTCACAAGGGGCTTGCAGATGAAATGGGACAATGATACGTGATGGCATTGTCACACAACGGTAGCAGCTCATAAAATGATGATACAAAGAAGATGATTTTTCTGGTTTATATTGATGTTTTCTTCGGGCTACTTTTTGCAGATATTGTGGGGAATCACAGAACGTGCTTAAGGCTTCTTCTGTTGGCAAGATGTTGCTGTGTGTGTAGCACCTGCACAACCAACAAAAGGTAATGTGTGCCATAGTCTTTTTCCATGCTGGCATATCTTGGATTTGTGAAATTGGCTACAGACAATAAAGGAAATCAATCTAATCTGAAAGAGTTTATATCACAGGTCATGCTCTGGGAGTTTTTGATATCCATTTGTAGCTATCAGGGTTTCCTAGCAATGTTTTTGCTTGTTGCTTTGTTTTTATAGCATATCAGAAGTTCTTGTAGCAATATACATTGGTGTTTGTGTTGAAAGGTGGATTTACTCTGTTTTTAGAAACAGAATTCCCCTTTTGGTAAACAAAAATGCTTGAGATAAAATGGTTTTGTCAGATCTTCATAAGCAATGAGACTAATGAAACTTTAATTGGATGATTGTTCTGGTTTGTCACTACTTGGTGTTTCTCTTTTCTCCCCAAAATCTAAATTTGTATATAGAGGAAAAAAAACTATTTTAAAATCCAATCTTCCTGCTCACATAACATCCATTGTCTATGAATAGCAGTATTTATTGATTCTTCTTTAGCTGAGGTTTATTAATTAGAGTGGTATTTGTGAAGTAGTGTGGTGAATATGCTACCCTTAAGCAAGATTAGTGAAGTTATTTCACCCACTAAGTCTAAACATGATCAATTTTTTATAACCATTTCTTATAGTTCTCTACACACTCCAAGACTGACCACACTTTTATCCAGCATTTCTTACTTTTCTTATGTTGGGAAACGAAAAGGAAGTACATATTATTAATGAGTGACTGCATGGCCTCTCTGTTTTTCCATTTATTTTTTTCAACTAGATTTCTGTTCACGGACCTGGAGCCACCTCAGCAAGTTGCCAGAAGGGAGGCTAATAAAAACAGTTGATGTAGCCAGAAAAAATGCCTCTTTAATCATGCAGTTTACATGCTTCCTCCATCTTCAACAGTTTCTATAACATAAACCTGTGGTTTGACAAATATCCATAAAGATGTAGACCTTTGAAGCACATATGCTTAAATTGGTAGAGGTATTTTGATCCTAAGCGTGGGCTACAACAGAAGTTTAGCTCTTACTGAGATTGATTATTGCCTGCTAGGGTTCTGGCCCACTAAAATATTTAGCCATCCAACTCTCAACGGCTTTTGGATGTTGAGACTTACCTGTATTTAAAGGCATTGAAATAGTTTTAAGAGTGCAGCTCCTGTGTGGTGCTAAGAAACTGAGCCACAGGAGAGGAGAGATTGGATGGGGAGCTTAGGACAAAGGTGTGCCCATGCCTTGCCTTGCTCCAGTGCCGTTGCAAGGGGAAAATCTCTTTTTGTGTATGTGTGTGTGTGCAGGGGCTGGATCAGACTGCTGCTGTCTGATTGCTGCACTGGCTCCATGGGAGGCCAATGAGCTCCTCAGGGACTCAGGCAACATGAGAAGAGGAAAAAAGCAGAATTTAGGAGCGTTCAGGGGACTGTGGCAATTTAAACTACTGAGAACTGCAGCCTTAAAAGCGAGGCAGGGATTACATCTCAGGCTTGGATTTAGAGATTTAGTATCATATTTCTTTCACACAGCTTTGTGTCTTCAGGGCAAGACTGTCACCCGTGACAGCACGTGGACATCAGCTCTGCGGTGTGCTGGAACTGCGTGTCCCCATTGCCTGCCCAGGGAGCCCAGCTCTGCAGATGTCTGCATTTTGTCAAGCAAATCCTGAGGTTTGGCTCTGTGTTCGGTGACTAAAGTCATCCCTTGGATCTTCAAACACCAGCCATGTGCTGTGGTGAGCATAGTGCAGATTTCTCCTCGACAAGGAGAAAAATACGTGCAGGACATGGCTTTCACTCATATTAAGCCCAGTTTATATTACACAGATGTTAATAAAGGTGCCCTACAATTCTATTAAATGCAAATTAGCCACAATTTGAAACAACCTGACACGTCCTGAGTGATGTCTAGTGGCTTTAATGTAAAGAAGTGAGGAATGCCAGCCTGGCATGCTCAGCTTTTAAGAACAGCAACCTGCTTCACATGGCAGCCTGCCTTGTTGAACCTGCTGATAGCGTATCTCCGCACCTCTGGCTTAATCCAAAGCATGATTCAGAGCACTGGGAAACTGGCACATTTGCTGCCTGTCTCAGATGAGTAAGTCAAAGAATGACCATTATCTGTGAATGTGGGATAAGTGGAAGGAAATGGTGTGAGGCTGAGCAGCACTCAGACACTTATCTTCCACCTGTAGCTGTGGTGAGAAGTGAAATCAGGTAATGACAAGGAGCAGCTGGTGAAGACCTTGCACTATAGCATGGTAAGTGTCACTGGCTCAAAACATATCTGGGGAACAAAAGCTAGAATATGTTTACACTGATGAAAGGGAAAAGTTGTCTTTTCCCCCCTCTTTCCCAAATTTGGGTAGGCTTTCTGGTTACTAAAAATAAGAAAAGCAGGATAAACTGAGAATGTGATCTGTAACTGAAGCCTGTAAGTGGAAAATGACTAGCATTAAATTGTAATTGTACAGACAAAGCCTTATTTATTGCCACTGACTACATTAAAAATCTGCAGTGCACACAGAAGCCAAACTTCAGATCTTGTCATGCTTAATAAAATATTGAATTAAGCAGAAGTGAAACTACCTGCCGTATCTAAAAGATAGTCTCAATGCCCTTTCAATGCTTTATTTTAAGACCAAGTACAAAAGGTTTTCACCTTACCATAATTAACTTTTTATCATTAAGATTCAGAAAAATTGAATTGTGTTGGACACAGGTCATCATAATGAGAATTTAATGGATCTGTATTACTATGCAAGTTAAGCTTTGAATATGTGCTAAATGCATTACATTACCATTGACCTATGCAAATTTCCATCTCTGTGGCTCTTTTTCTTCACTGCTGCTGCATTAAGACCCCCTCTCTCTCCTCATCTCCTTAAACAATGATTTCCTCATTTTCATATTAATTGCATCAGTTAACTGAGATAATGCTCCCACTGAAATGAGCAATAGGATGAATCACTGAAATGGTGCAGTTATTCTTTTTGCTTAACCAATTTCACAGGACCTTCACAAAGAACTGCCTTAATTTGACTTTATATAATTGCTTATCATTAGGCACAGCAGCCCCATGAAGTACCTTTATTTATTTAAGTCTCATCTCTGATTGATGGAAAATTAGTCACTTGCATATCTGAGGAACGCAGATTGTTCTGCTACCAGGCAACTTCGTTGTAGAATACCCTGGAGAGCTTCAAAACAAGCAACTGCTAATGCATGCTGAATATAAAACACAAGGAAACAAAGTGCAACAGCTAATGACATCCAGGAGTTCCTGTAGAACAACTGTGATGTCACAAAATTGCTTTACCTGCTCTTCACTAAATTTCCCATGTGAAAGGGAAAAGAAAGACAGATGTTGTTCCAGGATATAAATCTGGCTGTAGCCACAGATAGACTCTGTGTGGTTTTAACACTGACGAAGCCTGTCTGTCACGCAGTGTGAGCACTGAAGGTTATAGCATTCCTCCTTTCAAAATTAACAAAGCACCCTACACGGTTTGGAATTCAGTCAGAAAGCTTTAATCCACTTCTCATTTTTAATATTCTTAAAGTATTTATTGAGGACGGCTCAAAGGAAATGTTCATGCTTTTCTCCTTTGTAAGAAAAAGGGTGTGTGTGTGGGGAATTAAAATTTCTGAGGCAAATTATGCTGTTATCATCAACTGACATACTCAGAAGGGATCTAGAAAGGATGCCACCTCCAGCATAAAAAGAGCCATAGCATATTATCCTATCATGGGATTTGAGTTGAAGGATTGCCTCCAGGTCTCCTCGCAGCACACTGTGTACTTTTGTCCCCGTGGATGAGACTACCTGTCACTGAACTAGATATCAGCAGTCATTAAATCCATATAGTCATAATATTGTCCTTTCCAGACATCAACACTGTGATTCATTTTCCGCCTTGTATTAGCTCCTACTCTAATTCCACACACAAGCCTGTTGTTGCCATCCCTGCAGAGACCTCAGCTAACCTTCCCCATCTGGCCGGGCAGTCCTGTCCCCCAGCAGCACAGCACCCATCAGCCCCTCCGATTTATGCCTCAGATCAGCATTATCCACTGGTTCCTGAGACAGAAAAAAAGCTCCTAATGAGCCGAAAGCAGCAGCTAAGAATTACACTGATTATTTCTTTAGTGTGCTGTGCTTGGAGCTGTATCAAATACAAACTGAAGACAATACTGCCTTGGAGACTTGTAGTCAGAAGTATTAACCTTGCAGTAACAGCTGCTTTCCTTTGTTTGAGAGGGTTAAATTTTAGTTCAATTCTGTTCCTGTTCAAACCTCAGATAAATGAAGAGCAATTTTGGCTTCATTTTGTTTTCCCTATTTTAAGTCTATCTAGGATCTGTGCAGGTGGGAAAGCAGGTCCCTGCCCTCTCCTGGCATCATCTGTAGCATTACAGACAGGATCAGGAGAATTACCTTGCCTTTTGTGGAAAGGCTGCGGCTGAGAACTAGTGCTTTTTGCGCTAGTAATGAAATATTAGCTCAGTGTTCTAAACCTTTCATGATGCTTGGGTTGAATTATGTTTGCAGGATCTTGTGCTCCAATACAAACCAGGACGTGCCCTGAGAAACTCAGAAGAGGAATATTGGTGTTCTATTGAGTTAATCTCAAGGTTTGGAGTAACCTGTGATCTCAGTTCAACATAAGTTGGCAAACGCTTGGTTCTGGCCATCTAAAAGTAAATTTCAGAACTCATGCCAAGGATAAAGCTTCATCCATTGCCTTCCCAAATGCTATCTTGCTGAGTTTTATTCAAACTGAATAGAAATTTTCCTTATTATTTGGCATGGTATTTTGCCTTGTGCCAGCAATGGTATCATGCATCAGGAATATAAACTCAAACCACTGGCAGCATAACCACAACATGGGGGTCAGCCTAAGGCCATGGATGGCTGTGACTGTGCATTGTATGAGGATGATGCCGTTATAAATACTAGTTGACAGGGAATGCTCTGTGACTTCTTGCTTTCCTTGCGAGTAGCTCATCCTTGCTTGCAAAACAATTTGTTGTGCAAAATTAGGAGAACATTTTACAAACTGAGAGCAAAATATGGAGCTATTCTGGGAGACAAGTATTTGCAATCAGGAGGTGTCATAGTCTTAGGTAAGCTTGAGTACCTCGCTGTATTCTGTCATTTATCTGTAGCTTCTTATTTTAATCCAAAATGGCTAAAATTAATACAGTTGCAGGAATCTTTCCCCCACAAACCCTCAACAACAGCAATAATGAGTGTGTTAAATCAGACCTCATTGCAATGTAATGAAGCCTGACTGACATATTGCAGGTATGATACTAAGTAATTTCATAAATTATTAAGCTGTAATTGGAAGTAATAGTGCAGATTACTTTTCGACACGCTTTAAAAAAGACCTTGGCTTGAAAATAAGGACTGTAGCATGGCTGATTGGAAATAATGATCAATACCTTAATTTTAAGAACAGCCACAAGTTCCAAGTTTAAAATTAGAACAGAATAAAATTTGAATTTTCTACCACTCAAGCAATTCTGACACTTCGACTTTTACTTCACTTTTAAGTAGAGAGGACAAACAGAAATACATATTTTGCCCTATAGAATGGGAATCTCTAGCAATTTGGGAACAGAAATGTTGAAATACTAAGAGAAAATGAAAATTTGCAGTAAAAACAACTTTTCTTAAAGAGATTTAATTTTTAGAAACTGGATTTTCTCTCTGAAAGTGACCTCAGAGGAACCAGTTGCACTAAAATGTTGGTGTTATATCAACTATACCCTTTTATGCTTCAGGACTTTTTGTGCTTCCCATTTCACCTTGGTTAAAGGTTTCTTGACATTATATGTGTTTATTTGTGCACATTCCTTATGAAACCAGCCATACCCTTGCACCTCTGCTCAGTAAATTATATTTACTCCAGACCTAGTGGCTTGATGCATTTAGGCAGGGATTTGAAAACAAGGTCCACAAGCCTTTTGGTGTATTTCTGGATTGTTTATTGGGGTATTGTGGGCATGAACTGCATGACAGTAAAGGTATTTATTAGATTAACCTGATTGTTAGTACATTTCATGTGGTACTCACAAGGATTTTTCTGAGAAAGCAATTGTTGGTTAAAAATCTAATGTTCTAAAGGAAAAAGCCAGAATCAGCAATACTTCTACTGATGTGCTGAAATTTCAAAGGAAGTATGTGAGAGGGTGAAAGGAGAGTAGAGCACTGCAGCCGGATGGTGAGTATTCCTGGGCAGGAACGGGAGAGCACAGGTTGTCACTGATGTAAATTTTTACCATCAAGAGATGGAGTTCCAGCTCTTAGTACCTGGCAAGCAGAAAACACTCTACTCATAATTAGATGGAGACCTATGGTATAAAATACCCCAGTTATCCCACTGAAGACAGAAAAAAATATTGCCTATTTTAATGCAATCATGCTTCACAGTTTCCCGCTCACTTTATTGGGTTTCCTAAAGTGAAGCACTTTCAGTTCAAGGACATCTTCATCTTTAGCTCTTGTTTATTTTTCTTGTCACTGGGCTATTGCTCTCCAGAGGAACATTAAACATCTCAATGGCATGGCTTACATGTGAAATATACAGTTGGTTCAGCGCAGAGGGCTTCATTTTAGGGCTCATATTAGTGGGTCCCTTGTGAGTTGATATTATGCCATTTTTGTCCTTAGATCTTCTGGGGAAAGCTATCATCCAGTAAATTGCCTTAGTCAGATAAACATGACCAGATAGATCTCTTCCTGCCTTTCTCAGCAACGGGCTCTGCAGAAGGAAAGGTCATTGTTCATTCTCTTTTGCTCAGTTGTTTCTCAACATATCGGGACAGAGACAGTTAGTTTTTACCAAGGTGAACTTAGGAAATAATAATAACATAAACGCACAGCTTAAGTGTACCTAAATATCCAGTGGTTCGAGGGAGTGCAGTGACTCTTCCAGGAAATTTCATCATTCACTTTTATTCTGCCATGAGTTCACAAGTATATAAACCTTTTCCAGCTTCTTAAGTTTTCTATCTTTGTTCTTCAAAGCCCATTGAACAACAATTTTGCAACCTTTCCATGAGGATGATTTGGCTTTGATCCACATCTGCCAAGAGGTCAATCCTATTCAATTGTCTTTCACAGTAAAGAAAAGGACAAAGGGTTTCACAAAGACAAAACAAACAGAGTTATCATCAGTTTCTGACCGGGATTAGTTTGTCTGCTTGGACGTCCATAGGCAGAGCAGTTACCGTTAGTATAAGGAATGTCAGGTCTCGGTCTCTGCCATCCAGCAAAGGATGGGGCTTTCCCCTTTGTTGCAGCTGTACCATCACCTTCTTGAACTGATTCTCCAACCTACTACCATTCCACACTGAGGCACTGTCCCTCCCTGTGATATTTCTAACTGACTAGTCTAAAAGACTCCCTGCCCATCTTGCTGACTTAACCAAGACTCTGACGGTGTAAGTGGCCTTGACCTGTACTTCATTCAAAATTCAGAGCTTTTATTATGAAATTCTCCATAGAAGCACCTTTTTTTTTTTTTTTTTTTTTTTTTTTGGTAANTTTTGTTTTTTTTGTCTGACATTTGAGGTGAAATCAGCATCAACCAGGGCCTTGTTAAAGTAGCTGATGAGCAAGCAATTGCCTTTATGGTGGGCACTATTTCAATTTTATTTATTCGTACAGCAGCCAACAGCCATGCATTTGAATATGTTTACATTTAATTTGGATTGGATCAGTTTAACTCAGAGACCAGACATGGTAGACCGATTCTTTAATATAATCAGTGTACCATATAAAGAATGCATCCAGCCCTAAATATCTCAAGTAAAGCTTGAGATTGCAGTGTGTATTGGAGTAACAGATGATGTGGCCGGGGGGGAACAACTATGCATTCATCCAAATGAGACAGATCATATCTTGGTAGGGCTTGTGAATAGGGAGGAATTACAGGGGCAGCCTCAGATGAAGCCTTGAGTACTTTCTGCAGATTCTTCTCTAGGATCTTGCAGAAATCAAGCTGGTGAAAGGAGGCTGCGAAGTGGCAGCTTTTCTGGTTACTCTTCTTTTTACTCACATCCTTTCTCTTGCTTTTGATATGATGCTGTAGAAAGGAGAACCACAGCTGCTGTGCTCCAGTTCACCCCAGGGCTGGGTGTCTCTACTCTGCCTGAGAATCTCACCAGTGTCACCTCCTCAGGCTGAGTTTTGTTTTGGGGTTTTAAAATGGACGGAAGGGCAAAACTTACTGGAAGTTTATTTGGGAAAGCCTTCACTATTTGTCTTACCCTTTCCAACAGATTTAACACCTCAGATTTAGAGTGTGCTGGATCTATGTTTTCCTCAGACTTGCTACTTCTAGTTTTAGAAATACAAACCCTTCAGAAAATGCTTGCTGCACATTTTGAGATCTTTAGCACATAAACAGGAGTTCCGATTGATGATACAAGGGTCCTTCCAACAAGCAAACGGATCTCTCTCTGCTGAAAATCCTGTCTACAACCATCTAAAAAATACAACAAATTCTGTTGTTTCATTTGCATCTGTCAGACATTCACTGGTAAGCCTGACAGACTGAAGGACCTGACCTCAAGCAAACCTGGTTTACTCTGAGCTCTAGCAACTAAAGCAATCCACCTTTCCTAAGGAGATTTTCCTTGCTTCTAACAGTCTGAAGGAAGCTAAATAACAAAAATCCCTATGCAAACTCTCAGCTAAAACCAATACAAATTTACATGCTGCACAATGTGTTCCTGATAGCAGTGCTTTTAATCTCTAGGAGAGAGAGTATACAGCAAAGTTGCCTGTGGAATTGCCCTCATATTTGCAAACAAATCAGGCAGGGTTCTGCTTTTTTGGCTTTCATTCAAGACCCTGTGGCAGTGTATGTACTGAGCAAAATGTTGCAAACCATTACCAACATTCATATGAATCTGCTTGCCCTGCAGCATGTCTCTAATGCAAGAGGGGTGCTACACTGCATCAGGCTGAGGATTTACTAGTCCAATGTTCTGACACTGGCTGAAACCATTTGCTCTGAAAGATGCTCTGGAAGATATAACTGTGCAGTAGCTGTGAAGTTAGATAGGCAAAATCTTGTCCTCCTTTTCTAGGAGGAGAACAGACATTTTTTCCTCCAACATCAGGTTGGAAATCTCTCATTTATGTCTAGTGTTCAAGGTAGATAGGTATCTCTTCCCTCTCTGTATGACTCAGAGTTTTCCTTAGACATCATGGAAGAGGAATAAGGTACTGGAACACTTGTTGCCTGGGTACAGAGTTGAAATGAAGTTTTCTTTCATCACAATAACACAAGGTAATTGCATTGCATGGGCTTGCTGACCTTAGTTGCGAAAGGTCAGTCAGATTCTTGTGTACTTTTCTCAGTCATATCATGCCAAGCTTATGACAAATAGTTGTGGGAAGCCTCTCTTTGTACAGTGTTAAGCTGTTTTTCCAATGCAGAGAAAATATTCTTACTGCATTGTGCCTCGTAGCCTGCAATTTTCTATCGCTGTCACAGTTGCTGTCCCTAAATACCTCCGTTCTTGCCTATACATCTTCAGTTGAGAAGGATCTTGGTGTTGCTCCCTTAAATGCTTCAGCACCTAAATTCTGGAGATTCTTCAGGTGTGGTGACCATTATCCTTGTACTCATTTGCTATCACTATAGCAACAAAAACAATTAGCTATAGCAATAGAAGACACAGAGTTTTGCCTTCCAAATGGACTTGTTTATGTGTGCAGCACTGTGCCATACAGCAGAGCATGATGCTGCAGTGATGAAGATGCATAGCAGTGCTTGGTACATTCTCAGCTGTCCCAACAAATCCTGATGTCTTCAGTGCCCCTCTAACACTGACTTAAGAGCAATGAAAACATCACTGGTGGCAACATATGCAGAGATTGGTTATAGAAAACTCTTTATCCTGAGGTGGAAACCCTTCACTGGGAGAAAGAATGGTCATGGAAGTAAATGATTCCTTGCATTGCTCAACACAGGGAAGAAAGGTCTTCTTTTCAGTGTGTTCTTCTTGCAGTGCCAGACAGTTGCCAGTGCACTGACTGCTGACCCGTAGGCTCTGCCTGCCCCAAATATGTAGAAATACTGTGCTTCTGTCTCTGTGACTCAGTCAGCTTTCCTGGCAGCTGTCCCTGCTAACACAACTCCTGCTCTGTCTTAGGAACAGGCAGATTTTACAGGAAACTGGTGTGCCGGTTTCTTCTTACCTTCTGTCTACAGTGTCTGTGACAGTGTCCCATCCCTATGAATCCTAAATCTGTATATCAGGTCTTTGCTGTGCTGAGGTCTCAGCCATGATGAACCATGCACTGCTTAATTTTCTTTTCTTATTTTTTTTTTAAATCCTTTGTTCTCATGTCCGAGCAATGGTAACATAGATATTAATGTCTGATCTTATGTTCACATGTCTCCTGTCATATGTAGAGAAGGATTCCGAAGGTAAAATTTATCTATAGCTGACAAGAGGTTTCTGTTAAAATAATTTGTAAAAACCAAATGCAGTTTCAACCATTGTTAAATTTTGATTGAATTATGTTTCCTCAAAAATAGTTTTCTTTTCCCAGAAACAAAGTTTTTGTCATGAAGGTTTTTTTATTATTATTATTTTTCTTTGTACCAGTAGATATGTGGGAATTATGATTTGATTTTTTTTAAAAAGTAAATGTTTTTTGAAAATCAATATTTAAGTTGTGATTTCAAATTGTTATTGTAAGAAAAATTATTTCTCACAAGAACTTTTTCTTAATGTATTTCAATTTTTCTTGTAAAAACTTCTATCATTTTTTATTATGCTCCAATCAGATCGTAAATATATTGCATTTACAGGCAGAGGTAAAAACTTCTGTCTTTGCTGTGAACATGAAAATCCTGAGAAACTGATGGGCAGAAGGCACCACCACACAATTGTATCATCCTGAATTATTTTTTTGCATTTGCTGCTGCCCTTTCACAGTTTCTAGCTTGCTGTTCATAGGTGCATATCTGAAGCTGTTCTTTGAGCATTCCCCATGCCACTCAAGCTCAGCATTCAGGCTTGTTTTGAAGCATGCCCGCTCATCTATTTTTTTCTTCCAAATTGAACCAGAGACTGGTATTTCCTGCCGGTATTTCTGACCTCTCCAGGTCATTTAGAATTACTCCCTTGGCCTCCTCACTTTCATTAGCAAGGCTAATCATTAATGTTTAGCAAGAGCAGCTGTCAGGAGAGCAGCCTAATGCACCTGCACGCCTCCAGTGGGAAGTCACCACCTGTTGGGTTAAGGTCCTTCCCCCATTCAGTCTATGGACATCACCATCTGAAGGAGGCCAGCTCCACCTCAGACTGCCTAAGCAGAGCACTCCACGGCTATGCTGTCCAGGCAGAGTCAGGGATGTGGCCTTTGCCCTTCAGTGGACACCTTTCTTTGGGAGGTGGAGGAGGCTGAGTCTTCCTCTGTGCAGCCACACAGCACCTTGGCTCAGGCATCTCTGTGCTACCGGCTCTGGGAGGAGCTGGAGCAGCATATGAGTGCTTCCCTGCTGAGAAACCACCCAGTATCTGCATGGCCAGGGTGGACCATCGGCAATTTATACTGTTTTCCATCAGTAGATGTGTAGAAACAGTCATGAAAACAAGATATTGTGTGATTTTTGTTATTTACTTTATTCCCCTCACCACAAGCCCTTGATTTTAATATCCTTTATACCCAAATCAAAGAAGGATAGCCTGGCAAGCTCCTTCAAAATTCAGGCCAGTATAATTTCTGGATAAATTTCAGATTAGGCATTTCTGAGAAGGGCAGGAAAAATCAGGCATTTTTCTCTGACTTTTGCTGGAATGAAAACTGGGAAGGTTAGGAGATCACACAGACACAATTAGTTGGCAAGGCTCACCTCCAGCGGCAAAGGCTGTTTAATAAATTGCTCTGAAACTTTGTGTATAATATCACCACCATATGTGTACATACTCTGAGCACGCAGCTAAGGATATGTGTGTCACTCTCCATAGGCACAGGCAGACACAAGATGGAGAAGTTTGAAAGAGAGATAAAGCATACACTCTTTTGAAATTTATCTGCTAAGAGCACAAGGTAATACATAAAAAGAAAATTCATTTTTCTGTGTTTACATTTTATGTTAAATGCCATTGTAGATAGAATCTCGGTTACAAAGGCAGGCAGTTTGGTTCAGGGTGATTCGATTACTAGCTTTTTTAATGGAAATGTCACCATTTCAAAGCAGCAATGCTACCAACTGGGGCATGTCATGTGGCAACAAGTTGGACTAATCTGTTCTGTTGCAATGAGTTTGGTTACTCTTTTTTTTTTTCATTTCAAGTTTAAATTAAGCTAATAAAGTCTCAGCAGGTGTGCACGGATGGCAAAAGATGGGGCACAAAGCCTGTGCTCACCTGCCAGAGCTCAGTGACAAGAGGACGATTGCATTGGTGACAGACGTGACATGACATTACAGAGCATCGGCAGTGCTCCTCCAAGGGTTTTGTAAACCCCTGGTGACAGGCTTAGGGCAAGAAACTCACAAGCACCTGAGAACTTACTTTAGTCTTTCAAAAATTTAGATGCAACCGTGAGAAAATGGTTGATATTAGTGAATATTTGGTCTGAGAAAATTTTCTAATATATATTATTTTGTGAGGACTGTGGTTTGGTCAGCCTAAAAGCTTAAATTCTGCATTTCCTACAGTGAGCATACTTTTATAGCCTAGGAAAGCAAAATTGTAACAGAATGAAGAAGCGTAATTTATGTGAATATTCACTCCTCTGGCAAAGCTCCTGGAAAGGAATTTAAAAGTGCCCTTTTCCTTTTGGGTTATAAATAATAAAATACCTGCCATTGGTAGTTGTGTAGTTTATTTTCATTACACATTTGAGGTTTTATTGAGTTCATTTAGGAACACATCAGTTAATTTCTGAAGAAGGATTTCTCAGGCCTGTCATCATAGCAGCTCACTCACAAAGTGAGGTGGGGAGTAAGAAGCCTGAGGGTCAGATGGAGCATCTGAGGTTTTACTTACCACAGATATTACACCACAGTGACATTCCTTTGTCCTGTGAGATGTGATCTCCAATCAAAAATTACCACATGGAACTGGGCTGTTCTTGGTGTAAACACATTTTAAAAACACTTTTGTACAGCTATTTTGTAACTCTTATCTATAAATCCCTTCAATGAAATATCAGAAAGTTATTCAGCTGTGAAACTACGTAGGGAGGTTATTTTCCTTATCCTGGGTCAGCATTTTCTGACTTTCTGTAAACACTCTTTCACATGATGCCTGTTAATAGGCTTCCTCATGCAGAAAATTCTTGGCAGCCACTGGAAAAGTTCTCCAAAAGACTGATTACTTTCCCTTTGCCTGAGGCCAGCTGCAGCATGCATGCTTACGTAGCATGACAAACACAGTTAATATCAGAACATGCAGCCAGGGCTGAAACACTCAGTCATGCACCAGTTACAGCCTGGCCCACCAGCACCCCAGGAGGTGTATGAATACGCTGTGACCTGTTGGTACTGGTTCCCAAGAGTTTTAAAATAGGTAGGGGTGCAGAGGCTGGAGAGAGCAAAGGATGGATCTAGCTGGAGCTTGCCCAAGTGCCGTCTCTCGTGGTCCAGGGACACTGCTGGGATGGATCGGACGGATTGGGTGGGTTGGATGTAGTAGATATCTTGGATGGATTGGATGGAAGAACCTTCCAGCCTCTGCTGGGCTGTCTCGCACCCTGCCCAATAGGACAGACTCCAGCTGCTGAGGTCCTGCCCTGCTGCCCAGTCTTCCCACACTGCATTACTTTTTTTTTGATGACTTAAGAACACAAATTGCACACTTGCACCATGATGAATCGAGCCATTTTATTTCCCGAAGACTGGCTCTAGACAAAATAAAGACAGGCATTTCTGGGAGCATGTAGAAGGTTCTTAGCTGTCAGAGGGGGTAATGATCCTACACATGCACCGTGCTGTCCAGATGGATTCCTAAGCACTTTGGTACTTGTATTAACATAAAAAAGTGTTCAGCAGAGCTGCAGAAAAAGATGAAATAGAGTAATTGTAATGGTGGGCAGCAACACTACAGTAACCCAGGACAAATGAAATGTTCCACAGCTCTCTGAAGCGTGTGTGGGGCAGGGAAGAGGGAGGAAGGTATTTAGAAAAGCTCAGTGGAATCTGGCTAAAACAGCTATACCATGTGAAAAAACCGTTCAGCAACTGTTGTTACTTTCTGAATGAGCTGACAACTTTTAAACTACCACAAAGCTCTCTGAAGGAATACTATTGTGAAATGAAGTACTTTATCTGGGGCCAAAAGGTAGGGAAAATAAGGATAAGTAAAGCAGTGGAAAACAAACCTCCAATATATCCTTCCCAGAACTTTTCAGAGAGCAATTAATGGATGCAAGCCAAAAAAAGGAAAAAAAAAAAAGTATGTAAATGGTAATATCCTTGCAGACAACGCCTACAATTAGAACCAGAAATCACGCTTTCAAACATAATTTGGATCATAGGCAAAGTGCCATCAGTTCACACAAATATATGATGCTGTATGTGGTAATGTCTCTACACTAAAGTCAGTACAAACAGGTTCAAGATCTCTGTTCTATGTCTTCCCAGAAGGGCTTTGTTTGTCATGGTTGCAAAAAAAAAGTTCCAGTTTATAATGGTGTAATAAAAACTTCCTCTAATCTCAATAAAAAACACTATCAAATTTTACAGGGAAAGCAGAGGTACAGGGTAGATATGCCCAGAGGACACTCATTGTAAGGACAACATTTCCTAAGCCTTTAAAAGCTCTTCCCTCTTTTTTTTTTCCTTTTTTTTTTTTTTTTTTACTTCCAACTCTTAGATGACATTTCCATGCACACACAGAAATACTGAATTTCACAATCTCCTTTATAAAATGACTGAAAAAGTTATAGTATAGATTTCCAAAATGAGATGATTGTTAATGGCTGACAGACGGAAACCTCTTTAAACTTCATTCTCATGTCTCCCTGTCCAAGTGTTTATTTATATTTTTTTTTCCCCTGAGACTCCCTGTCTCAGCTTTGCTCACGCTGGTGTTTCAGGAGGACACCGCAGCTTGATGCAATGGAGATATGAGCTTCTGTCTGCAGGCCGTGGTGTGTTGTGCTCCTAGAAGGTACTGAAGCACTGCTATAAACTGATCCTAACTACGAAGTCAGACATGAGCAAAAATGTAGCTTCGAGCAGCCTAGTCAGATGATGAAATTAAATGCAGGCATCAATACATCATCCTAATTTCATATGTAAATTGAGGGGTTCTGACCTAACCTTTACCACTTTGGAGAGATATTTTGAGGATACTGTTGGTAATTCCATGAAAACTACATCCCAGTGCTCAGTACTGAACAAAAAGAATCACAAATGTTAGGAACTATTGGTAAAGCAATAGAGAACAAAACAGAGTTCATCATTTTGCCTTTATATAAATGCATGGCGCGTCTGTGTCTTTGTACTGTTCTGTTCTTTTCATCTCAGAAAGAATATAGTAGAACTGGAAAAAGGTTCAATTGTCCTTGATTGTCAAGGGCTATCAATATATGGGACGTGTTCTGTGCAAGGAATAGCTAAGTAAGCTAAGATTCTTCTTTCTGGAAAAGAGACAAATTACAGGGGACATACTAGAGCGCTATAAAATCAGGAGTGAAGTGCAGAGGATGGATAGGGGTTGATTGTTCACTGTCTCTTCCACTATAAGTACTAGGGATCATCAGAGTAAGATAGAGGGAACAAGCTTCGAAACAAACAGAAGTGGGTTATTCTTCATGCAGTGGGTAATACATCAGCAGTACTGCCTGCCAAAGGATGCAGTGAATACTAAAGGTTTAGGGGGAACCAAGGGGCGACTGGTCACACTAATGGAAAAGAAATGCATTGGGGGATACCAGCTACACAGAAACAAGGCTTAACCAAAAGGCCCTGACCTGGAAACAGGTGGGAAGTATCACACAGGGATACAGTCTGTTCTTGCGTTGGTCTCAGTACTCCCTAGGCTACCCCTTATGGCAGCTGTAATCTCCAAACCTATCTCCTGTCAAACTTGGTTCTCACCAGTTTGGTATTGCATTTGAGTAGCAGTGCCTTATCATAGGGGGATTCTTGGCCTTTCTAAATTGTGCAAATGAATGCAGTTCCTAAACTGCAATTTAGAACCTATTGACCTACACACTAAATAATGTGCCTTTATGTAGCAAGCCGACTATGCCCTGATTTCGAAGGTGTTGTGTCCATCAGCATCAATATGCTGTTTGTGTTCACAGTTCAATTATTCTCTTTTGTCTTTTCTGTATCTGTGCTTTTCATGACCGTGCTATGTCATTTCTGTTGCAAAACAAAGGAAAGGCCTTTGTAATACACAAGGAAATCTAATTTGCTTTTCACAATGGACCTAAAACCAGTGATTGATGTGTTTCAGTAATTAAATTCTGCTGCCTCTGAAATTCTGAATGTAAGATTTAGGAAGACAAGGGGAATGGGTGAAAATGGAAAATATATGAGCAACTTTCGTGTCTTGTGCTACAGCGTTCAATATTCCACCCATTTATGTTTGAACAAGTGAACAAATTTCAAACACATAAAAATAACCCTGCACATTGGGGAGGAAAAAACTGATGATCCTCCTGCCTATTGAAAAGAAATGATTGAGCCCTGAATCCCAGTATATGTTGTCTTAGGAGAAGAGAGAAACAAAAATTGAGGGTATTGGACAAGCTGGAAGTTATAGGGATGATGGAACCCTTTGACATTAATGGTGGATTTTAACCCTCTGACTGTTCTCAGCTCAGCATACCCAGCCATACAGCAATACCTGAGGTACATCTGGCAGATGCACATGGGTAGTGGAAAGCCTAACCTCAAGAGTGTGCTGCTATGTAAGCACTGCCATGCCTTGCCTCTCTGCTTTCATTTTGGGGCTTGCAGTGTCTCTATTCAGAGCATTGCTCAGTGCCCAGCAGACTTGCCTTCATATTAGGCAAGGCAAACAAAATAACGTATGCCTTGTTCTTTTTCTCAGCCTCTCTGCAGAGTTTATTAGAATGTACATGAACACACATGGCATTATTGGAGTATGCAGTGTAGTATTTTATTTAAATATTTGAACACCTTAGTTCATCCATGGCAGACAGACTTCTCCCATTTCAGCTGCTTAAGGAGAGCTAGGCATCCTTCTAAAGTGTGCTATAGCCAGAAGTCACCAGGAAGTTACAGCCTTTATGCAGACATTGCTGCATGAGACCTTCTGACCTCTTCTACATTGCAGACATCAACTAAATGAGCAGGGAAAACCCTTCTACTCTTAAAATCTGTGGACATCTGAATGACTTAACTGGCTGAAGAAGACTTGATGGCCAAAACAAATGTCAGTATGTAAAGTAAGTTTGTAAGCACTCTGCTACTGAGCTGCATTATTACTTGGTGGGATGTTCAGACTTCATTTATATATTCACCTGGCAACACATCATCTATGGAGCCCTGAGCTCTTTCATGCCTGGGAGAGTAAGTGAATTGTTGGCTTGCTTTTGTGTGCTACACAGCTTGGTCAACTGGAAGTAGGGGCACGTGAGCCAGGCTGGAGACTGAATCCAAGAACAAAGCAGGGCCGGATGCAGTCTGTAAGCAGGAGTCTTCCTGCTGTGCTAACATGTTTATTTTGAGGTAGCATACTTTTCTAGCTGGTGATCTGAATCAATTAAGGCCATTGCCATTAAATTAAAAAGCCATGATGATCTTACTGCATTTGGGAAATGTAACAGCTAAAATATCTGACATATGGACATATGTCTGCCTTGGAAATATGGTGCTTTATGAAAAGTAGCAGTAACAGCCAGGATGCACTTGTTGCGGGCAGAAGAAAGACAACACCAGAAACATCTCAGATGTGCTCAGAGCTGTGACACAAGCTTAACATCTTGTTACTTACTGTGCAATTATTCCTTTGAGATAAAAAGTTGTACTATATTTCATTACTGAGCTCTCTGCTTTGAAAGTGAAGCTCAGCCATAAAAAGGATTCTACAAAGTTGCTGCATTTCTGCAGCCATCAAACAGGGGACTAGCGAGGTGAAGACCTCATACTGACTTTTTCACACTGGCAGTGGCCAAAACAGGACTTCAGATGCAGTTCAGAGTTGTGTTTTTAAGACTGGTTTTAATTTTAAGTGCTCCACTTCTCTTATTCTCAACATGGGAGTTGTTATACGTCAAAACTCCTCAGAACTCTAATGCAGCTAACAGCTGCCAAGTGAGGTACAGACCAAAAGCTGCAATAGGAAATTAGTTAACGGGTAATTAAGAATGGCATATATATTACAAAAAGTTCAAATCTGCTTGCAGATGTCTCTCAAATTTTCTTTTTTCCTTTCCTCTCCCTTCTCACCCTAATGATAAACAGCTTTGTGATAATCTGCTTCTGTTTTGTAGCTCACAAAGAACAGTTATCTGTTCTCTTCCTTTTTATATGCAGAGTTTTTAACCCTGCTTAGCTTAACAACAGAGGAATGTATTTCAAATCTGAGTGTTTTCTTATGTTTGCTTGTAAACCCATTTTATTTTACTTTAGCTATTATTTTTAATGTTGCCTTCTGGTTGTCCGCATACTTTAATTAGTTCAATATAAGGCACTTGGTGTGTGCTATAGAACAAGAAAGGTCACTTCAAATATGCATGAAGAGAACTACTTTTCTAAATGATAAATTTTTTTACTCTTTTCTTTCTAGTCCAGATTAAAGAAACTCTCAATTTCTTTACACTTGCAACAGCAGTTTCACACTGTTTCTGCCTTCTGTATATTTTGTTATCAAATGATTGTTACAGCTGTCACAGGTGGTACTGCAGTAATCATGATTATTCAAATGGGAGGAAAAATATTTTTGGTCTATGGAGAAAAAGCAAACAAACAAACAAAGTGAATAATACCAAAAGCAATCCAGATTCCATCCACGAAGAAATCTTTATTTGCATTGCATGAGCAGTGAGGCAGGTTATTGTGTACTCTCTTTTGTATTTTTGCTCAAAGAGGATTTTCTGCCCAAATACTTTATTATTTGATAAATAAAGTGATGAAAATTGATCCTTGCTTTAAGATTGATGTTATTTCTCTGAAGACATTGCACTCTTTGTACTGGAGAGGAGCCCAGTGAACATGAGGCTGAATTAACAGTAGAGGCTAAACAGAAGCAGAAATGCGGGTGATTTAATTTGTCTTTTACTTGGGACCATGCAGAGGAAGGGAAGTTTCTTAATGCATCAAACCTGCCATTTGAAGCAACAGATCAGTATAAGCTGGGGTAACTCAAAAA
>VXAV01001240.1:346396-359209 GCA_013399715.1 Alectura lathami
AAAAAAAAAAAAAAAGGTATATATGTATATACCACAGAACTACAGAATGATTTAGATTGGAAGGGACCTCTGGGTCCATCTGGTTCAGCCTCTGCTCCAGCAGGGACACCCAGAGTAGGGTGCCCAGGCCCATATCCAGACAGCTTCTGAAGACCTCCAGGGAGGGAGACTCCACAACCCACCTCAAGGATCTTAAAGTCCAAGAAGAAGAAGAGTGAAAGGTTGAGTATAGTAGGTTCAGGAACATATTCCTGGCTGATGCAAAAGGCAATAGCCCCAGTTATGTACCTTTTGTCATATTAATGTTTAGTTTTAATGTTGACATCTTGGCAAAGGTGACTTTCAAGGAGTGATTAAAGGAGAACGGTTAAGGAGCTTTAGGGTTGCGTACAGGGAATATCTCCCAACCCTGAGAATGCCAGTTCTGGTATGAAGACTGATCACGTACAGGTTGCAGGCTGGCAGCTTTGGTGAGCCAAGCAGGGAGAAATCCTTCCAGCACTGAATGAGCGATGATAGGTTTAGTTGTTCGTAAAGCATTTGAAAACTTCAGGTGAGTAACACCATAGGGAAAAAAAGACTGCTGAGAAGGCAAATGCTGAATGTAGTGCAGGTAATGGTGCTTCTGGAGGAGGCAGAAAGCACCGCATGGACCACAGCTTCCCCTGAAATAAGGTTGATTACTTTGTCTCACAAAAGGGCTTCCTTTCCTGTCCTACTTCTTACCTTTATATCAGAAAACAGATTTAATATATTGAGTAAATCATGTTTATGAGAAAAGTGCCCTTGTCCTGAACAGTAATAACATTAACTGCACTTTTTCATTTGAATCTCTGTTATTTTCACTTGATCATTAAAATATAGGCTAATGTAAGCATGAAGTAAAAACAGTAATATACCTTGAATTTTAGCACATATTATTTTTTTAACTGTAGTTTTCATTAATGACAACTGGAAAAAGGTGGTTTAGCAAAATGCAAGGCCTATGTTTTACCACATGTATGAAAAGCACTGATGTATGCATTTCAGAAGTTCCTGTGCAATATTTGCAATTTTTACCTCCATAATCCTCAGAAAACCAGGCTTTATATAGCTCTACACCACACATACTGACAGAAGCAAACTGTTCCAAGTGACCCCACCATCCCAGTAGACTTAACACTGTAACTTCTCTGTACCTTAGGCAAAACCTAAACCAAACTGCTCTCAGCTTTATGGAAAATGAACCCTGTTCATAAGTATTGACTCTCTAAATAGCCCATTAACTCCAAGGCAAGGGTCTAAAATAGATATATGCAGTCATTATTATGCTTTTGGCATCATAATTCAGGGGCCTACTATGTCAGCAGATGTGTAGAAGTTGTGTAAGCATATTTGCAGAAATCTCATCCCATCATAACTGAATGGGATTTTAGTAGAAATAGGTTTCTCTCATTATACCCGAAGCTGATCACCACCAGTCGTATTGGTGACAATTTGCCACTCTGCTAGTTTCTCTGGAACAGCAAGGTTTATGGATAGTCCTGCCATTACTAACAACACCACACTTCTGGTGTGGTTAAAGTGTACTTAGTTGACTTCCTTCTTCTGGTGTGATTCGGGTGAAAGATAAAAGCTATTAAGCATTTAATGAGGTTTAGCTATGAGAGTGATGCACTTGGCAGGATTTCAGGTATCAAGCTTTGAGCTGCATATGGAGGGTCTGGTCCTGAGAGAGAAAATATACACTTTTATCTTGTTAACAACATAATGGTAGCTGTGGGTGCCTGACTTTTTATCTGACCTCATTT
Organism: Alectura lathami; assembly: GCA_013399715.1. Taxonomy (NCBI): domain Eukaryota; kingdom Metazoa; phylum Chordata; class Aves; order Galliformes; family Megapodiidae; genus Alectura; species Alectura lathami. Next base: position 348,187 of record VXAV01001240.1, read on the forward strand.
TGGAGCCATCCTCTGGAAAGGACTGACTTGCCAGGTAGAGAAAGTAAGTAGTATTTGTAGACCCTTACATAGGCAAATATGTTATTTTGGCTGCCAAAAAGAAACAGTGGGAAGAAAATATTTAGACTAGCCATGCTGAGTATCTTCATCAAAGTGGAAAAAAAAATCAAGCCTGGGACTATGAGAAAATGTTTATTATTATTGTTATTATTATTATTTTAAGCTGTAACCTTCAGACTAATAGAAAGAGAGGCAATGAGAGAACAGAGATTCATGTCAGTCTGGAAGTCCTCATCATCAAGCTTCTACCTTGACATGGAAAAAATATCGCCACAACCTGATTCTTCACAGTAAACTCTGATTGCTAATTATTTGCTAAATTTCCTGCTGATGTTCCCTGAGTGAAGTCAGGCTTGATGAAAGTTTCTGACGCTTGTCTTGTCAGCAGGAGAGTAGAAAGTAGGCCAGCTTAGTTCAGAAAGACCCTCTCTGCTCATCACTTATGTTTCTACTGAACATGCATTGATTCTTGTTTGCCACCAGCTCACAGTTTCCTATCCACCTTCCTTTTTCATGTTCATCTGAAGTACAGATGCTCAGTTTCTTCAAAAACATGTAGTGACATAAAACCCCAAAGAAAACAAAAACTGCTATCGTCACCTATATTTTACAGTCTCAAGAAGAGAAGAACACTTTCACATAAGAATATTATTGTGACAAGTGTTCAGACAGTGACTTCTGCATGCCTATCACCACTGCTTGCATGAGTCCAACTAAATGTAATAAATTCCACCTGCAAGGTATTAACTCATCTTTTTTATGCAGATGTTTCCCAGCACTATGCTATCTGAGGAAGTGCCAGAGCTGTATTTCTAACATTTCTGCAAAAGTATTGGGGGGAAAAGCCTGTGGTATCAGGCAGAGGTCAGTTTTTCAATGACTTTGAGTGATAATTGCAAAATTGCATAGGAGGAAAATTACAGAAGAGGAGAAGGAAATGGAATCCAGGTTCTCTGTTACATAGGGAGGGCTCTGTACAGTCATAATTACATCTAGTCTCCTCTCCCCCCTTAATGAATATTATTCCATAAAATCACAGAGTCATAGAATGGCCTGGCTTGGAAAGGACCTTAAAGATTCACTAGTTTCAACACCCCATTTGTGGGCAGGGTTGCCAACCACTAGACCAGGCTACCCAGGGCCCCATCCTGGGTTTGAATGTTTGTATGCCTCCAGGGATGGGGCATCCACAGCTTCCATTGGCAGCCTGTGCCAGTGCCTGACCACCCTCTGAGTATAATGTGGAAGGGTTTTAGCTGGAGGAAACTGGAGCACATTTTTTGTCCTCTTTGTATTCTTTGGACGGTTGCAGACAAAGGGTAGTGGTCAATGGCTCTGCGTCAAGGTGGAGGCCGGTCATGAGCGGTGTCCCCCAGGGGTCCGTCTTGGGATCGGTGCTCTTATTGACGACTTAGACTGTGGGATCAAGTGCACCCTCAGCAAGTTTGCAGATGGCACCAAGCTAAGTGGTGCAGGTGATAGCCCTGAAGGAAGGGATGCCATCCAGAGGGACCTGGACAGGCTGGAAAAGTGGGCCCATGAGAACCTGATGAGGTTCAACAAGGCCAAGAGCAAGGTGTTGCACTTGGGTCGGGGCAATCCCAGGTGTGTGTACAGACTGGGAGAAGAACTCCTTGAGAGCAGCCCTGCGGAGAAGGACTTGGGCGTTGTGATTGACGAAAAGCTGGAAATGAGCCGGCAGTGCGCTCTTGCAGCCAGGAAGGCCAATGGCATCCTGGGCTGCATCAAGAGAGGGGTGGCCAGCAGGGAGAGGGAGGTGATCGTCCCCCTCTACTCTGCCCTTGTGTGACCTCACCTGGAGCACTGTGTCCAGGCCTGGGGCCCCCAGCACAAGAAAGGGATGGAGCTGTTGGAGCAGGTACATGGGAGAGTCATGCAGCTGATCAGAGGGCTGGAGCACCTCTCCTATGAGGAAAGGCTGAGGGAGCTGGGCTTGTTTAGCTTGAAAAAGAGAAGCCTCTGGTGGGACCTCATTGCGGCCTGCCAGTACTTGAAGAGAGCTTATAAACAGGAGGGGGAGTGACTTTTTACCTGGGTTGATAGAGACAGGACAAAGGGAAATGGTTTTAAACTAAGAGAGAGGATATTTAGGTTAGATATTAGAAGGAAATTTTTCACTCATTGGTGAATGAGTCACTGGCACAGGTTGTCCAGAGAAGCTGTGGATGCCCCATCCCTAGAGGCATTCAAAGCCAGGTTGAATGGGATCCTGGACAGCCGGGTCTGGTGATTGGCAACCCTGTCCACAGCTGGGGGGTTGAATCTAGATGGTCTTTAAGGTCCTTTACAAGCCAGGCCATTCTATGATTCTATGATTTTGTGTCAGCTGCCATGACAGGGCTATATGATGGTTATCCTTTCTACTTGAGAAAAATGAGAACCAACACCAGTGTCTCAGTTTCCAGTATATACTGTTAAATGTCATTTTTAAGAGAGAAGACTCATCCCCCTCATTTATTGGTCTAAAAATTTGACACCACATCAGTTATCACCACAACAGCTGTGGCCTTTAGAGTGGTAGTCCCAAGTCTCAAAGTTATATGTAGCAGAGCTGACAAATGAGCAAAGACAGTACAAGTCCCACTGAAACGCATAATGCAAGATAAAGCTTTCTCCCCAAATCCAGATTTATTACATAATTTATTTCAGCGTTACAGCTGAAAGGAGATTTATGCTCCCAAATTCAAATGTTTGTGGTTACTATTGAGAAGGTACAAATCAGGAAAGCCTTAAGAGTTTGTTACTGTTTCCTTCTTTCCTAAAAGTCTCACTTTTGGGAAAAAGGAAGTCTACCAACAGTCCAAGTTATGAACATTGGATGCTATCCAGCGCCCGTTCCAGAGTGATTTGTTACCATTTCCAGTGACCTGCAGCCTATGGCTGAATATAACTGACAGCCTTTCCAACCCAAATAATATTGTACTCTCATTGTATCTGGGAAACAAGCAGATACTGAAGTATATTACCCAGATATATCATCTCACAGCCTTCTATCTCAATCTTCCTGCCATTCCACTACCATTGTTTTCTTGATCTAAAAAGAATGAGGGATGAGCATCTGTTATATTTACTTCACTGTTCTTACACACGCATGCACATACTTAGTATCTGTGAAACACATATATACACATGAGAAGAAAACCCTGACAGCCAATAAGGAATCAATAATAATTATTAGTGCAAACAAATTGCTCTAAGGAGAATTTGAGTACACTTGCAGGAGTTACAATATTACACAAATATTTGGTTTGACAAGCTTTCTTCTGCACCTCCAATAGCTCACAACAAATGAGAAGCAACAGGCAAAAACACTGCAGGAAGAAAAGCAGTTCTACTGATCCCTTTTAGGCTTTGTTTTGTTTTAAGCAGGAATTCATCATTCTCTGCCAGTAAAGGTGGCTGTTTCATAGTCATGAAGAACAAATAGAAAAATGAGAAAGGAAATTTGATATTTGACCCAGGAGCAGGTTTTTATTATTTTTAAACTGTCATATGTGGATTTTAAAGGAATTTCTTACAGATGTCTAAAAGCTTTCAAAAACCTTACCCCATCCTTATGTTTTTTGTGCCAGTAAGATTAGCCAAGGCAGATAAAATAAGCAAAAGAAATTTATACGACCCAGAAAATGTTTAGCTACGGAGAAGTGGTGATGTAGTCAATTAATGTCTTAGTTTATTACAGTTTTTCCTTATGAATTTGCATTAGAGGTTCTAGCTCTATAGATACAATTTATTCAGTTCACACAATTTTAAGTGTATTAGGTTTAATAGGCCTACTTCAAATGAGATTAAATAAGTCATATTTATTAAAAAAAAGTATGATGGAGTGAATAAAAATACCATTTAGAAAGCTAAATTATTTTTATTTTTGTCTATATTTTCTTCTACCGTGAAAATGGATGTGTTTTTTTTATTATTTATTTTAAGTTATATACTCTTTATGAGAAAAATCTTTCTGAATTATTCTGAATTCCCCTTCATGTCACTGCTTATTTCTGGAGTATTAGATTAACACCAAGTACCATAGCATGAAGTATACACTGTTCACTATATAAATTTACTGACATTAGGGGCAAGAGGACCATGAATGCAGATTAACAAAAAAATAATGAAAACTTCATAACAAAACTATCACCTGATGGTCTGTTCTTGTGGTACATCAAACTGCCACCTCTTGGCAAACTCAGATTTCTCCAGTCCTGTGAGTTTCTCATTTACCTGTGTTTTGGAGGCCATATTAAAATCTAGCATATTTTTCATGACACTTGGAAGTTAAGTGGATAATTTCCAATAGTTAACTCTGCATGAGGTGGATACTGACATTTATGATTAAAGACCTTTCCTCTGGAAAGTTTTCCTTGAAAACTCAAAGTGAAAACTATCACAAGTTTAAGGACAAGAGAAAAAAAGAAGGGGAACTAGTGATTTTAGGAACTTAGTTACAAAATGCAGGCTTTCACTATCATGTGAATGAAAACTAAGCATTAAAATTCACAGGTAGGTTTTGTCTTTAAGCTGCTCTAAGCCAAGACAGAGATCTTGGGCAAATTAAGAGCATTATTGCAATCTAACTTTGTATCAGGTATTTCATTCTTGAAATTCAGAGTTGAGAATTGGTGTAAAATACTGTAGGTGAGCAGTCAGGCTCAGTGTTTACTGGAGCATTATGGAAATCCCATTAAGCCAGTGCTGAAGAAGCCCATTTACAACACCATGTGCACATGGTGACATGAGCACACCCATCGCTCAAGACTGGAAGCATAGTCCCAGGGATAATCATGCATTTGAGAGGCTGTCAGTAGTTTTTCAGATTCTTGAAACACAAGCACTTATTAGTTAAGCTCAAGGAAAACAATGACAAATTCTTTCTCCTCATGCAAACATATCATACCATTATGTGTCATTCCTGCCAAGAGAAACTTTTTCTTTCATATGCTCCAAAGTCAAAACATTGAGCATGTATGTGTTCCTTAACTTTGTACAGATGGTGATGAAAGGAGAAGAAATATTTAACGCACTTTTCTATCCATCTCTGTGAGGTGTCAAGTGCTTAGACCCATAGTTCTTGGACTACCCTCAGGAGCATCTGGGAGATCTTTTTGCTATCTGACAACTCAACCAACACATCCACCTTCTTGACCATGTGGCCATAAGATGTGATACAGGACATCAGGCAAAACTCTGATCCCGTGTGTGGCTCAGCTATCCCAAATTTGTAATGTTTGTTTCTATCATGGTAAGTCTCAGTCATTTCTATTGTGGTACGTTTGCCTTACATACCAGATAAATATTTTGTAGATGATTTTGTAAAGAAATTGATGGGAAGATACTTCTTTTGCTACTACTACAGACTTTTAGTTTATCTCCTTTGCTGCCTGGAGGAGGTTTTGTTCCAAGCTAAGATCTCAGATCCCATTATTTTTTCCTGTTTTCCCCTCAAGGCTGATCAAAAGCTCAGTGCCCAAGATCAGGAAAGCTACAGGGTTCTTGGCAAAGCTGGCACAGAAATGTCACCGCACAACAGCAAAGCAAGAGGCACTCTTTTGCTGATTGCCGGGCTCATTACATACTGAGTCATGCCATTTGTAATGCATAGCAACTAGAAAATTATCACTGTACCTAAGAGGAGAGAAATGACATCCTAATTTAAAGATGACTTTCCTGAGCTAGGGATTTGACAAGGAGGATGAAGGACTAGAGCAGATAAAGTGTTGAACTGGTCAAAAAAAATCATTTTGTAAACATGAAATATTGGTTGGGCATGTATTGTGTAAGTGCTTCCTGTATTTGTATATTGAGTTCCGAAAGTTGCACTCAGAAAACTTTAGTTAGAAAAATCACTCACAGGTATTCATAGACAGAAGTCTACAATCTGTGCTGTTTAGAGAACATGAAATATTTATTTAGACAGGAAGAAACTTCTATCCCATATTTCTTCTATCCCAAAAAATTTTTTGTGACCACTAGTTTTATTTGAGCAGGATTTAAGACTATCTAAAGTATTATTAATCTGCTTTTTTATGCCTAATAGAACTGATCTGACAAGTGCTTTTGTTGGAGTCTGTCTTCTACACTTCTGTATCTTTTTTGCTTGACTTAAATAGAAATTTCCTTTGCAGCTCTGAAAATCCTCATTTTCATGTCTTTTTACAGCTACAAATTTACATGTACAGCTCTAATTGTCATTCCTTTCTGGACTCTTTGCAACATCTTTAAGAATTCCCTGTGTTATCAGAGTGACATAAAATAGTTGTAGTCTAAATGCACATAGGACTCAGAACAGCTTAACTGTGGAGGTGCTATTAAGAGTACATTGATTTTCATTTAAGAGGAAGATCCATTCTTTGTTTTTTATAAACAAAGTAGGGCAACCTGCTCAAATTTACAGCTCAACCTGTATCTCTGACTATTGTCATAAGAATGACTAAATAATAACAGTAAAATAAACAGATGCAAAAGTTGCAAGACTTAAAGAAACACAAAGAGCTGGCAGTGTACAGATTAAATACAGTGAATATACTCAGGTAAATCTTTTAATTCATAGAGCAGTAAAGATTTTCTAACAGACTACATTAGTTTTTCACAATGAGAGTATGGTTTTGCCATCATTGTACAAAAACTGATATAGGTTAATGTATTAGTTATGTATGTAATATGAGTCAACATAATGGCTACAATGAGAGTAGAATCACTACATTATAACAATTTTGAATATGTCTTCATTCATTATTATGTCTTATTTGAAAAAGATTGCTACCTTTTTTACAGGCATTTGCATAGCTGGAATGACGGTTATCTAGCAGTCAAGATAAATTTAAAGTAAAGAAAGCATCATCAAAAAAGTCAATCAAAGCTACAGAGATGAGAGTTGAGCCAAGGTAATACCCTGATTGTGGCTGGGAAGGAGAAGGAAGTTGGTGAAGAGAAAGGAACACATGAAGAAGTAGCCTCAACATGGCCTCTGTTCCCTTACTCTCATTGCTTACAGTGAGAAGGAGGCCTTTGGACCTCCCTCTGCCACCATGCCTTCTGTCACATACTTCCATGGACAGGGGACATCAGACAGGAATTTCCCTCCTGGAGGTGAGACTCTGTGCTGCTCTCCCGGAGACAGCATGGATCCCATCTAGACACAGGAGTGCTTTATGCTCACTCTATGCTCACAGGGATACTTCCTCCCTGTGTTTTGCAATGTAAGTGAAGATCTGGAGTGAAGAGGCAGCAGCCAAATTACTAATTAGCACGCTGATGACTACGTCTGCATTTTTAAGATTTCATTTTGATTTGCATGGGCCTGCATAGTCAGCTCTTAAGTTGCAATTCAGCTGAGTTAAGTGTTTACTTGTTGTATTTCAGAAGAGGGAGAGAAAAGATCTAATAGAGCTAGGTCTTTATCATTAGACCTCGAAAGAAATTTGAGCCAGGAGATTTCTTTCATTGGTGAAGTGCCAGATCAACACTACCAAAAGAAAAGAAAGATCTTTTAGGGGAGGAAAGAGGCAAACAATCATTCTGCAACAGTAACACACAGGTGAATGATGCATATTGGCATTTTCTGCATCCACAAGGAAGCTGCACTTGAGGTTCACCTCTTGGTTACTGTTCTGCTGTCACGAAGCATGGCGTGGCAATTCTGTCTAACTAGTGTATGCTATTATTTCACCATAGATTCACAGATGAAATGGCACTTATGAGTGTGACTTCAAAGTCATACTGAAAGCAGAAAGTATACTGAGCACTTTTTGAATGTTTACTGCTGTAGGTGAGGTGTGTAAGCTGCTTTTACAGAGTAAATATACTCTGCTATATTTATAGTGTATTTATATACTCTGCCCTCATCCTTCTGGACTGAAAGCATTAAGGTGATGCCTGAAAGTGCCTCCAACCAACCTTATTCAAGCCATGAGCACATTGCCCATTGCTGTCTTAGCAGACACATTTGCAAACATCCTTTTAAGTAACCCTCCTTAATGTACCAAGCTGACTCAAAATATAGAAGTGAAAAACAGCAGAACCTGTTTGGTTGAAAGCCAAAGCAGGTTTTCCATTGACATTTGGAAATGTGGGAGTCTTCCTACATTGTTCCAAATAAGTTACTACTGTAGTAAATGTCACCTGGGTAACAGTAGTGTTTTTCCTCCTGTTAGCATGAGATCAAAGTCTGCCAGATCTGGCCAGGATTTGGGAGATTCAATTCATTTTTTGCTTTGCTGAGGGTTCTCTGTAGTCTCACATGGAATATATAATCTCTGCGCACCCCAATATCCTGTCTAAAATGGAGATAATGGCACTTTCCCAACTCCCATGGTGATTGTTTAGCTAAACAACAATCTCCATCAGAAGGAGCTGAAAAATAGGAAATTATTCCCAGAACCTGCTTGTTTCTTCATCACATTTGGAATGAGTGCTTTTCACTAGACTGGTTCTCCATGGCACCCAGCGTATTTACTTCAGCCTATTGTTTATTCCAAAGTGGCTCTCTGTGTGATTTTTCATGAGTTTGAGCCTTTTCTTCCTAATCTGAAATGAGAAAGTTTTGTTAATTGCAACTTTTTTACAAACGGAAAAATTGCCTGACAGCCTATAGTTATGAGCATGAAAATTAATAAGTGTGAAATGCTCAGATACTATGGAAATAAAAATTCCAAAAAATAAAGATTAGTTTGAAACTGCACCATGAATAAATTCATTCATTAAACTCCTTGCAGAATACAAAGCTGTCAGTATGACTGGCAATAGGGACCTACAAGGACCAGTTACATCCTCTTACTTAACTGCAGTACCATGTTACCATTTAAATTGAAATTAATCAGATCTGTTCCCAAATTCATACCTTCAGTGCTGATTCCTAACAATATGTCATTTATATATTTGATTTTTCCATAGTGAGTTGAGTTTCGGCATTCAAATCCTCACATGCTTAAATACACAATTCATATATGTGCAGCACTTTAGATGAACATCATTAAAATACTTGTTATTTTTAATCAATTGCTCAAAAATCAGAGTGCTTTTGATCTGTAACACTCCATTCTCCTTTGCTTAGACAGATAAAACTACATTGGCCAGAGAGTATGCTTATCCTAGAAATGCATGCTTATCCTAGAAATAATTTTCTAAAGAAATTACTGTGTTATGAGAGTATTTAATGAAGTATTTTCAGCTTTTGTGTAATTAATGCAAATGTATGTGATGATCTACTATTTTAACAATTATGAACTGCATGTATTTTAATTTTCTATCATTTCTTTTTTCACTGAAAAAAGTTGTTTGCGTTATACTCTTGACCGAGTTTAAATACAGCTGCTCTGAAATTTGCAGTTTTTGTTCTGTGAGAGGACCTACAATTCGAAAACAAAAAGAAATTCAGAACAAAAGCCAGAATTCCCAGAATTCTTCACATTTCCTTTGGAAAAGAAGCCTGAATAGGGAGCAATGGCTGAAATCTGCATTTTTAGTACACTGGATGGCCGGGAGACCTACCTCAGATCACAAGTATTGGTTCCAACTCCCTTTTTTTCTTTTTTTTTTTTTTTCCATTTGACTTAACATGCATCTGCAGAGCCTGGTATCTCTGGACATGTTGGATTGAGAAGGTGCTTGAGGAGAAACCCCAGTGCTGCATCAGAGCTAGCAGGTATACTCTCTATCAGAGTGCAGCATGGGTGTGATAGATCACCTGCCTTGCAATGTGTATGCTATTTTTGTTGTTCAAATGAGTAGAACAGGACAAGGTAGGATAGGATAGGATAGGATAGGATAGGATAGGATAGGATAGGATAGGATAGGATAGGATAGGATAGGATAGGATAGGATGGAATGGTTCAGTTAGAAGGGGCTCACAAAGATCTTCAAGCCCAACTGCCTGACAACTTCAGGGCTAACCAAAAGCTAAGGAATTTTATTAAGGACACTATCCAAATGCCTCTTGAACACTGACCGGAACGGTTCATCAATCACCTTGCTAGGAGGCCTGTTCCAGTGTTTGACCACCCTCATGGTAAAGACATTCTTCCTGATATCCAGAACCTCCCTTGGTGCAATTCTGTGTCATTCCCTTGTGTCCCCAGGCAGCAGAAACCAGCACCTCCCTCTTCAATTCACCTCAGAAATTTGCAGAGAGCAATAAGGCCACCTCTAAGCTTTCTTTTCTCCAGACAGGACAAGCCAAGTGTCCTCAGCCTCTCCTCACAGGACATGCCTTCCAGCCCCCTTGCCAGCTGTGGTGCACTCCCATGGATGCTTCTAAGGACCTTAACATCCTTTTCATATTGTGGACCCCAGAGCTGCACAGAGTAGTCAAGGTGAGTCTCACTAAATACAGTGGGAGGATCACTTCTTTTTACTGGCTGGCTGTGCTGTGCTTAATGCAGCCCAAAATGCAGTTTGCCCTCTTGGCTTCCAGGGCACACTGCTGGCTCATGCTGAGCCTGCTGTCACCAGCCCCCCAGCTCCCTTCTTTCTGAGCTCTCCAGCCACTTGTCTACTCTGTCCCAGGTGTGTGGAACCTGGCATACAGCATTTAGTACAAGGCATTTGGGATGTGAATTCCTAGACTCTGTGGTAATAAAAGGATAAAGGAGTTGCCCAGGAGTTGGCAGGACTAGTGGAGAGGGCTTTAATCTAGGTTCAAAGGGGGAAGGGGTTAAAACCAAGTGCATCAGAGATCAGCCTGGGAGGGGTGTGCCAGGGTCCAAAGGGAAACCAATAGCCCAGCTGAAGTGCCTCTGTACGAATGCACGCGGCATGGGAAATAAGCAGGAGGAGCTGGAAGCTTCTGCTGCACTTGGAGAACTACGATCTTGTTGCTCTCACAGAAACGTGGTGGGATGATTCACATGACTGGAATACCACCATGGAGAGCTACAAGATTTATAGAAGGGATAGGCAAGGTAGGAGGGGTGGTGGAGTTGCCCTCTATGTTAAGAAGTGCATAGACTGT
>VXAV01001241.1:0-49639 GCA_013399715.1 Alectura lathami
GTTGGAACTAGATGATCTTTGAGGTTCCCTTCCAACCCAAGACATTCTATGATTCTATTAGCTCCAAAACCACCATGCTAGTGAGCGCCATCCCGAGCAGCTGAGCCTGCACCATGCTGTGCTGCACGGTTCTGACCCATCACCTATCCTCCTCGCTCTGCCTTCCCTGTCCCTGCCAACCTGCGTTTCAGAGTGTAGCCATACCCTGCACCTAACACATGGAATACCTCTTTTACTTGCTTTCCTTTCCTCTTGCTATTAAAGAAAAAATGAGCTGCAAGCACCTTGTACCTCAAAAAAGTTAGGTTATGGTGGCGAGTAGGTGGAAATGCAGCTTTCTCCCTCCAGTTTACCTTGGCAATGTTCCTCTCCCTCATTCGCTAGCTGTTTCTCTCCTTTGCGTGTCAGGCCACAAAATTTCAGTGTTAATCCCTTTGAGGGGTAAGAACAGCCAGCCTGTCTCCTGAACTTATTCATCACCAGCTAGATAACTACCTCATGAAAATAAAATCAGTAAACATATTATTTTCCTCCTAATGAAGTCCTCTTTCAGAGGAACTAAGGACAGCATGCCTTCAGCAGCCTTTGGTGGTCCTGACCTTCTCAAGGTGCCTTGTCTCGGAGATCGGCAGCTAAGCCTATGGCAAAAACACTCCTGATGCAGCCAGGTTGAGGCCTCATCACTGCAGAACAATGAGGAGGTCAAGAGCCAATCAATAGGACAGCTATCAAAATTAACATTATGGGCGTCTTGTAGGGAACTTAATTAATTTTATGATAACATCTATGAACTGATAGTTGAGTGTCATCAGGAGATGACATGGCCCTCAGAGCTTTTGGCAAAAGCAATTATCTGGCTGTGTGGAGGTTATTGTTCTGCCTACATCAAAAGTTGTGGGAAATAAAGAGTGAAGACAACAGTTTTTAATAAGCAACAACATAGTCTGTGTATGTCACAACTCCATAATTATACATGTGTTGCCACCTGAATTTGGCTGTTAATTTTTTGAGACCTTCCTCTCACCTCTTCTCCACTGCTCCCAGCAACACAGTTTCAGTTTGCTGGTATACACCCTATTCTGAGCCAAGAGTTTTAGAATTTTTTTTTTAGAATTGCTGTATAAAGAAGGGAAATATTTTAGGAAGTGTCTATATATAGTCTGTTCTTTCTTTATATGCATAAATATGCATCAGCACTTTCACCTTTATACCTACACAGTATTTGTACTATTACAGGCCATCTTTACTGAAAAGAATGAAATATTTGGACCGCAAGGAGTGCTCTGATCTACAACCCTAGATCTACAATGTTAGAAAATATCTAATATAGGAAAAATGCTAATGTGGTTCTGAACTTCACAGATGCCACAGTCTTCTCTATCAAGAAAGTCCAGAATTCCACTTTGCAAGTACTCTTTTCATACAATTCTCCTCCTCTCACCCCACTCCCCAAAAAAAAAAACAACCCTGGATTGGGGTCAGAAATCCCTGAGTTTATAGTTTCAGTTTAATCTTTTCATATATCTCCCATTTAGATACAAATCTAAACGGAAGAATGTATAAGAGACTTGCTGCTTCTCAGGATGGCATAATTCCTGCAGATTCAGCAGTTTTCCAGGTGACACAAATAAAATAAATGGCAACATTAGAAGAAGCAAAAAAGAAAATATCGCACCATAGAAAAAAGCTCTGAAATGAGCCTAAATCTGTATTTATTAGGATTAATATTCGTTATTTGTATGTAAATTTTCACAGGAGTATCTGGAAATAGAAAGGCGCCATGTATAGACAGAACATAGGCTCGAATTCCTAGAATATTTTGATGAACACTTCAAGAACTAAAATCTGCAGGGCACCATCTGTACGCTTTCTATTGCTCATCAGCTGAGAATCTTGAAAGCAGCCGTTTTACAAAGAACCACTGTGCTGTCTTAATTACCAATGTAAAACAAACAAAAAAAAAAAAAAAAGAAACTCAGGCAACATCCATACTGACAGAAAGTTCAAATGTTTTCGAGCATATGAGCCACTGAAACTGAACTCATTGTGTGCAGGACTTTGTTTTGATGTGTGTGAGATGAGCCTGAGGCTGGAGGTGACTGCATCAAGCAGATTGAAAAAGAAGGAGCAGGAGGAAAAGGGAGAGGATGAATAGAACACCAAAACCCTCTCTTTCTTTGACTGTCTGGTGGGTATTTCCATGCCCAGCACAGCACAGCTTGCTGCCTGCTGCATCCCAGCACAAGCTGCGTGCCCTTGGGCTCGATGCCAGCCCTAAGCAGAGTAGCTGGGACTTGCCCAGCAGGAAATCAGCATTTCCTGATGCGCTTTGGGCAGACCATGCCTGCGGGGCTAGTATGAATTTTCCTCCTTCACAGTATTTGCCAGCTCCTTACAGGGACCAAAACTGTACTCTTACTCCCTTTCCACGTTCCCTCTGCTTGACACACGGTGTATCGTCTTCTCAAGTTGTTAATCATCACTATAAATTCCCTCTGGTTTCCTCTGAGATGTTTTCAAAAAGACCCTGCTTTTTTTGATCTAGCTGTGTATTTATTCTTCTTGATCTCATTTACATTCAAGCACATACGCACAGACACATCAATTTCACAATCACTATTAGCATCAGCTTAAGGTGACTGTGGCAGCCAGACAAAATACAACTCATTTTGATCTGCCAGGCTTAAATGAACAGAGAGTTGAAGGCAGTGACAGCAAGGTAACATAACAGATTGAGAACAAAACCTTTTATATATTGGGTAAACTAATATTATTAGGGACCAACACATTTGGAAAATGAAAATGTACAGAAATCTGATTTGCTCTCCTGAGTGGGGGAAACAGCTGATTTCCCCATCAGCAAGCTATTCAGTCTATCTACTTACATTTCATAATTTGACTCAGGTATACAACATCTCATTTTCTATAGCCATTGTGTGCTTGATACTACATTTACATGCTCTGGTCTGCATTCTGTGTGGGTTGTGCTTCACAGCTCAAGTAAATAGCTGTGAGCTTTTGTTCCTAAAATGAGACATGTCTTTTCACTGCAAAAAGATTTCTGTCTGGGCTACCAAGCATTTTCTTTCCTCACTAACACAACTACTACGTAGTTCTTTTCTTCCTGGAATAGAATAACATCTGAAGAACCATTTCAGCTAATTTAGTGAGCTTAGCTAGCCCCTCACAGTAAAGTGAGGAAGGACTTGCAAAAGGAGGCTTCACACACACACCTATGCAGGGGCAGTGTCCTCAGACAGCTGAACCTCCAGAGAGCCCCTGAAAGAGATGCAGTCATGACGACCTATGAGCCATTCCTGTTGCTAAACAACCAGTAGAGCTGGCAGGGTACAAGGGGGACTGCACCTCAAAATGTGGCTCACCAGCACCTGCTGCTCCTTTACTCATAGAAATTTGGAGGAGCGCTCAGTGGCATGGTGTTTGCTCTGGGCCTTGCAAATGGAGATCTTGAGGATATCATTCTCTGCAGGATTCAGATGAGCTCCTTGTATTGAAGGAGGCCTTCTGAATTGCAAAATGTTACAAATAAAAACACTACAAAAAAATAAAGCACTGCTACCGCCCGCATATTCCATCAAACGCATATTGCTGCAGTGCTGTCACAGCACTCATAACGTTAGCGTTCAGAAAGTCTTCACTGCAAACCACTGCACAACCAGATCCTAGCAGACCAGGAAAAAGTAGCAGTTACTTTTTTTTGTTCTCTGAATGTACAAACCAATTCCTCTACTGACTGTTTCTGTAGCTAAGAAAGTAATACAACCTTTTCTCTTCCTGGAACCAGCTGCTGTTCCAGTGCATGCTGCTGTTTGCCCCTGTGGGTCCTTTCCTTCTGCTGGGTAGGTCCCATGGGAACAGCAATCAACCTAAAATTTGGGTAAGAAGAGGCTCCTTTACCTCAGTTTCCCTTTTCCACCCTAAACTGCCTCCACCCTGCCTCAGCCTTTCCCCAGCACAGCCACTGACTGGCAGCCCTTGCTGTTCCCCAGCTTGCATGCCTTCTTTCCCACCTAATGGCTGTCTTTCCCAAGCTCTTCAAATGCAGAATAATACATGCTCTGCAATTTGGTTTGTATATGTCCTTAATTAAATCTTCCCGTTCTGCTGAACTAATCTCACACTTTCTGCACCCTGCAGATTAGTTTGCTGTTCATTTCCACTGCTCTCTGAAGAGACAGGCTCTTTTTCAGGTCTGTGATATTGCTTTCATGGCTAATTTACTTTCCTCTATTAGAATAGGAATTTGATGAATAAACTAGCATTGCAAATCCTCTTCATCATGTTCTTAAGGATTTCTGAGGTTCAGAAAAATTAAACTGTTTCTCTCTCTTGCTCAATTTCACAATGATTACAGATTGCCACAGTATATTTTACAGTGCGCTTCTGTAGGAATATCTGTGGTAATATGTATTTGTAGGACACCCATAACTCTACAATGTTGAAGCATTAGCCAAGGGATGAGTCTGGGGACAATGAGGATGGGAGTACATTCACCTACTTCTTGGGTTACCCTTTGCAGTTTATAAAACACTTGGTGTCCAGACTACAGCTTTGGTGGAAGCTCTGCAGCCAACAAAAGCAGATGGAGCTTGAACAACTCCAGTTCTTTTATCTGCGTGCAGTAGCTGAGGCTCGCTTGCAAGTTGGAGAGCTTTGGCTTCCTTCCAAAGAGCAAAAACTCCCCCTCTCAAAGTGTTGCTTCACATTGTTTTTTCCAAAACAAGCAAAAAGAAGGGGCTGCAAGGTTCAGCTGAATCGCTGACGTGGCGTAGAGAGTGGTCCCATGGTTTCACCACCCTGCAGGGAACGTGCCTGCTCATTGGAATGAGCAGGCAGAGGTAGGAAAAGGTGGGGATCTCTTAAATCAACTTCAGTGTAATAGCCAGCTACTCTCTCAGGCAGGACAGGAGAAGAGCTTACCACTGAGGAATTTCCCTGCTATATGGAGTACTGGTGATTCTAGCTCAAGTAACACACAGGGTTCAGCACTTGTGGCTGAAATCACATTTTGCCATCCCTTCCAAAACCTATAACAAAAATCCTTTTATTATCACATTTTACACGTGTTTGGGAGTCAATGGTGTCCCTGAAACATGAAGCCTTTGGCCAAATCAGTTTTCAGATAAGAGACCAGGAAACTAACTATTTGTCAGAATAAGGATATTCTTCCTCTAGATTCACTACCCTTTAAGAATTCTTTATTCTAAAAAATGTGCAAGTTTCTTCAATGTAGTGGAGAGAGCTGGTGGTGGGCAGAACCGGGGAAAGATCAACCAAGAAAGAAACCCACTGGCAGACAAGAGATCCAATAAGGGCGTGGTGCATCCATATGAGATCCTAAGCTACCCTGTGATACCAGCAAATGTCCACATGCCTTTTAAACAAATTTCTCCTCATGGCTCATAACCTCAACGTATGGGGGGAAGTCATTCACCACCAGTCCCTGAGTTGTCCCTTTCATTCCTGTCACCTGTCGTAGCTGGGCTTTCATGGAGGACCCAGGCTTCCAGAGACAAGCCCTCCTGAACCTTGGACCGTCAAGTATTGTCTTGTTTTCCACAGGAACACAGTCCTTGATGCATTACTGCCATAGAAAATCTAGAAATTTACTGCTGAAGAAACAGCCTTCATGGGACTACAAAATTCATCTCTATTCCTAGCAACAAGCAGAACCCTCCCCCCAATTTGGCAATCATTATTTATGGGCTGAGGTGCTGCTGAAACCATAAACGTCCAAGGATTCCTTGGCTTTGTCTGCCTGCAGTGATGATGAGGTGGCAGCTTTTGCAGCCCCATTTTGGCCATTTTCTTCCTGCTGGGGTGCAAACGCCAGCTGAGGTCTGGCACCTTACTTTATTGTGTGGAGGCTGGAAAGAGATTTCTCAATTAGCTTTAAATTAACTGCCTCTTGTCATTATGAGTTCCCTGAGGATGAGTGTGAGGGTCTGCTCAAAAAGGTCATTAGGCAGCCTGCCTGCGTGTCCTCTCTCTGGGCACCTACCAGACTGCGCCTGCCGTTTCTCATCCCCAGGTTTCAGACTTTAATTAGGAACCTCCTGCGTATCCAGTCTTCACAAGCACCATCTGGCACACAACAGAAAATATGCTCCATTTTTTTTTTGCAGGCAGATCCTATGAAAGTTTTTGTGTGTGTGTGTGTGTTAGAGTCAGGGACTGGTAAGACAGAGAATTAGGGTAAAAACTTCCAAAGCAGTTCAGAGTGGAAAAAATCCAAGGAGAAAATCAAACCTGCAGCAAGTCTTGGTTTTGCTCTTAGAATATTTATGAATATGAAGTTTCATGCAAGCTTTTCATTGTCAAGACTTCTGCATACAGATTGTGCTGCAGCATGCTGGAGCATGACCACATTTACCACTTCCCAAGACAGATTTAGAAAATATGAGACTTCTTATTTATGTCCTTGCTTTTCAGTTTGCATCATTACCAAGAGGTAGCATTTTTTACCCCAAAATTTACAGCCGTGCAAAGGATTGTCATACGCACTAGGGAGTGTCTGCTTAAATGCAAATCCTTGCTGCAATTCTGCAATATCCTGAGTGCAGAAATGTCTCTGATTTTTTATATTAACATATATATCTTCCCTTCTTATCTGTCTTCTTAGTAGACTGCTAAGCTCTAAATCATAACTCTAAATACCCAGATGTATCTATGCAGATACAATGCTAACAAACCTTGGAATGAAGAACAGACTCCACACTGCCCAAGATCTTGAAGGACTATCAGAAGGTGGCTTCCTGTGGTCTTTGTGCATTATTTGTCTGTCTGAGAAAGAACAATGACATTTTCCACGACATATCTGGGAAACATTACAGATGGGGAACAACACAAACTCTGATTTATATTTTAGTGTTTCCTCCACTAATAGTCAGCCATTGGGATGAGCTGTAATTGCTCCAGCTCTACATGCTACACACAGCAGCAGGACAAGAATGTATCCCACTCAGAGCTGACTGCTGAGAGGCCAGGTTTATCTATGGCAAGCTGGTAGAAAGCAAACAGCACAATGAAGGAAACTGTTCAGCAGATGCTGTCTTCTGTACTGGAAATTAGTTAAGAAGAAAATCTGTAGTTTTAACAATTCACTTCACAATAAGAGAAGCATAAGTTCAGCTAGCAAGGCAAAGAAAACACAAACATGAGCAGTGAAGTTTAATGTGTCTATCTCGATGGTATATGGGTTTTGGTGTATGGGTTTTGTTGTTCTCTGAAAAATACTTTAATTTTAATTTTAAGAGATGTGTACAGGGATAAAGGTTTAGCAAAATAAGTAGCATATATAAGGAACAATGGTAAAAAACAGAACCTGTTGTATTAGGTTTCTTATTGCAGGAAGTAGTTTAATAGGTGTCTTTTCTTGAAGTTTATATTGGACCATTATCTCTGCATGGGACTAAGCTTTTGGACATGTCAGCTTTCACAAAAAGTAGCACAGAAGTCTTACTGCTAGTCATTCTGTTCAGTACCTGCAGTGCAAGTGGAAGTCTTCAGGCTGAACTATAATTGGGCACTAGTTTCTCTCCTCCTCCCTTCTGCCCTTGTGTTCAAGCCTGTTCTATTTTTTCCTAAAATCTGCTGTAGCATTGCTGTGATGGTGTATTTTACGCTGGAGTTGGATGATGAAATCTACCGTGTACAGTGGAAGACTTCAGGATCATTAGCCTAATGTATGCTAAAATATTTTAATGCTCAGTTTGGTTTGAGTTTTGAATGCAAATTCAGTGCTTATTCCATGGGAACCGTTAGTCTTTCCCCTCAGGGCTTAAATCCCCAGATGATAAGAAATGCGGTATAACCTCCAGCACCGAGGAAACCGAAGCACACCGGGCCATTATCCTTTGCAGTTGCAGGCAGGCAGGAAGGAGCTGCTCTCTTCCCGTCCCTAATTTGTTTTCCCTGCATCCCCTGGGGAGTTGCGGGGCCGGGGGCGGGGGGGGCACCGCAGCCGCACGTGAGAACGGCAGCTCCCGAGATCGGCCCCGGGCGGCGGCTGGCCGGAGCAGCCCCAGGGGTGCCACTCACCGGCTCCCGCGGCGAGCAGTCGGAGCGGCTGGGTGCAGAGAGGATGGCAGAGATGGTGGGTGCAGCCGCGGAGCGGGGAGGGGCCCGCCCGCCCTTTTGAAAACCTAATTTCAGGAGCTGAATGCGCTGGGAAATCTGCTCCCCGCTCCTCCGGTGGGAACTCTCACGCTTTTGAACTGTCTGGACACAATTACAGGTCGAAGTCTTTGTGGCCGGTTCTGACATTAGGGTTTCAATGGCGTTTTGCCTGGGGGTATTAGCACGTCCTTCTCTCAAGTTGAGCTGAGAGGACCTTTATTAGCTGGTAACTGTTGTTTTGTTAATCTGATGAATGGCTCTTACGGAACCAACACAGAAAACGCTTATTAACGGTGAAAGCTTCATCCATTATAAAGCCCCATGCCTCCAAAGAGATCAGAAAACGCCGGAATGTAAAAGGAAAGTTTACTGCACTCTTACCCAACGGTCTTAATTATTTGCCGTGTCACAAGTTTCGTCTGATCCTTAGAAAAGGTTAAGGCCTGCTCATCGCATGCTTAGAGCAAAAGCATGAAGAACAGTGAAATTATTATGGAAGTGAAGATTTTTATCACTGAAATAACATTCACTACTGTGTTTGGCTAGAATACTGTACCTCACAGATAAATTGCTGGAAGTGAAATGTTGGCAAAGAATTCGATTTTATGCCACTGATGCTCTGAGAAGATGTATTAACTACTTTTTTTAAAGACCTAAAATGTGCTAATGTCATCTGAAAAAAAAAAAAAAAAAAAAAAAAAACTGTTTTTTTTTTTTTCATATGAGCCATTTTCTCAGCTCTAGCAGCACTTATATTGGTATTGTCTTGTCTAACAGAAACAAAATTTAAATTGTTCCTTAACCCTGTACCTTAGTACAGGAATATCTGATTTATCACCCCCTAACATAATCACTCAGCTGCTTTTCTTTCATAGTCTGTTCTCGTCACCCTCCAGAGAAAGAGGAAGCAAACCACTTGCTGTGCAGGGACCTCTTTCAGCTTCAACCGCAGAACAATTAACATTACCTCATTAGCTTTTGTGGTTCCTTGAAAGCAGAAAAATCCAGATTTTCTTCTCTCCATCTGCCACTACTATTCAGCACAGACAGCAGGGTAAGAAATAAGTTGCCTTAATTTGAACAAAATCTTTAGGGCAGAAAGCCATGTGGGCAAAAATGAGTGTCCAGACTAAACTGCTGGTCACAAATGGACCAACTTGGAATCCGAAATTCATTTGTGCACCAGTAATAAGACAAAGGACTATTAAGTTCTCTCTCTCCTCTCTCTCTCTCTTTTTTTTTTTTTTTTTTTTTTTTTTTTTTGTTGTTGTTGTTTAACAGTGGCAGAAGTAAAACTCTTGTGTAAAACCCTGGGAGAGACACGGCACAGCTTGTACTACAGATGGCTGGCAGGATGCACTACACTCCTCCTACCCCTGAATCCTGAGCTACAGACCTTTGGTGGGTGGAAACAGGGGCATATGGAGCATGCAGCAGCCCCAGCTGAAAAGCTAAGATTACGACCCTGTTTATATTTGGGTCACATATTACAGTGAATTGGGGACGTCTGAGTTTTCTGAATGGCACTGTCTGCCGTAGGCAGGGCTGCGCAAGGAGGTGCAGCATGCATACGTGTTGTGTGAAGAAGTGACCTAGCACCAGGCAGTGCCTGCTGACCATAGCTGGAGATGTGGGTTATGTCTGCGCTGCACTGTAAAGCAGTTCTGTAGCACTTGGGTCCCTGCAGTGCCCTACAGTACAGCTGATGTACCCTGGCAGTAGGAATGACATTTAACAGGCACTGACTCAGTCTTAGAAAGCCTTTCAAAATATACTTCTGTATAGGACTTCTGTGTTCATGGTCCTTCAGCACATTAAACATCTATGAGGTCACTCTAAATGAAACAACCGAGCATTACAATATGTTTTACCTTCTGTCTCCACATTTCTTGAATTACACTGAATTCTCTCCAAGTAAGGTATCACAGCACCATGAGTTAGGAAAACACTCAGCGTACGCATTCCTAGATGAATTTATTATCAACATTCTCAGTGGTCTCGGTGCAGGTCTCTCTATATTCAGCTCGTGCTTTTCTCTAGAACATCATGGAAAACAGTAACACTGTTCCCGAAATGAGGCATTTCATTACCAGTAACGTTAGCACCTTTCAAATCTTTGTATGCAATTGATCACAGCTGTTTAAAGTAACTTGTGAGTGCTCTGGATCCTTCCTTTCAAGAAGGTGAGTGCAGCAGGCAGCCCAGCAGCAGTAATGTCCCCAGCACAGTAAAGACCAATACATTACTCTTTACCTGTCAGTTTCTGGCGAGGGCTGGCCTCTTTGGAACACACAGCTGTCCTACAGCTTATGGCACCATGCTCTTACAATGCCTACATGAGAATTTCACACCTGCCATTTTCCTACGGTAGATCTTCAATAATGATCAACCTTATTTAAGACCTGGTTCAGTAAAACATGTAAGTAACTACTTAATTTAAAGCAGTTATTTATTACCGTTGTTTCTAAAGACTTGGGGTATAAACCGGCTGAACAGGCCTGGTGCAAATATTTGTTTGAACAGATAACAGAATAGTTCTTCCGGAAATGATTTGATCAAAGTACAAACTCACTGAACTGGCAAAAAGAGATACATGTGTCTACCTTTACCCCTTAAAAATAATTCTGGAATTATAGATAATTTGCAGAATTCCTTAAGTAGCAAAAGTCAACACTTCCCATTGTTCGCAGGTGATTAGATGCCCCAGTAGCACAACGTCACTATGGTGACAACTACCAGAGGAAATATTGTAAGGAACTGCTAGACAGTTTTTAAAAAGTGAATAAAATGTAACCTTGCTGGGAACAAACATAACCATACTGACTTAAATAAATTACTCATATTTTGAACACGATCAGTTTGGTATAGTGAATGAAAAGAGTGTCATACTCTGAATGCCCACTCAGCATTCATCATCCATTACTTGGCTGGCTGAAAGGGAAGGATGGAGTGATGCAAAAAAATAGACCAATAATAAATAAATAAATAATAACTAATAAGAAGACATAAAGAAAAAAAGAATTTTTTAAAAAGGGAGCAAAGGTCTCACCCTTGTCACCCCTACAGACTGTTGAGAAGAACTCTAGGACAAAAGCTCTTGCTATGTCTTTCCAAACTGTAGCTTTCAGGCAGTAGGCAGCACGTTTTGTCCATCTGCTCAGTCTTGAATGTTCTAGACTGTAGCAGGAGACTAGGTATCACTTCCACCAATCTAGCACAGCTCCGGGATGTGACATGTATTTCCTTTACTCAGTTAAAAGTTTGGGTGTGCGTGGGATTTGTTCAGAAGCAGCAGCAGCAGTGACATTGCGCTGCATAGGACAGAACAAACACAATTAGTATGCCTGTCTGGAAGCTAAGAGGATATCAGCAATTGCTATCAAATCCAGAATTCACATGGAGATCATTACAATTCAAACAGCTATTTGACCTGACTTTTTAAAAAACAGAATAAAGTAGCCTGATTGGATTCCCCAGGGAATCTGGTGTTCAGCTGGAGAGGTTTTTGCTTTGTTAACTGTCTCAGCACTGGCAAGTGTTTAAACCAGAATAATAAGGTTTGAATTCCCAGGGTCAGCAGGCCAATGCAGAGAGTGTATTTTTAAAAGAAAAGCATGCTTTATAAAGCAATTAATAAAACTCAGACCCTAAGGTGGCATCTGTTCCATTTATTTCAAGAAAGGCATTGCAGCAGATCAGCAAATTGCCTTATTTCTTTGTTTGGGTTCATTTGAAATTGTATCTAATTGTAAAAGAGTCCCCAGAGGACTGCCATCAGGTACAGCAGTGGTGTAACTCTCCAGGGTTTAACATTGTATAAGAAGCTGTAAGATGCATTTTGCCAAAACTGAAACTGAACCTGCTGTTTGAAGGTGACGACAACACATTACCACTTTCAGGTACACTGGCATTACCAAAAAAAAAGCAAGCTTTTGTGCAGTGCAGTTTCCAAAAAGAACCAGTAAATTGTTTGGTTTGGTTTGGTTTGGTTTCCTATTACTATAATTTTATTTCAGTTTTAGCGAAGATGAAGTATCATTTTAGCACATCACAGTCTGGCAAAAGCTGTAATGACGCGGACATTACATTTATATATCTTTTCTTGCTGCGTTTGAAATGTTAATCTCTGGCTTGTTTCAATATGAGTTACACCCTGACTTTCTGTACAACAACCTTTGGTCTGATCGTATAGATCAACTGTAAGTCAACAGCAGTTTTAAGTTACCCTAGAGCTAGCTTTGTCTCCTTAAAGGTGTTGTAAATGCCATATATCTTATATAAATCACACAAACTACTGGACATTGTCAGGATTTAGGCTTGGGCTGCTGCTCTCACTGTTTCAGGCTTTCACAATGTATTTCAGTCTCAAGGACTCGGCCAGCAGTTAAAATATACAGCATTAAAAAATCATTACAAATTTGTAATGGAAAGTAAAAAGCAAAACAGATATGCAGTTTTTATTTCAGAAAGCTTCTGTTTAGACTTCCCAGCACAGTGTAATACTGTGTTATCACTTACATCACTCATTTCAGGCTCTGATACAGATTTATCTACACTGCAGACCGTGCAAGTAAATTGATGACACACATTTGTAATATGGCCTCTCCACCAGAGCTTGTGGAAGGCATTAGTATGTGAGAACACTGCATGTGGGATCTGAGGGTCTGTGCAAGGTGGATACTAAAGAATATTTTCAAAAGTACCCATACGCTACCGCAGGAGCTGTTTTTAAAACAGATATACATAGGTACCTCTCTCCTGCTAAACTCAGTGTAACAAGGTACCAGGATACTTCTCAAGTTTTCTAGTTGCTCTTATTGTGAGAATACAGCAGAAGAACTAAGTATAAGACACTCCATTTGAACTGATATTAATGGACCTTGCCTTCACAAGAATTGCATCAGATCCATAACGGGGCATGTGATCACCCGGAAAATGTTCTTCAGCCAAAGTTTCTGTACAATAATTGGCCCTAACTGCACTGCAGCAAAAGTGTGTTCTGATAGAGAACGAACCATGCCTGAAAACACAAATCTATAGCCCCATTTTGAGTTATTCTCCAAAATAATCTAGAATCTAAACAATAAAGGGTTGTTATTCAAAGCAGTCTTGAGTAGTAAAATACTAGTCCAACAAAAGTGCCATTCAGTGCCTCTAGACAGTTTAGGCTTTGAAGGTACCTTCTAATCTTTGAAACTTATCCACTTTGCAGATTATGGTAGTTCAGATGTATGTGAGCCTCCTTGGAAGCTGCAGTATTTACCTGCTAGTCATAACAGTCTTGCAGCAGGCTGAAATCAAATACCCAAACGGTAGAAAGAATTTTGATCACATTTTTTGGAAGTGAGATAAATCCAAAGTAAATAAGGAGTATGGGTTTTCCATGGTTAACTGACTCTGTGTCAGCAATTAATTCTCTTCTCGATGGCTAATCCTGCTGGTGATGTTAATAACTCCTTATCACTTGTTACTTCTGAAAAATGCACAGAGAAGTGTTGGCTTTGTTCAGCTATTTTAAAAATCTCTCCCTCTAGGTTTAGTTGATCAAAGTTGACTCTCAGTTAAGCTCTGTGTTCATAAGAAAGCACAGAGTAACCTCCTGCCACAAAACATATGATTACATGGTGTTTCTTCTCTTTGGGGAAACCAATAGCTTATTCCCCGGAGGCAGGAAAGCTGAATCTACCTCCGTGTAGTTGCAACACTAAATGTGGAACATCTTTCTTCTCTTCCAGGGGCAGGATGGGATGCTGTTCAGATGCATCTGGCAGAGAAAATGTTCCTACCCTTCCCTCTTGCCATCTCAGAGTCATGAGGAGGTAAAGCGGAGGGCGTTGGCTTGACACAGAGAGTTATGATTTTCATCGTTATCTTCAAAGCAGGCAACTTCTCGTCACCTGCTGTCTGTTTTACCTGCCAATTAAAGCTGACACCGTTCCTTTGATGGTTAAGGTTGGCCAGCAGCATAGTTTCTTCCCAGCACTCCTGCACGGTATGAGGAAACGTTTAATTCAAAGCCATTCAGTGTTTATTAATAGAACAAAGGAAAACACACCCATGTCTCACTTCTCCACGTACCTAAAGCTCACATTACCATGGCACTGCTGACCTGCAAATTGTTTTTTAAATAGTATCAGTATCCTGACTTTGTGGATAGTAAAATATCACTGCACCTTGGAAGCTGCTACTTCTCATGACCCTATCTCTTTGACCCCAGGTGACAATATTGTCACTTCTAACACCACGAGAACGATGACCTATCTGAACTTCCAAGTATTGAAGCAAAGTGGAAAAGTCTCTAGTCATTTGTACTTTTGTTTTTCAGCTGATACTGCAGCTGCAAGGTTGCAACTTATTTCAAAGCAGAAATCAGGTCATGCCATGTGAGCTGCTGGCTGTTCAGCAGTTTCCTAGACTGGCCTCGTAGGCACCCATATGAGCATTTCAGTTGGCAATTAAAAGCAAAAATTCCAGGTACATTTCTCTTACTACTTAAGAGTTGGAATGTTGTTTATACTGGTTTCAACAGAATAACAGTATCCAGATATGGAGTTCTCTGATGAAACGCTGGTGTCCTACCTTAAGGCATATCCCTACGTAGAAACAAGAGCTTGCACAGTATCTGTAGCACTCCCACAGGATAGAACAATGACATTACCAATGCAGAATTAAATGAGATTCTTGAACTATCTTTTAGAAGTGTCCTCTCCACTAACCTCATCCAACAAACAACGCTAGCAGTCTGGAATACCAAGAGTCAGCAGTGGTCAGGCTTTGGGGATACCAAAGCTTCAGCTAAGGAAAACCCTATTGATAAAAGTGCAAGAACAAACTCTTTTCTATGTTCACCTTCTCCTGTGTGCGTACATGAAAGTTAATCAATCTTGACCCTGCGTGATTAGCTGACTGTTGGAAAAAGACAAGCAAAAGGTAAATCTTTAGGTCCCATTCTTACTGAGATTACAACCTACAAGAGCAAATGTCTGAGTCCCATCTGGGAGACAAAAATGCCGTGTTACTTTCTCGAATGAACCCTCCCTTACATGTTTTAACCTCTCCAGGATAGTTCGTGCAGTCATATTTGCAACCTTGGTGTCACTGCAATAACTTTTCCTCTCTTCCTTTGAAATCTTCAGATTAAAGAAAATAAGTTGATATTTCATGCCCTTCAACTCCAAAGTGCAGATTTAGGAAATGAGTCCCAGTGAAACAGCCTGACAGAAAGAACTTTATAACATTTGCTATTTCTGCTGTACTCTATTACAATTGCCATAATTCCATGTGTTTGACTTGCTGTGGACCACAGAGAATCACAACGAGGAGAAACAATTTTGCTGGGCTCCTCAGCACTCTTGGTACAGCACAAAGGTCTTCGCCACTTCAAATGGTCTATAATGTAGATAGAGTTCCAAAAATGGCATAAACTGTGCTGGAAGAAATAATGATGGGAAATCAGTACCTACTGTATTCCACAGCAGACATTGTAAAGATTACACGTGCTCTCTACTTGCTCTATTTATGCTTCTTTGCTCTGCTTTTTACGGTTCTCACTTTCATGTCCTGAACCCTTCAAGAAAGTAGCAGTTTTACATGAACTTTCCTTCAGTTTCTGCTTTTGTATATACTAATCATATTTATATTAAGCTCTTTCATTAAAAACATTGTCTAAATCTGTCTTTTGTATGGAATAATGGTAGTACTCAGCTATTTCACCTGTGGACACAGCAGCTGTTTCCAAAGTGCCATACAATTTAGGGATGAATGAGTCTTTATAATACTCACAAGGTGAGTACATTGGGCAAAAGTTGTCCCCAGTTCAAAGAAGACAATATAAAGATTTTTACATTCTATGAGCTTAATGTGTTTCCCAAAACATGGACTTGAGAAAAGTCTTATGAGGTCTTCAGTTGGTGTGAAAAAAACACAAATCCTGCAGTTTAAATAAATAATACTATTACTTGATACCACTCTGAAACTTGTGCTGTCTTGTATTGAAAACCTTCAGCAGTGATGTTTATGGAAAGGATCTGATTTCATTCGTAAGATCTCAGCGAAAAGACAACCAACAACCAGAATGCTGTAGTCGGTTCCATAAAGCAAAAGAGTGAATGGATTTCTTCTCTCTCGGTTGCTGATTTATGAGGGTCTCTCCTAGGACATCTTCAGGACAGGAAGCAGATCTTGTGCTAGCAGTTTAGTGTGCATTCCATTGTAAAGCAGGTACAAAAGAATAGATACTTCACAAAGTGAAAATTGCATCAGCATCATTAGGATCAAGTGTTCATTGTTATCCCTACAGCTACCCATACTGGATACTATTAAAATCCCATCCCTATCTACATGTGTTCAGAGCATCCTCTGTTTTAATTCTAGGAGGAAAGCATGTTCAATAAAGTAGTTTGGATGGAGGACTTGAGTTTGTAAATGTAAGCCCATTTATGGAAATGCCAGTGTTGTTTTCCTTATCGCTCCTACTAGCCAGAAAGACCCTTGATAGCAGAAAAACAATAGCTCTGAGATACTCTGGGGTCTTGCAAGGAAATGGACAGACTGAGAGAAGCAGAACATGCTGAGACTTTCCTCTTGACATGCAGGCTACATGTAGGAGGGTGAAAACACAGGGCAGGAGTGCTCTGAAGCAGAACCCCTTCAGTGTGGTTAAGAGAAACCCGTCTGCTAAAGGCAGAGCCTTTCTTACCAGTGTGTCAGGTCACTAGGCTCACAGCAAGGTTACTTTCTGGTTTTGTACAAGTACAAAAATCCCAAATAATGAAAGCTGAGGTCTGCATTTGAATGTAACCATTCCTCTAAGAGACATAGTCGGACTATGTTATTTGTTTGCCTGTGAGGAGGGAGATGGGTACAGTGAGACTGACCCCTGTTAGCTAGGGTCTTACTTTTCCTCTGACTTGCTTGATTTTTTAAAAATCACATTTTGATCTTCTTCTGAGGGATCATAAATTGCAGCGAGAGCTCTCTCTCAGGCCTAATATTTCAGGATGGAAGCAGCAGGAGTAAATCAATACCTCTTCCTGCAATCATTTGCACAATGCTGAGCTTCAAGAAAGTGAGAGAAAATGACAGCCAGCCCCTGACATCCCTCCTCTTACAAACCCTGGAAGCCGGTGCCAAATTCAATACAACCCATCATCTTCATTCAGTGCTTCTCTGCACATGAGCTGTTGTCTCCTTACTGCAGCTTTTTCTAAGCAAAGTCCTTGCCAGCAGATAAGGGGAGATGTTAGCACCGCACTGGCAGCTCCTTCCCCACTGAAAGCCAGCGTTGTGCTGCACATGTGGCCCCGCCAGCCTGCTCAGCTTGCCCATGTACCATGGTGCTCTCGAGTATGTTTAACTCTCTTGCTTTTCACACTTTAGCCCCTCCAACATTTCCACTGGTAGCTGGCAAGGCACTGGTGTAACAGCTGCAAATGGCAGGCACCTACCCCACAGGACATTGGGGGTCAGCGGTTCTGTTCAGCAGAGAGAAAATGGAGGGTACAATTCAGAGGAAAAGAAAACAAAAATCTGCTTTTAGCTTAATCTCCTCAAACCTGCATTGCACTGCTGGAATAACATAACAAGCCCCCTCTTAATGCCAGCACAAGGAGATGCTTCAGCTGAAAGGACAGCCTCTGCCCTCCAGCAAAGCCCAGGGACAGAAAGGACATTTAGAAAGGGCTTTATGGTCAAGTGACTCTGGAAATAGGCTACTTTGGCCTGAACCCCAGAGAGTCCTAGAATGATCTAGAAGATGATCTAACCTGTATCAACAGCCAATGTTGAGAGAAAAGCCATTTGCAATGCGATACAGAGGAGCAAGCAGTGCTTCTAACAGCTTTACCATTATCCTGCAGGCAGAGATCTCGCTCCCTGTGGGGCAATGTGAGGTAGCAGCTGTGGGTCTGCCTGGATGGAGGTGTACCTGAGGAAGCCATTACCCAGTGTTTGGATTGGCCCTGATCACCTGAAAAAGCAAAGAATCTCGGGGATTTGCTTTCTTGAGTTTCTGGGGAAAAGAAATGAGAAAAAAACATGATCAAGCAGAACAAAGCTCTCCTCCAAGTCTCTAAGATGTTGGATTTGACATGATGGCTAAGAAGAGGGACAAGATCAGTCAGGAACTGGGAATCCCCAGAGCAGAGTTATGAAACATCTGTAAAATATGCTGCCTTGGCCTGCAGTGCTCTTGCCTCCTACAGCATGTGTAGATGAGGGAAGCCTGCCACGAACTGTCTGTCTGTGCTAGAGCAGGCTGGCAGAGGACTCAGGAGTAGATGCTGGGAAATAGGTATGGAGGCTTCTGACCATCCCAGCACTGCTGATTTTCAGATGGACTGCTCAGGAAGTGCTGCACCAACCCTTCCATGCCCAGTTTCATGTGGACTTGTGGCTTTGATTCTCATTTATATGCTTTCTTGCAACGCATTTTCTCTCCATTCTGTCCCAATCCATGCATGAATAAAGTATGAAAAAGTGATCCTTGTTTTCACATGGTGGTTTTCTTTATTTTTTTTTCCTTTTTTTGATGTAGGTACTTTGGCACATGTCCAGCATTTTGTCTGAAAGAAGGAAGGAAATGTAGAGTAATAATACTTTGCATTTCTATAACCCCCTGTGCTGATGGCTTTCAAGGTACCTGTGAGTGAAATTCAGAGATTTGCTGCTGCACATTCATTGTGCTGCCAACCAGCATTATCCGGCTATCAGTACTCTGCAGGCGCATGCCCTTGGCTCCTGTATGTGTGTCCGCACCGAACATCACAGCTCCCTTCCCTATGCATGGCTGTAGTCAAGCATAATTATGTAAAGCAAACGTGTCAACTAATACAGCAGCAATCTCTGAAAAATTGAAATCCCTACGCTTGCTTCTTAGCAGTAAGAAGATCACAGCTCCCTAGTGTTTGATTCTGATCTCACACTTGTTTCCTGCTAATGGGATTTCCTTGACTTCAAAGAAGACAAGGGAGAGAGATCCTCATACGGCCCCATGTATGTAAACTGCTCTCAGGCAGACACATGTATGCTCTCAAGGTCCAGCAGAGCAATAATCACTCCAGGACAGAGCTCCTCCTCCAAAGCTGAGATCCCACCAAAGACTTGTTAACAGCAGTAAGTAAAAGTGAATCCTTCATTTCACAGCATCTGACATTGCATCAACATCAGTGGGATTAACCAGCTGGGCCCAATCACAGCAACAAGCAACATGATGTCAGGATTTAATCTTGCCCTCAGTGCTGCGAGCTCAGTGCTCATTTCTAGTGGTGAGCTACAGAGACAAAAACATGACAACAGTTGCAGAATGGCTTGTCATCACTGACTTATCGGCAGTGTTCTGCTCAGGTACTGTAGATCTGGGTAAGCATGGTTAAGCGCTTGTAATAAATAAACAAATAAATAAATAAATAAATGATAATAAATAATAATAAATAAAAAACCCACAGGAATCACTAATAGTAGGAAAGAATAGATGTTTTTCCAGACATCAGCAGAAGAAAAAGCATGTACAGTTTTCTTTCCATTGTTCTCAACACTGACAGAAACTGCTTTGCTGAAAGAACAGTTTCCAAGGGAAAATTTTTATCTCCGTATCTCTGACCTGTGAATAAGGACAGGGACATTAATGAGACGGACAGGAAAAGATGGTTTATTACTGATTTCAGGTGCTGTGTTTCCTGAACCAGAATACGCTAATGACAAATTTTAGGGAGTCATAGTACTCTTCTCTGTGAGGAAGAAGAACATAAAATATCAAGCCAAATCTTTCTCAGACAAATTATTCTACAAGTGAATGAATGGCTGCATTTAAATGTTTGTTTGCTTTTACAGAAACTCTCTAGCTATGTTGCAACAGATGCTGGTTAAAATGAAGCACTGGATTATCAGTCTGAGACACCAGTAAAGGTCAAGCCCAATAACTGGAAGTTTCCACAAAGAAATGCACCCTGATGCAATTAGTGTGCAATGAAGTGTGATGGCAACACAGCCATCTATCGGAAAAGGCCAAGAAAGGGTATCACATGCTGATTAGGAGGTGTCAGACTGTTGTCATGGCCAGATGAGACTGCAGGTAGCTTTGCATGCCCACATCACAGCACACAAAGACAGAGACGTCCCCTGTTCCACAGGGTGAGAAGCGACCTCCCATTTTTTGGAGCTAACCACGAGATAGGAACACGCAGCAAGTCTGCAGCACAGTTCTGCAGTGCAAGCTCACACCCTGCCTTACACTGCTGTAACACGTTCTTGCTCCAACAGCTACTTTGAAGTGTGAACTGCAACAAGGACTGTTTGCAGCACAAGCTGAAGCATCCCAGATTTGTTATGTCTCTGTAACCATGAGCACCCATTTAATGGCAAAGGGCAGTGGACAAGTTGCTCATGGGCAGGTGGTGACACATGGGTGCCCTGCTGCACGATAGCTCGGTGCCTGCTGGAGCTGGTTGGAGGCAAACTGCACCCCAAAGCTTTCAAGGTGGCACTGTGCAGCCACCAACCCCAGGCCTCCAGCCTGCAAACTGCAATTGTTCTCCTTCAGAGTCACGTGTCTCTGACAATGATGCTGGAACCCATGAGGGAAAAAGTACTGATGTATTTGTTATGGCTGAAAAGTAGTGGGGAAAATGACTAATAGTTGATGTGGGACAGTTAGCATAGTACTAGCTAAAGTGTCTTCAGATGGCATTTCCAAATGGGATTAAGCTAAGTGGCATGAAATCTTCAGATTAAACTCTATGGGTATTATAAACTGTACATAAATATTGAATGCATAAGCTACATGCAGATTATACGGCATAGCAAGGAAGGAGTGAAGGATGGATGCAAGTGTAGAAGAGCTACGAGGCTATTAAAATCCTCCTTTAACTTTTTACACATTAGCAGCCCTCTAAACGTAAGCTCGTAAACCCAACACATTGGTTGCATTTTGCCAGATTTTCCCACAAGCCTAAATTATTTAAGTTCGATAACCCCTAATGATATCACTTTCTCCATTTTCCCACCTTGTCTCTTTGTGAGGAAAAGAAAAAAATTAACTTTCAACCACAATAGACTTCTCACCTTTTAAATGAGGTTCCCCCCCCCCGGAGAGGTTACCTGTGTAGAATTCAGCCTTTAAATACTGCTGCAAATATGGTGCCCAGAACGACAGTAGACTGAAGCCTCCATTCTGTGCTGTAGCATAACACAGTGGGCTTTTACCCTAAAGGACCCAGAAACCCCAGGGAATCTGTGGGACACTTCTGCAGAGTTTATGAAAAGCATCTGTGGAAATCAAGTCCATATCAGCAAATTTGCTTTCTAGGTGTGTGCACTTTCACTGAAAAAAAAAAAAAAAACCACCCGGACATAACACAGATATAAACTATGATGTGATTTTTCATCTCATGTGCATGTGTCTGGGAGCTAGATTTTTCCTCCAAAGACAGTGTTCTGCACATTAGACAGAGAAAAGAGATGAGGTTTTTTGTTTGTTTGCTCTTCAAGTCTAATAATACGATCCATGTCAGAAATGAGTGCAGTATAAATGGCAGAGGATTACAAAGTGTTTGACTTTTGGTGACACTCCTACTAATTTTGTGTTTTTTCAATGTTTGGAAAACTGTGTGTTACCCGCCCATCAGAGAGACAGAATAAGCTAAGACTGGATTGCTGAGATTTTAGCTTGATGGTGGGAGTGTCCCAAGCAGTGTGAGATGCATCACACTGACAGTGCAATGGATTCAATACTCTAGGGAGGAGAGATCTGAGGGAATCAAAAAAGCAATACAGCACTGTCTCTGTGAAGCACGTTGATACCACGAGCAGGCATCCACATGAAAGGGCTGTTCCCCATCTCTTCCTCTGTTTTGCCCCCACATTGCCATCTCCATTGTCCTCCTGCCTTGCAGCTCCTGTGAGATGTGAGTGCACCTCTGCTACCTTGGCACAGAGTCTGGCAGCTGTGTTTGCCATCAAACCTGAAGTGGGCACTGTGTCAGAAATAAAGTTAAAAATAGAAACAGGGCTGGTTTTTATTACTTCCTTCATGGTCTATAATACCTGTCAAAGTGAAGTGGCTTATTCTCAAGCTAATGTTTGCCAATCTGTGTTTCTGTACTGGGCAGGTAACTGCTGAGACCCGTGTTTGTTCTCCTGTTACAAGGAACCAAGCAGCCGGTGATAAGGTTGTTATGTATTTTAGAGTATGGAAAAGTGTTGACATGCAGGAAGGAAAGGACGAGGCAAATGCTGGAATTCATGCCTCCGTTTGTTTAAATCCCGGTATGCAAGAGTTACCCATGCAAATACTTCAAAGCAAGTTAAGTGCAAGCAGTTATTCAGCACCAGCTAATGCTGCATTATCACTAACTGAGTAATAGCATGCTATCAGACAGTACTAACCTTGGCTGGTGGGTGGCAGAAAGCCATTATGGTCTTTGTTATTATTAGCTTGCATTGAATGACTTCACCCTTTACCTTATGGAAATATATAATTTCACCTTAAGATACCAAATGCCCTGGGAGGCAATGGGTGCGTTCTGCTTGCACAGCTACAGTCTCTGTGCTCCCCAGTGCTCCTCTCCTCTCATTTGGCATCCCTTCAGACATGCCCACTGATAGGAATGTGATAGAGCTTAATGGGGGGGAAGAAGCGATGAGAATCTAACACTCTCAATACGTGTAATCTTGCTGTACAATTTGGTGTGTTACAATTCAGTCAAACTTTGATATGATAATTAGCCTCTGGCCCCTTTGTAGCCAGCTTTGCTTAACTCACTGGAGATTTTGAAGATTGCCACTGGTCTCCCTCTCATTACAGCTGCCGCTGTCTGAATGCTAGCCTCTCATCTCCACAAGCAGAAGGACAGGGAGAGTCCGGGCATGCAAAGTTAAATCAATCCAAAGGTTATTTGTATCACATTAAATTTTTCCTGCCATTTGCTGTGTACAACAGAAGAGGCTCTCAAATGAGGTAATGCGCATGGAAGGCATTGATAATATATTATGACAGGTACAGTAAATTAATTTGGAGACTACTCTAAACAGTGTGAGAACATAGATTTTATTGCAGTTTCATATGTGGAAAGATGGCAAAAATCTATCTTTTCTTGGTAATTTAAGAGACTGTATTTTCTTCCAAAATACTTTGATGAAAACTTCAGCTTCTTAGACAAGGGAGACTCCACTTGACTGGCCAGAATCCAACAGAGCTTTAGCAATTTAAACCAGCTGAATCCATGGCCAGTAATACTGTGTTTACACCCTCAGCCCTGGAGAACATTTAAACAGGACAGATCCAAGTTTCTACAGCCAGTGGAAAGACTAACATTAATTTCAGAGCTCAACTGAGCCATTAGCCAAACCAAGCTGATTCATTTTAGACAAAATAGAGGCAGATATGTACATAAGTAAGTCAGATTTTCAGTTTTGAAGCACAGGTTTCAGGAGGTGAGAGAACTCGTTAGTGAAGCCAGTCAGGCCAAAGATTTCTATACATATATATATACATATACTTCACCTGAAGAAGACTTGGAATTTCTTTCGACTAAAATCTTCAAGGAGATCTCTGCAATTTGAATCACAGGGAGGGATAAAAACCTGTAGGAAAGGACTGCAGACTGAAATGAATAGAGAACAACATTAGAAGCCCCATACAGCATCTATTTGGAAAAGAGGAAGCAGCTAATCAGCAAAGAAAACTTCATTTTGGAGGCCAGAAAACACAGGGTTGGGGTAAACATTGCCAAAAGTCAAACCAAGTTAAAGTTCGGGGAGGAAATTAAAGAGGAAATAATAAAAAGTTATTTAACTATTGAAACACAATTATTTTAAAGGGGAAAAGAAGTGATGTTTTTATACAGGGAGGGTCAGAGCTGGTGGAGGTGGGTGAATATATTAAATGAAACTCCATTTTGGTTTTCTGTAAGAACATTAAAGTCTAGAGAAAAGTGGGACAGATATGGGATGAGTGTCAGGAAATTGAAAGCACTTTCTCCAGGGAGAGGCAAAACTGAGAGCTGGATGTGCTCTGCCAGCAAAGAGCTGATCCCTCACCACAGGACTCTGCGAGACCTGGCAGCAACTCCAAGTAATTTTGTCAAGCCATGATGGAGAGGGATCCACACGACTTGGGAACAGTAAATATAGTAACCACAGTTAAGTGAGTGAACATGCGTCTAAAGACACGTTAGCTTGACTGTAACAGTATGCAAAAGCACAGGGCAAATTTTAAAGGAAAAGAACAATTAATGAGATTGTGATCAATCTAATATCAAAGAAGGAGCTGTTGTGCCTGGGACTGCCAGATAGAGAGTACCTGGCCAACCGAACAACTTTCTTCTGTAACAGAGATGACTGCATTATTGAGCAAAGCTGTCTGAATGATCAGGAAGTACTAATGATATGGGAAATTAGTTTAAGTGGAGGGAAAAAAAAAGGAAACACACACAAAATATTGAAAGAAGATAAGAAGTGGCTTTAAAGGGAGGTGACAGTGGGTTGTGCTGAAGGGCAGCCCCAGGAATTAGCAAACAGAGACCTTTATAGTTGCTTCTTTTAAGGTCTGTGATTGAAAATGTAGGTGCATGTCAATGACATTTGCTGACTATCTACATGCAGGAGACACCTTGGCACAGAAAGACATCTGAATATGGTATAGGTAGAAACAGGTAACC
Source organism: Alectura lathami (assembly GCA_013399715.1). Lineage (NCBI taxonomy): Eukaryota > Metazoa > Chordata > Aves > Galliformes > Megapodiidae > Alectura > Alectura lathami. The sequence continues at coordinate 24,795 of VXAV01001241.1, forward strand.
TGCAAGACTGCAGTAACATTAGTAGTGTGAAATTTAACACAAGTTTTCAAGATTATGCCTTTAACAACAGGAGTATTTCTGCAGTACTCTGGGGATTCATCAGTCAGAAATGATAGAGGAGGTGGTAGAACTAGGAATTTTATCTGCTCACGGGAGTTACTGTGAGTCACCAGGGTGATATGGCTGTTCAAAATGCAGACTTGATCCTAGGATTTATCAGAAGATGTACCTGCAGCAGAAGTAGGAAAGTGTTCACTGCTTTGTGCAACACACTAATCAGATGTTGTTTCAAATATTGAGAACTAGTCTACCCACATTTGAGACAGAGACAGTCATATGGGAAAAGGTTAAATGAAAATCCTCCTCTGTGTCAGAAGTCCGGGAGAACTTGTCTTAGACAGCAAATCAAAGGCGCTGGATTTAAAATCCTGTATCCTTGTGTACATATTCTCTAGTGATCAGCCCCCATTTTCTAATCCTGGTTTCCTCAGAAAGCTCTGGGAAGATTTATAATTGAAGGTACCTATCTTCATCTTTGGTAAGGCGTCTCCTCCGTTCTGCCTGGTTTGGCCTTTCTCACCTGACAACCTCAGAAAGGTGTGAAGAGACACATTTGAGGTAACAGGATGCAGGAATCAGAGACATTGCTTTGAAGTCTGTCATCATGCCTGGATTTAGGTACCTTAAAGATTCTTCTGCATACATGTAACTTGAGGCCTGACTTACAGCGGGCTAGAAGTAGGAGACATCAATCCTACATTAAGGACTGAATCCAAAGGTGGGCTTTCTTATTCTAAGCAGTTGAGTTACAGAAACTTTTAGGGAGTTTTTGTTGTAATAGCTTGACATTGAGAAGACCTTCGTAGGTAATGGATGAGGTGAGGTCACCCTGGAAAGTTCAAGCCCATATTTTAACATATCTCACATAAAAGAATGTCCAAACCGCTGAGTTCTAGTTGTGTCTGAGATATGAAAACTGTCCACCTCTCTGTTGAAGTCATGCCACTGATCATCTGAGAACTGAGTGAGACTATGGATGGACCAACAAGAGGAAATGAAGCTTATTAACAGGGATTGACTGAGAGAAATGTGGGCAGGCAGAGCAAATAGCACAAGCTTTAGTCCCATAAGAAATTTGAATAAACAGTCATAAAAGCAAACTGTGCGCCCTGTCCTGGCAACAGGAATACAGACTGCTGTGTGATCTTTGTTACTAACCAACGATATTGTCTTGAAGATCTGGAAGACAAATACATCTGTGTCTGTGCATAAAAGCAGGTAGTGAAATGAGATTGGGTTACATGGGTTACATCCCTGAAGATGCTGGCATTCAGAGACACACATGCATGTGATAAATAGGTGCCCGTTCGGCCAGCTCAACCAGGACAGTAGCCTTCTGGGCCCAGTTAATAGGCACCTATGTACTGGGGAAATGTAGGTGCCTACAGCCTCTTCAATACTAAGTGTTTGGGTGGGATCGCTGTGGCTCAGGCCTTCAAAAAACATTATCCAAATTACATTAGTGGTGACCAAGGTCCTGGATTCCGCCTTTTGGGTGGAATTCACCCCTTCTGATGAATGTGGGGCATCAGGTGGAAGCCAGTCCTGCAAGGACCCTCACAGTCAGTGAAAGGACACAGATGGTTCAGCACCTACCCAGTAGATCTTCAACAGTATCTCTTCTGGCTCCTGGGCAACAGGTTTACATGATATGCCTTACTGTTTGAGAGCTAGCACTGCACGGGACTAATTCCTCCATGTGGACCCCAGTGTGTAAAGATCCAAGTCACGGGGACTTAGGCTTCTTTGGACTCCAAATGCCTTTGAAGACTGTACCTGGCAAAAAGGCAGGATGGAGAATGAAGATCAGCATGCCTGTGAGAGACTTCAGGCCAAACAGCTGTGGATCAAGATGTTTAATAGCTCTGTTGGCAAAGATGATAGATTTTTGTATGTTCAGCAGACCTAATCTCTGCATTTAACTTAGAAGATTTACAAGCTCTCCTGGTGTGGTTGGTGGAACTTGTAACCTTTTTGACCCAATGAAGCCAATGGAACTTAGTGCCAAAGAATTCAGATGTTGCTTTCCCTCTTTTTCCCTTTGAAATTACGGCAAAATAAAAGTAAACAGCTACTTTTAAGATTAAAAAATGGAGCATACAAATGCAAGGAAATCTCCCAAATCAGAAATCCCACAGTGAAAATAATTCAGTCACACTTATCTTTCTGCTTTCTCTGAAAAATATTTATCATCAACATGTAGCAAGAACACAGAAATTACCATTGCTCTTCAGCTGGCAACATTCATAGAATCATGGTGGAGTGGGTTAGAAGCAACTCTTAAAAGTCTTCTTGCCTCTTCCACAGCTTGTTTTCTAACCTGAATTTTTTCATTAACTTTAGTGCTTCACGTTTCACCATCTTCCCTTTGCTAAATGGCACAATAGATGGGAATGCCAGTTTGATACAGGAGTTTGTTTACCACACACCTGCTCATTTTCCTGTTTGTGTACCAGGGCTCTGCACGTGTAGATAAACAAAGAAGAGTTCTGCAAGTCTGTGAACAAGTCCAATAGGAAGCCAGAAAAAGTAATCCAAGCTAATGCCTTATTGTCAAATAATTCTGAGCTCATTGGATACGTTAGTAGGACAGGAGCTGAAGCAAGTTACGAAGAGAAATGTTAAGGTGGAGCATTTTGAGGGTGTTATACCTACTCTGAGCCCAGAGAGAAGCCTTGGCTGCATCAGGATGTCACAAATGCAGTGGTCCCAGAGGAAGATGCAGCTAAAACCAGCCTTCAGGGCATGTGGGACACGTACACTCAAACATTCCCAGCGAGTACACTGCCTACACGCACCTCTGGTACAAGTTACTCACGGGTATCCTCTGCAGGCTGCCACTGAGGTGGGTGGCAGAAAGCATGGCTGCTCTGGAGAACATTTTTCAAGGCAGAAGATAGCTTTTCAGCTTGACTGAAAATAGCCTACCTCAAAATTCTTCCTCAGAAACAGGAGTAGCAAACAAAGTTCATCAGCTCTTCAACTGGAAAATCTGGCACCAGCTTCAAAGGTGTCATACTGTGGTGAGAGTGTCAGTCAAAGCCCAGGGGGGTCAGAGTTCGGTCACAACACCTTTTGTGTGGGCAGATGTACCCAGCATCGTAAAGGTGCCATCAGAGAAGGAATCAACATCTTTCACCTCTCCTTCAACTTTTCACCCTGCAATACTTACAAGGTTTTTTTAATCTACCCAGCTCTTGTGTGTCCTCTGATTCTTGTTCTGAGGTGTAGCTCATGCTTCACTGAACAGCACCCTGAAACACCTCTGGTACTTATAACACATTGCTTAACTGAGCAGGTCCCAGGGCCATGACAGTTTCACAAACATCTGATTTTTTTCAGGAGGGTTAGTAAGTGTTGGCTGCTTGGAGTCAAGATCTGTAAATGTTGTCTGGAAGTGTGACTGTCAGACCAAGAAGGTCTTTATGAGGAAGGAGTCACAGTTTAGTGCTGTGACTTACATCTTCTGTCTGGGGTGAAATCTGAAGTTTTTTACACATCAGAGTTGTCAGACTGTTAGTAATTTCAGTTTCATAGTTGAAGAAGGGCTTTTGAATCTGGATCTAGATAGACATCAATTTTTTCATAAAATTCAGAAAATGTCAGAACTAGGACTTTGCTTTTAGCTTCCCTCCAAAAATCTTGTCTTCATGCCTAAACTCAGTTTTGAAGCTATTCCATCACTTGTTCCTACTCATTTCTGCATACACATGCACGTGCACATATACATTTCTTTTCCACCTTTTCAAAAGAATTACTATTTTTTGTAAATAAAATTTGTGGCAAATACCTATATTTGCATCCATAAAACAGGCAGACTGGTTCTTTTTGTCCCTATTTAGCACAGTCTCCTAGGAAAACAAGAAGCCTTTCCCTTGAGCAGTCTTTCCTCTTAACTTTGGAGATTGCTGCCTTTATAATTGAATTTTACAGAGAGAAGTCTTAATTCCTAGCTCACTTAAAATCAGTAACTGCTTGGAGGAGATTAGTTTCTCCAGTGAAGGCAAGTGCTCAGGGCACCCATTCCAGTCCACCACTAGCATGTCTCACCTGGATACCAGTGCCCAGCTACTCACAGTTGAGGACACAAGAAGGAGGCTGGAAGGGAGGATTAGGGGATGGGGAAGACAGAGGAAGAAGTACGCACTTTTCTGGGGGCCATGTGTGTGGGGCACTGAGCTGTTGCACTGATGTAAGGGTAGGCCAATGCCATATACTGAAACTAAGTCTGAGAGTGTGCCACATCCTGAATTCAGTAAGAAACATGCAACAACCTAGCCACACTGTGAGTATACAAATAAAATGGTATCACATTTCCTTTAAAGAGAGTGTTGGTGTACTTAGTTCCCAGACACTCTTTTTTAGCAAAGCAGGCTCCCACTTATCTCAGTATTACTGGGAGCAGACCAAGAATGTACCACTTGGAAGTGATTTTTCCACTTCTGAATGAGGGAGAATTTTGCCTCTTCTGCCTCTTCCTGACTGGTTGGATTCACATAAAAGAATCTGATTCCTGTGGCTAAGTATGTAATTAACCTATATGCAGGCCAGAAATCCCTTTCTTTTTGATATATTTCTGCAGCAGAAGAATAAAAGACTTCTCACCAGTCCTCTGACTTCAGCTACTTTTAAATGAAAAGTTGTGCAGCTTTGTTTTGTGCCCTTCTTTTGGAACAGACAAAAAGAGGACATTGCTGACCAGTAGATCAGTTCCAGGCCAAGACTTTTACAAATGGTACAACTCAATGTTAGTAAGATAAATCTATTTTTTAGCTTCCTGTGTGAAAGTGAGTGCATTTGCACTTACTCCTTCTGTTTGACAGGCTCAAATCCTTGCGGTTGCTGCCCATGCTTAGCTCTGATACACATCTAGGCATCAGTTTTAGTGCAAGTGCTCTGCCTGCTCCCACACCAAGATTTTCCATTCCCCATTGCCTGGATCCTGCACACATTTGCTCTTAGTGAGTTGGAGTCCAATGCAAGCTTCTGTTTAGTTTTCCCTGAGAAGGACAGCATTTCTCTGCGGACACACAGAATCCTTTCACAGAGCTGTGGAGGAGACCCCTCGTGGCCAGCGGTAGCATTTTCTGCAGTGATGTAATTAATGCCAATGATGGGTGATGTTATTCGGTGTTAAGCCAACCCTACTGGGAGAATATGACAAAGGAAAGTGCAGTGATCACTGTCACAAAGTCATTATTGTCCAAGTCCTCCATCTGCTGTCTCTACACTCCACTATAACTTTATTATTACTTTTAAAGCTTCTCCATGGTAATTTTTTGTCCATTTGGTCTGAATCGGTGATAGTTACGTAACCCATGTGAGAAATTATTTTATTCTTAGTAGTGGCTAAAATTCACTACCCTTGTTCCTATCTATGTCCTCACATCAGGACCCAGGCAAATGCCTCTCTGCACCACATTAGGCCACCCAGTGTTTACACTTCTCTGGTTGTTCCCAAATGTGCCATGACCTGCCAATCAGCAGTATTCAGTATCACTACTCAGCCCTCGGTGCTGCAGCAGATTGTCCTGGAAAAAAAAAAAAAAAAAAAAAAATTGTAATTTCTAGCGATTTTATTCTTCAGGAACTTTGGGGGAGGTACCACACACAAGCTGTTTTTATAGAAGTTTAGGAGGGTTTTCCATACATCCCATGAGTGAGGTTGCCCAGCCTGTGTGGGATCCCAGCCAGCCCACTGCTCTCGTTACAGCCTGGTCTGGACTTGGGCTGAGGCAGTGGGAGGAGTGCTAAAGCCACCTGCAGCACATTTTGCTGTAGCCTTCTCTGAGGATGAAGTGAGATGATGTGGTTAATCTTTACCAGAGAAGGCTAGAGAGGGGGTCCTGAGCTATCTAACTGCCAGCTAATGCTGCCTTGGCAACTGTGTAATGGGCAATGGCTTGTACTTGAACAGCTTCAAGAAGAGATGCAATCAAACATTCACTATCTTTCTTCTTTCCATTAAGTTCAAAGTGCTTTATAATCACTCCAATTTTCTTTCAGCAGTGATAAGGCTCAAGAATAAACCACAAAACCTGAACTCTCAGTCAGCCTCCATGTTTTATCCTGGATTTATCTTCAGCCATCATCAGGTGCTGTCTTTCTGCCTGACCTCATATGGAAACTGGCCTCCAAGGAGGGTCAAGCATTCACTTTCATGATCCTCTCTGCTGAAATGCTTTTCCTGGCAAGATTAGATAAAGCAATTCCCTTTCATTTCAGGCCATCCCAAGTAGATGCTTTATAAAAATCTACTTGAAAGCAATTCTTTTTCTCATTTGCTGTAGGTTTATAGATTGAGACTATGGCCAGGCTATTTTTATATTCACTGTGCCAGGAATAAAGCTCAGTAATTTACTCTGCTTGTGGAAAAAATTTGATTTTTATCTTAAAAAGGCATTTAGAGGATATTGTCAAAGACTTCTCAGTCGCTACCTGGTCAGAAACTGCAATATGGCTCAGAGCCAAACTCAGCAGAGCTCAGTTTTTTTGCCTTGCTGCATCAGGGGAAAGAGTAAGAATTCACCGCTTTTCCTGTAACCTGCAGCATGAACATAGGCTGGGACACTCCTGTGAGATGTGGGAGATGAGGGCTCATGCTCCTGTGGAGAAAGTACAAAACATCTTTCTACATGTGCTAATGTCCTTGCCACTTGGCTCTAGCTGTTTGCCATTTAAAAGTGGGAATCACGCTTTCAGAAAGTTTATACTGACCTACATGAAGACTGGGGCACCACCACTTTGCAGGAACTCACTCGCACAGTGCTACTCCCCCCTCCCCAGCTTCCCTGGTTTCTTGGGGCTGGAACTGCCGCACTCCACAGCTCCTGCCCTAGACCTGTATGGGGTGGCTGCCTCTGCCCCCTGTCCCAAATGGGAGCTGGGGATGCACAGACAGGCACTGGAGCTCATCTTTCATCTGGTCTCTGGGCAAACAAGCACCTGCTGACAAGTACAGCCCGTGTTTCAGGTTAGCAGTAATTCTGCACCCCTGAATGATTCTGCTGCCCTGCTTCCTGTGCTGCAGTGGGGCAGCAGGACAAAGCCAATGTTCTGAAACTTGTTGTTGATCACCATGGCACAGCCTGTGAAATTAGTTGTGCAGTAGGCACATGCAGCACCCATGCACACGCAGGCTGACTTGTACTCTCATACAAACGCACGCACACACGTTTCCCTTTGTGTGCCTTCAGTTCTGATCCAGTGCACAGCTGGTGAACCCCAGGAGGCAGAGTACACACCAGAATGAAAGGTGAGTATCCACAGCTCAGTGTCAGTTGCACAGAGAAAGGGGGAACGCTCTGGTGTACAGCAGCATGACAGAACACACATTCACAACATGCTTAGGAGAAGTGAAATTAAATATTACTAGGAGAGCTGGTAGCTCCACACATTCTTAAGGTTACCAGACACTTCCCATTTTAAGACTCTATTTTCAATTCCTTATACACCAAATGTTGACCATTTGGATTTGTTTTTATGTGTGCCAGATGTATGCATTATTTTTCTGCAGTACTGGTTTCTGCAGATGGAAAAAAAAAAAAAAAAAAAAACACTTAAGGCACTTAAAAATAGTGAGCTAGTGTGAATAGTGTTTTGCTTTTGTTTAATAAGTATTCTGGTGCCCGTTATTCTGAGAATCTTGGGGTGTCCTGGCACTTTTGATAAAGATTTGGCAAGCTAAATAAAACGCCTTTCACTTTATGCACCTGCTTTCTACAATCCCATGAAAGCATTCCCAAATTTACCCAGACTGTAAGTTTAAAAAGTCACCCCTACTAAGTGATTTTCTCAGCTGAAATTTTGGAAACTATTCGAGTAAGACATGCTCTGCACCCACTGCAATCTCCACACACCCACAGAGCTCTTGAGTCAGCTGTCCTGGTCCACCTACCTTCAGCAGCTGAGTGACCATGCCTGGCAGAGGAGCAAAGACAGCTCTCCCTTTTGTCTGCCTGGACCAAGGACTCTAGATTAGAAAGCACTGAAAGCTAGACATAAGACAACAAAGCCTCCATGCGCTCTGACACCTCCCCTCACCCTGCCTGGGACAAAATGAACCAGATGAGAGCAGGGGACCCGTTCTGGCTGAGGCTGGAAGAAGGGACAAGTGTCCACAGGAGCGAAAGGGAGCCCTGCATATATGGAGGCACCACACATATGCTTGTCCTTCCAAGATCTCACCCAGCTGCATCTTAAAAGTACCTTTTTTGCCCATTGCATAGGCAGAAGTTCACTGCACATTTCTCTGATGTTGAACTGCCTTCCTTTAAATTAGAGCCTGCATGTCTTTGTGGGAAGTTTGTAACCATTTGTTCTCATGCCAATGTGTCCTTTAACTTAAAAAAATGTTTACCTTGCTTAGGTATAATTTCTTGGCCACGTTCGTAGACTGTTGCAATGCTTGTAGACTGGGCAAAGACAGAGCCAGGATGAGGAACTTAACTGGAGAGACAGGACCTTCAGTACAAGCAAAAAGCCCTGACTCCAAGAGTCAGGAGATGGGATCAGTGGCTCAGGGTCTAAGCCCTAAGCTGCAAGTGCTCGCTGTTTGTTGTCTACCAGAGACTCAAAAATTTTGTCTTCTTCCTGAGAGGGAAACAAAACAAACTCAAAACCTAACCCAGAATCAATGGACTTTGCATAACACCCCACAAGACAGAGCTAGCCAGCTGGGCAGCAATTACAGTGCGGTACAAACTTCAGGTACGTAGTCACAACCTTTTTTTTTTTTTTCAATAGCATCCAGTGTTCATGATAGACCAGCCCCAAGGACGAAAAAAAGTTTCTTCCTTGGAACAAATGTTCTGCCACATAAAAAACTCTGGGTATAAACATCCTAGTAACATGTCCTCAGAACTAAGTATCTAAGCTCAGGGAATACTTTTGATACTAGTCGTTTTGTATTTCAATTTGCCAGCTCTAAGATGGAGATAACTCTCACCATCATCCTGCAGAGCTAGCAGGAGGATATACCCATTATTGTTTGTGAAACATTCTGGCTTCATAATGGTAAGTACCATAGAGAAGCCTATAAAGCAGTTAATATCTTCATCCTCACAGCTGGATTTCCAGGGATTAATAATAAATAAGATATGAAGCCTCATATTAAATAGCAAAGATGGCATAAAACAATGAATAATTGCTCACTAAAAGGACTCATCACTGTGTATTTATTGAGGTCTATGGGAATATTACTATGGGATCTTCTTAAAACTGTATCATGCTACATAAAATATAAAAGCAATAGAGGTAAAAGTACCGGAAATCTACATTCTGGCATCTCCTACATTTTGATTAATTGATTCCGCAAATTTGATAATGTGCTTTAACACAATATATTGTCTGTGCACATGCTCTGATACAAACATAGAGGAAAAAAGATACCCATGCATTCATCATGCCATTTATACTGCCTTACCTTCACTACCCTTCTATTCTTCTGGAAAGCATTATACGAGGTTGTTGTATAAGACAGCTCAGGTTTCCAGTACAATATCCTGATTTTAGGTGCTTGTCCCACAGAAAGAAACGTGCCAGACTGGGTCACAGCCTGCTTACCAAAGCAGAGAAGGAGAACTGCAAAGCTGTAGGCTTTATTAAAAACCTCTCTCACAAAAGACACATCTGTTCAGAACATATTTTTCAAATGTTTCAAAAGACAGTAGACTGTTAGAATTTGCATTTTGTCACAGCTTGCTGAGCCAGCAACCTTCCCAGCACCAGCCGCTATCTCTGTGAGGTGGGTTTACTGTCAGTGACAATGGCATGTGTGCATCTCAGCTGTGAAATTACACATTTCCCCTCCTGCCTGACTGGGGAACTAACTTTAGAAACTATTTCCTCAGGATGAAAACCTATGAAGAAGTGAGTGATGGAGGGAGCTGAGCTCTGTTCCCTGCCACTCCCAGTTGTGGTGTCAACCTGTGTCACCTGTGACACCTCTCTGGAGCAGGCCAACCCCTCCACCCAGTGCTAGCACAGGCAGGAGAGGAATCAGGGCAAACAGAGGACATGATCTGATGGCTGCTGGGATCTGCAATATTTAGGGGATGCCCAGTAGCTCTGTGGTGTCTCCTGAGAAGGTATTGCTTATCTGAAGAGAGCTGCTACATTTCCAACAAAAAAAAAAAAAAAAAGAACAATGCAGTTTATTTTTCGGTTCATACATTAACTGAAACACATTAAAATTTCATTAAGCATCCAGAAGGCCAAGAGTATAATACTTCATGCAAATATATATGTACATGTTCATATGTGTCTGTATATGTGTTTTATGTACAGGAATGTAAAAGCGCACACACACAGCACTGTTAAAGACGTAACACACTGCCCACAGTCACGCCACCCCCTGAGGACAGTTCAGCCCTGTCCTCAGCACTGTGCTATTCAGTGCCATGGGAAACCAGCCTGTTAGCAGGACTGGCAACCCGCAACCCCAGCCTCCCATGGTAATTAAATGGTGACTGTGTACTCCACTGCAAAGGACTGACAACTTGGGCAGTGCACAAAGGGGAGAGTGCTCAGCCTCTTAAAACCTCAGAAACTCAGAAGCAATGATGCGGACACAGTTGTCCAAGTACACAGCCCTAGCTCAGGTTTCAAAGATAATTTCCGTCATTTAATGTGCTTGCTGATGTCTCAAAATATATGTCCCAAGCAGCCACCGAGTATGGTGGTATAGATTCAATGTTATGTTTAAGGTCATTTTTAATATATCTCCTTTATGGTTGTTCTTTCCCTTTTTGTTTCTTTTTCTTGCTAGAATAGGTATTTCATGTGGTTTCTTTGTTTTAGTTCTAAATTTTATAGCTCTGTCTCTTGTTGTTTTTTTTTTTATTTTTTGACTTTCTTCTTTTTTGTAGTTTTTTAAATTTTTTTTTTTTTTTTTTTTCTTTTTTTTTTTTTTTTGCTTTGTTTTATTTAACAGGGTGACTTGCATGTTTTTCCGCTCTCTTTGGAGGTCAGAGTTTCAATAAATTTCAAGTGCTTTTACAACGTTTCTCCTTTCTGATTTTCTACACAAGGGATAAAGAAAAATGGGCCTGGAAATCAAAGAACATATCCAAAGAGATAAGTAAATGTGGAAAATAACCTCATTCCCTCTGAATCAACAGCATCAGTCCCCAGCAACTCCTATGTGAGCCCTCCAGGATGAAGACAGGAGATAAGGCATTTACAGCTAACGTCACTGTCTGTTCTTTCTTTACGAGTTGTCCCTTGTGGACACTTACTCAGTTTTTTTCTTGAGCTAATTCTTTCAGGTGTCTCAATAATTTATGCTTCAACAATGAAAACAACCATCTGAAATACACCCATAAATTTACTAATGACACCTCAGCTTTTGAAAGATGAGACCACAACACCCTTTCCATGAAAAAATTTAGAGCCACACTCTTGACTTCTTGACAGGTTTCTTAGACTTACATGGGCAATTTTAATTGTTTAGCCAGGCTGACTGATCCCTGGACAAGGAAACGAAGTTCCCATTTAGAGTTGTTCAAACTTTGGCTGAGGGCTGCCAGCAATACCAGGATCTGCTGCAGAGGCCTGTGCTTTTGTGAGCCTCTCCCAAGCCCGTTTTTACTACCTCCATCACTGTAAGGAGAACTAGCCAGTGTCAGTGCCGACTGTGTGCCATCAGTCCCAGATGCAGGTGAGGCCATTCCTGGCAGCTGTCAGTTCATGTCAGTTCAGGTGACTGACACTGAGTGCCATCACCACAATGTAAAAGTTGTGAGGGGAGCAAATCCCTGTCCTGGCTGAATCGGTGACATGCGTGTGAGAGATGGATGAAGATACAGCAGGCTTCATATGAGATCTCCATGCTGCAGATTGCATGCAGTGTCTAATAAAATATGAAACATTTAATTAGAGTGAGTGATTACACTCATTTGTTCAGGACCCCTAGAGCTGTAGTAACTTGATGAGGGAAGATTTGAAAAATGAAGTGTGAGAACAGTAATGTCTTTATGAAGAACACGGGGAAAAAAAAAAAAAAAAAAAAAAAAACACATAAACAACTCCGCTACCTAAATGAGGGCACTGCAGTACTTATAAAAGAAACCTGCAAGACTTTATCTAATACAATTTTTAATGCATCTCCTTTAAAAAGAACATGTTTCTGGATCAAAATACATAAAACAACACTGGTTACAGTTACAAGCTTCTCTATGGATTTATTCTATTTTCAGGATGAAAAGGGACTGGCTGGTAAAATTCAGTGGGATGTGATTTCTCCGATTAATCAAAGTTATTGTTCACTTGAAAGTCTATGAGACATCCTCATTGTATTACTTCTCTGTATGCCCTGCTTATGCCTTAGACCATCAGGGTTACAACAAAGATGTGTGAGTTACTTTTCTATCAGTCTTGAAGATATTTTAAGATGGACTTAAAGGAGAAAGAGCTGAACAAGCCAGAACCAAAAGGCTGGAAGCATTGCATAGTGTATGGGTGCTAAAGGGCTGTGGTTAGTCTGTTTGGCTGTTTTGTGGAAAAGCTGACTCCCTCACCAGGTCTCTGAGAAGGGTGTGCAGGTCTATGAGTTGGGAAGGATGCGAAAGTACCTTTGCAGAGCATCCCCACTGATGTGGCAGCTCTGAGGTGGTGGCCCCAGGAGGAGGGCCATGAAAGGAGGTCTTGGAGGATGCTAACACCACACTCACACCTCTCCTTTGACGAGTTTTGCTTTGTGGTCCGCCCTCCCTTTCAAGATACCACTGGCTGATGATAGCTGCTGAACAGCGGCACAGTGTTCTTCTTCACCAGTGTCCACTTGATTTGTGCATGGCAGTCCACTACTACTGGACACACAGTAGTGTGGCAGGGCAAGAACACAACCAGCAAAAACTGCTTTCAAATATCAGTTTGCCTATTTAGAAAAGGGACAATTGTTCCTGAAGGAGTAATTTTATAAATGAGAGTTGTAGTGATTCAGCTTTGCAAGGAAAGATGCAGCTGTGATGGCATCTGCCCAAATGCTGTTATGCGCAGCACCTGACCCCTAGGAGATCCAGCTGCTGTTTCCCAAGGGGCAGTGGACATCTAGTCACTCACCTTTTAATGTGGGGCCTCTGACATATGACCATAGTCATTTCCATCCAGTGGCACCTGAATAGGTGCCAGGTATGGAAAAATAAGGCAGTGGTGATAAAACTCACATACACTGTTCTGGCACTGGTCAGACATATAGCTGAAGATGTTGCAAAAAGTGAAGTCTTACTGTATAGAATGCATTTTCTTTCTTCCTTATTTTAAATTGTATTATAGCTCCTGTTGAGGCTTCTTAATCTTAGAATTCTGTTGTACTAGGTGGAATGCAAACTAATAAATAAAATAAAAACATAAGCAAGTTACCTGCCTATATGATTAAGGTAAAATTTACAAAATGCCTGCCATTTTTATGCTTCTCTCAAACAACAAAAGCTCTTATTTCAGAAGCGTTGCAACTTTTCTGAACAGCTCATCCTTCCTAATATGCTCTCACCAAATCAGCATTTTGTTTTATTTTTTGTTAGTAAACTGAATGTTTTTGTAGGACAACACAGAAATAAAAGGGTTTTAAAAAGGTCTTACCTACATTTTAGTTTGAACAGAAGAGGTGGTTCTGCAGCACAGGTGCAGCTTAGGAAACACCACAAAGTTGACAGGGATAGATTTATGTTCCTGGCAGGGACTGGCCAGAGATAAGAGGCAGGGAGAAACAAGAAGGCAGCCAACATCAGACCTCTATAGGGTACCACGGAACACTGACAGGGCAGCAGCAGCATTCCCTGAATAATGAGTACCTTCCTCAGTAATTAGGGGATGACAAATTACAAGCGAATCAAAGGAGAATGTTCTATTTCCAACAGTAGTGTTGAGACATTTCGTTAAAATAAAAAAAAAAAAAAAAAAAAAGAAGAAGAATTATNAGAATTATTTTAATGGTCTGTGAGGCAGTTTCCTCTGAGCATACCCTCCTCCTGCCACTGCATGCCAGCAGATACTCTCACACTGATTTCACAGTAATTAGAAATCACAAAACAATCTGCAGAGAGAGGCTCGTTACTTATTTTTAAATTTGCTACTTGGGCCAGTTAGGACAGCATTCCTCAGTGCTTCTGAGAGGTATTTTGCTGTTCCTTAATCACAAAATAAAACACCCATAGTACACTCTGTTTGCCACCACAATTTTTTTCTGTGAGTCCTGTAATGTTCCCTTTCCATCTAAACTTCACAAGCTATTTGAAAGCTTATCAACACACTTCAAGTGTTGTGATTTTATAATTTGGAGGCCTTAACTACTTGGTATTTGTTAGTCATGGGCTTCGCAGAGCTAAATTTGCTTCACCACAAGGAACATACATACCCAGACGATTTCCTCCCACCTCTACATCACACGCCTAGGCAGGCACCCAGTTTTGGGAGATGCTGAATTAGTCATGTGATGCTGCCGGTGGCTATTAGGAAACAACTCACACATCTGTTTTCTTGGCATCAGACAAAAAATGTACTCACACATCTGAAACCTGGCTCTTAGGAACATGAAAGGTGTGCATGTTGTTTAAATCTAACCGCTGCTGTTGAGGCAGCTTTTGATGCTTCGCTCCCTTGGACTCTTGTGTTACAGCTGTGTTATTCCTCTAGTGGAGGGAAGGCTCACTCCCAGCACCCGTGCCTGCTCCCATTGAAGTCATTGAAGGAGAGTATGCCATTACCTTGGGCTAGTCTCAAAAGGTGTAAATGAGCATAACTTCTGTCTCCACTATACTGGAGATGTGCCAGTTCACACCAGTTGCAGATCTGCCCTTACAGGTTCATACACCGTCTGCTCTGCAGTTTGCTGATTTCCCAGATTAGCAGCATGAAGCTGGGAAGACACTCACAGAGGTGATGGGCACAGTCCTAGCATTACACGGTATGGCTATATTTACCTTGAAGTGCTAGACAAGCTGCAAGTTGCCAGAGAGAAACTGATGTCATCTGGAAGAAGAAACCTGTAGGAACACGCCAGCCTTCTACTATACCAGAAGTAAGGACTTGTAATTCCTTTTCAGGCTCATTCATTCTATGACATGCCAGTATTGGTAGGCTTCATAGTCTTTCCTTTTTTTTCTGCAGGGACAAGCAGTTTCTCAGCTCAGGGTGGGATGAGTAATCAAAGTTTTGAAAGCATGCCATTGCATTTATAGGGGACATAATTCATTTATATGAAACAATGTATATATACACATAGGTTGTTTTTTTTTTTTTTTTTCTGAGCTTCCTGTAGTCCAAGAGCAGTGAAAGAAGAGAGTCAGAGTAAAACCTTTCCAATCTGATTCAACACGTTTTATAGACAGAGCTTACTTTTCCTCAAAGTGTAAATAACTCCATATATGATACAACCAGGTGAGGGAAATCAGACAAGTTCTAAGTCCTAAGAATGAACGTGCTGTGGATGAAACAAACTCTGTAGCTGGCTCTGAACAACTTGTGCCTGCTGTGGTAGCATTTGCTAAATATCTTAAAATATCATGCAGCAAGGCATTAAGGTCAGGTAACCCAGCAGAGCTGAGACACACAGTGTGTTGGCCACACTGTTCCCTCAGATTCAATGCTTGCTTTTTATTCCCTTTCTCTCTGCACATCAGTTTCCAGACTTTCCGCTTCCCTTGTAACTGTCCCTGCTGTGAATGTCAGTACTGGCAAGAGAAAAATGTTGCATTTTCAGTAGCCATTTTTCAGCATATCCCCAGAGCTTGCTGGCCAAGATTATTCATTTAGGCACCATATTATGCTGGCCATTCAGTAATCAAATCTTAATAACAGTGAACCTTTTCAGATTTTATTGTTGTCTTTTTTTTGTAAGCAGAGATAAGAGTAGTGACAAAAACAGAATTTCTTCCAACCAGCCTTAACAAAACTAAACATCATATGGTAAAAGCAAAAGTTAGATGTCCTGTTCCCATATATTGGTTTGACCATATGTGGGGCAGATGTTTTGCCCTAGACCTGTCCAATATGTTGCAGCACATTTGACTCAGATTCTAGTGTGTGGAGAACCATCACCAGGGATTTAGCAGAATTGGTTCCTGGAGGAAAGAGGCCTCTGAATTATTAAGGAACCTTCCCAAGACTCTCACAGGATCTCCTCCACTCAGGGATATCACGAAAATTATGCATTAAAAAAAAAAAAAAAAAAAGAGAGTAGCAGAAGAGATGCCCTAAAAGCCTATAATGATCAAACTGCAGTTAAAATTTTCTAGGATTTCTGAGCCTCATAGGTTACGCTGGTGAGGAAAGCAGACTAGTGCTAGGCTTTTTTACTGCAGTTATACTTGTTTGTGAGGCTGTGCCAAGTCCTGCTGTAGTGAACAGAAATCACCCCAGGCCTGAGCAGAATACAGCCTTGTATCTCAGTGATCTGGGACCATGAACTAGTCATCTTATCCCTGGGCACACGAACACATGTAGCCGTTGACCAGAGCCTCCCCTTCTGCCTTTCAGCTGAGCTGGAAGAGTCAAGAAGGACTCTGTCTCCTCTCTGTGCAGATGGGATTTCTAAGCAGCTTCTCACTTCCTTATGGCTAGCTGCTGCAAAGCACTTGGGGCATCCTACCCTGGACATTTAAATGCAGATGAAGCCCTAAGGTACGAGGCAAAGAAACAATCAGGTGGCAAATCCACGAAAGAGGATTGTGGGGATGAGACCCAAACAGGGCAGAAATTGCCTCTTTGCAGTGCCATGGCTTAGATTCTGGGGTGGGGTAGAGGGGTCTTTTTCTGTTGTTGTTCATTTGTTGTTGGTTTTTTTTTTTGTAGGAGGGAATAGCCTCACTGCTGAGAGGACACAGTCCTGGCCCTGACTGTGATTGTGTAGATGTTAGGTGGAGGCATGCTGCAGCCCTTGACTCAAGCAATTAATCATGTTCCTTAAACACTGTTGACAGAGGCTTGTTTCTCATTAAACCACCTGAAAGCAGATCTCCTGACAGTCCCAAGAGAAAAATAAAGAAGAAAAGTATTTGTTTCCAGACACAGTTCAAAGGCAACAAAACTGAGAACTGCTGAAACAGAAAAAATTACCATTAATTTTTTTTCCACAGCCTGAATAAATTCCCCAAGTGACATCTTACTGAGGGAGAGCTCCACAGCTGTCTGCTGAGATGCTAGTCTACCACTGCATGCATTCCCCATGGGGTGACAGGGCATAACTTGAGAACTGGCAAATTAGTGGGGCAAAAAATTGCTCTCAAATCCAGAGATGTAGATGGGCATTCACACCTGGAGTTCTGTGTCCAGTTCTGGGCCTGCAAGTACAAGAAAGACATGGACACACTGGAGAGAGTCCAGCGGAGGGCCACCAAGATGATGGAGGGACTGGAGCAACTCTCCTATGAGGTGAGGTGGAAAGAGCTTGGCCGATTCAGCCTAGAGAAGAGGAGGTTCAGGGAGGTTCTCATCAATGTCCATAAATACCTGAGTGGAGGGTGCAAAGAGGAGAGATCCAAGCTCTATTCAGTTGTGCCCAGTGCCAGAAAAAGAGACAATGGACACAAACTGAAATACAACAGGTTCTTCTTGAACATTGCCAAACACATACTATGTGGGTGACGGAGAACTGGCACAGGCTGTACAGAGAGCCGGTGTAGTCTTAGTATCATGGAATCACAGCATGGCTTTTGTTGGAAGGGACATTAAAGCCCACTCAGTTCCAACCCCTCCCATGGGCTGGTTGCCACCCACTGGTTCAGGCTGCCCAGGGCCCATCCAGCCTGGCCTTGAGCACCTCCAGGGATGGGGCACTCACAGATTCTCCGGCCAGTATGCGCCAGGGCCTCACTTCCCTCTCAGTAAAAAAATTTCTTCCTAATATCTAACCTACATCTCCCCTCTCTTAGTTTAAAGGCATTCCCACTTGTCCTATCACAGTCAGACCACGTAAAAAGTCAGTCTGTTTATAAGCTCCCTTTTAGGTACAGGAAGGCCACAATGAGGTCTCTCTGGATCCTTCTCTTCTCCAGGCTGAACAATTCCAGATTCCTCAGCCTTTCTTCATAGCTGAGGTGCTCCAGCTCTCTGAGCATCCTTGTGGCCTCCTCTTGACCCAATTCAGCAGCTCCACATCTTTCTTGCGCTGCAAGTCCCAGGCCTGGATGCCGTAATCCAGAAGAGCTCTCATGAGGGCAGAGCAGTGGTGGGCAATCCCTCTCCCTGCTGGCCACTCCTCTGTTGATGAAGCCCAGGATACAGTTAGCATTCTGGGATGCAAGCGCACACTGCTGGCTCACGTCAAGCCTCTCATCCACCAGAATCCCCTTCAGGACCCTGGGATGTATATCATCCCACCCTATAGATTTGTACACATTCTCAGGCTTTCTCTACTCTTACAGTGGGAAGGATTTTACTCCCTTGACCTTGTCCAGAGATTCTGGGACATGACAAGCAAGGAAAGCCTGACTGCCGGTGAAGACTGACGCAAAGAGCTTACTGAGTACCTTGGCCTACTCCGTGTCTGTTGAAGCCATTTCTGCCTTCTTGTTTATCAGAGAGGGTACACTCTTCTTGGCCTGTCTGTTCTGACCAATGCACCTGTAAAATCCTTTCTTGTTATTTTTCTCACCCCTCACCAAGTTCAGTTCCATCTGAGCCTTGGTTTTTCTGATTCCATATGCTAATGTCCAGACGGCATCCCTGTATTCTTCCCAGGAGACCTTCTCCTTGGAGACCTTCAGAAGCTGCCTGGGCATACTCCTGGATGCCCCTGCTTATGGTGTGTCTGCTTGAGCAGGGCTTGGACCAGATGGACCCAGAGGGCCCTGCCAGCCTCAGCCATACTGTAATTTTGTGATGAATTCATTGAGGTCAAAGATACAGTTACAAGTTTATACCAGTATAATCAAGGCTCTGGTCTCACAGCTGCTCAGAGAAGCATTTTCAGACAAGCAAATACACATGTGGTTAGGCTTCAATTAATAGATAGATAGATAAAGCAAAGCATTTGAATTTTCCTGTCTCCTCACTGCCAGCAGGATCAACGGACCCAGTGCAATACTTATCTGAATTAGCAGAATGGTGAATATCATAGTCAGAAATGTCAACACTCTTCTGCAACTAACAAGCTAAAACCCTTGCAGCTGGTGGAGGTAAGGGAGGCTTGATGTTGGCTGCAAGCCCTTTCTTTTTTTTTTCCATTTTTTGTTTGTTTATACATATTCCCTCTACATAAGCTAAAATGCACCTGATTTTGTGAAATGACACAGCTGCACTTCCTCAGTTTGGACTTTGAGTTCATTGTTTCCCAGAGTGTACCTTATCTCTGTGCTTCCTGAAAAATTACTGCAGTCTGGCATGCCAAACAGCTATGCTATGATCAGGCAGATAGGAGAGTCCTGGGAAATGCATACAGCAAGCATACCCCAGAAGAATTTCTGGCTATTAGCTCTTTGGTGGCCTTGGCAACTTCATTACAGCTTTCCTGGGTGCTTGGTTTTCTAGTACACAATATTAATGCCCTCACAGTGTCTTTGTGCTTGGGAAGGGCTAGAGCTCAGCCCTGTGATGAACACAGCCTTCCCTCCAAGGCTGGTTATGAGTGCTGACGAAAATTTTGTCTTTGCATGAGTTTGTAAGTTAATGCCACCATGGTTCCCACTTCTGAAACATATGAGATTCTGCCTTCCTCCTGCGGCTGCATCGATTCAGCCCTGCAGCAAGATCTCCATCTAACTCCGCAACCTGAAGTGGGACTGACCACACCCCCAGCACACACTGGTGTGTGGCCAGTGAATGGCCTTGACAAGTCAGGAACACCTCCCTTCCCTGTCCTACTGCAGCCACAGAACACATGAGGTCCTTCAGTTCCCTCTAGCATGTGGATGAAGAGCCACTTTCCTATCCTTCTCTTTCTTACGTCTTTGGCTTGGAGGGGAGAGGTGAGCAGCTACACTGGCCCGACTCGAACGAGTCTTCAAAGTTTGTCATTTGCTTAGGTTTTCAAAATCATTTTTCCTGGTTGTCCACAGGGAAAGTCACTCATCCTGGTACAGGAATATCCAAAGAAGAAGCAACATTTAAGAAACGGAATAAATAGGCACATTGTCCTCTGATGTGACAGACACCAGGCGTGCCTCTCTCAGCTTTTTACTTTTTCATCCAAAAAGGCTGAAAAAAAAAAAAAAAAAAAAAACAAATTTCATGATTAATGAGAAAAAATATACACTGAAAATATCAAATCATCTCAGCTCAGGTCACAGCAGCACTGACATCCTGCTCTGTATACCCAGGTATATCACAAGTAGTTTGATTTTCCGAGAAATATTACTAAATGCTCTCAGTCTGTCATAAAGCTCATTATCTCTTCTTTGTTGTTATATACAAATCAGCAATATCCACTCCTACAGTCTTGTCCTGGCATCATAAGCTAAGAAGAAAGCAGCACCAAAATGTTGGAGTCTTTGCCGGCTTGCCCTCTACCCTTAGAAAAATTCCGCAATGCCCACATGCATGGGGTACCTCCCATCTAACTCCGAGGGTAGGAGGTGTACACTGTGGCAGAAGTGATCTCCAAACTTCTCCTCAGAAGCTGTCTCAACACTCAGCATGCAGGACAGGCTTTCATTATGCAGCACAGTGCTAGATCTAGCTCTCAGACTCTGTCTTTCTGAATCAGACCCAGCAGTGCTGGACAAACACTCCACACTCTTTAATAAAGAAGCATCTCACACACTGCCTGGATGCTCATCAAATGACACAACTTCAGCCCCTTCTGCCAGCTCCAGATGTGAAACAAGCTCACTGAGGTCAGCCAGGGAACTAAATGCCCATGCCCTCTTGGTCACCCTTGCCAGCCACATGCCATGTGGTCAGGCAGTGGCTTTTGCACCATTGGCACTTCTGTTCCTGGTAAATAAAGGAACACCCGTGTGTCTGGCTGGCACCTTTCCCAAATGCTGACAACGCTTGGGTTGAGCCCACTGGGGCCAATGCAGGTTTTCCCCTTCCTTTTATTGGCCTTTTTAAAAAGCTTAAGGGGAAAAAAAAAAGAAGAAGAAGAAGAAGAAGAAGAAAGAAAAGTAACCTTAAACCACCCATCAGTGTAAGTGAAAGAACTTGAAATTCAATCCTCCACAATTTAAAATATAATTAGTAGGATTTAAATGATAAAAAAGAGACACAAATTACTTTGAGAATATATCATAGGTTTCTATGCAAAAATACTTATTAAGATCACAGGTTTTCAGCAACAAATTTTACGTTAGCTAGTGTTTTATTCTGTAACTTTGATAAAAATCTGACACAACGTTGATTGACGTTTATCATGTTTCAGATCCTCAGTTGCTTCAGGTGTTATTTCTAGACAGCTGTGAAGCCAAGGTTTGTGTTCTTCAGTCCTTGAGGAATATTTTAAGCAACAGTATTCCAGCCAATATCCAGAAGATTAGCTACATTGGTGGTGAAACAAAAATAATCCAGAAGCAAAATTCTTTTTCAGTGTTATACTTCAGGTAACACCTTTACATATCATCCTTCAAAGAAAGTGGTAACTGTGTAATAAAACCCAGGGTAAAGAATAGTGACCACTAGAATAGTATGGATAGAAAATAATTGTGAAAATAATTGTGAAATGCCATAGTATGGAATTGGAAAAAAAAAAAAAAAAAAGGCTAGGAACTTTCTGTTCACAGTAATAAATCCTGTTATATGCCTTCTAGGTCTGAGCCAGAATGAAGGAGGTGGTAAAACAAATGATATGCCAAGACACTCACAGAACAACACAGACAGTAAAGCTTTTATAGGATGGTAGACAGGATGGGACAGGATAGATATATTAATAATTCCTACAAAATTTTATGTTGAAAGAAAGTTCTAGAAGCATCTGCTCCAACCATCTTCTCACAGCACAACTACTCCCTTGTCAAATCAGGTTGCTAGGGGTCTTGGCTAGTTACGTGTTGAAAATCTCCAAGGATGGAGATGCCACAGCCTCTCTACATAACCTGTCCTTGCATGTATCCTCCTCCCATCACATCATGGTGAAGAAGTTTTTCTTTAAATGCAGTAGAAATTCTCCTTATTTACATTTGCATCTGCTGTGTCCCATTCTTTCACTGTGGATCTCTAGAGAAGTCTGGCTCCATCTTCTCTAGATGCACCATTAGGCAGGTGAAGGTAGCAGTAAGATTCCAGTGTAGCATTCTCTTCTGCGGAGTAAGCCATCCTGGTTGCTTTACACTCTCCATGTACGACATCCCCTCCATCCTCCTGTGGACCCCAAACTCCATTTTTCCAATAATTTCTTGTACTGGGGCTCCAGGATCATAGACTCATAGAATCATAGAATCATTTGAGCTGGAAGGGACCTTTAAAGGCCATCTAGTCCAACTCCCCCGCAGTGAACATGGACAGCATGCACCTGATCAAGCGGAGCCTGTGGATGAAGCCTTCTTTCTCCAGCTACAGGAGGCATCCAGATCGCAGGCTCTTGTCCTGCTGGGAGACTTCAACCACCCTGACGTGCTGGAAAAGTAACGCGGCAAGCTGTAGGCAATCCAGGAGGCTCCTGGAACGCATCAAGGACAACTTCTTGAGCCAAGTAACAGACAACTCCACCAGAGCGGATGCAACACTAGACTTGTTGCTCACCAGTGCAAGTAAAGTGATAGGTGACATCCAGACTGGGGGCTGCCTGGGCTCTAGCAATTATGAAATGATAGAGATCACACTCCTGAGGGAATGGGGCACATAATGAGCAAAATTCAAATGCTAAACTTCAAGAAAGTCAAGTTCCATCTCTTCAGGGACTTAGCTGACAAAACCCCTGGGGAAACTGCCCTCAAGGGCAAGGCAGCAGACCAGAGCTGGCAGATCTTTAAGAAAGCTCTCTTCAGAGCACAAGAGCTCTCCATTCCCAGGTGTAGGAAGTCAGGAAAGGAAGGCAGGAGACCAGCATGGCTGAACTGGGACCTGCTGGTCAAACTGGAGAGCAAAAAGAAAATGCACAGGCAGTGGAAGCAGGGACAGATATCCTGGAAGGAGTATACAGATGATGCCAGACTGTGTAGGGATGAGGTCAGGAAAGCCAAGGCCCAGCTGGAACTGGACTTGGCAAGGGAAGTAAAGAAGAGTAAGAAAGGCTTCTACAGGTACATCAGCTGGAAAAGGAAGGTCCAAGACAGTGTACCCCCCTTAGTGAGCAATACGGGCAGGCTTGTGACAACAGACAAGGAGAAAGCTCAACAAATTTTTTGCCTCAGTCTTCACTGACAACTGCTCTTCATGCGTCCCTCAGGCAGATTGGTCGGAAAGTGGGGACTGGGAGAGCAATGGCCCTCCCTCTGGAAGTGAAGATCAAGTTCATGACCACCTAAAGAACATGAACAACCATAAGGCTATGGGTCCCAACAAGATGCATCTCAGACTCCTGAGGGAACTGGCTGATGCGGTCTCCAAGCCACTCTCTATGATATTTGGGAAGTCATGGCAGTCAGGTGAAGTCTCTGGTGACTGGAAGAAAGGCAACGTTACACCTATTTTTAAGAAGGGCAGAAGGGATGACCCGGGAAACTACCGACCTGTCAGCCTCACCTCAGTGCCAGTGGTCACAGAACAGGTCCTCCTGGAAGCTATGCTAAGGCACAGGGAAGACAGGGAGGTGATGTGAGACAGCCAGCATGGCTTCACCAAGGGCAAGTCCTGCCTCACTAACCTAGTGGCCTTTTATGAGTGTAACAGCATTGGTGGACAAGGGAAGAGCCACTGATGTCCCTGTCTGGACATCAGCTACAGACATCAGCTACCTACACCAGCTGTAGGTGTCCCTGTTCACTGCAGGGGAGTTGGACTAGATGGCCTTTAAAGGTCCCTTCCAACTCAAGCAATTCTACGATTCTATGATTCTATCTACTGCTGGATCAGGTTCCTCAGAGCCCTGTTCAGCCTGACCTTGAATGTCTCCAGGGATAGGGCATTCACCACCTCTCTGGGCAACCTGTTCCACTGAGGACATACTATTCTTGATGTAGTCTTACAAGTAACCAGTGCAGAGAAATCACTGTTTCCCTTGACTCATTGGCTATGCTTCTGCTAACATTGCTGAGTCTAAAGTTCAACCACCCTCACTGCAAGGGCACATTGCTGATTCAGCTTCAACTGGTCCACTAGAGCCCATGACTACTTTTTAGGGTCACATACATGCAAGACTTTACATTTGTCTTCATTGACAGATACTTGTCCAATTGGGTTTCTAAGAAGATAGGACACTTTGCTAAGGAAGTCAAGTAATCAGTTCACTTATAAGCCGCTAGGGAAAGTACTTAAAATGCTGATGCACAAAATGAATTCCTGTCCTTTCTGTATTCAATAAAGTTTTAGCACCAAACAGGCCCTGAGAGACCCTGGGTTTTTTTGACCTGGAAAATGCAAAACACCTTAACAGTATCCAAGCTCTGTTTCTGTAATTAGCTTGGATACCACAAACATCTTAGATACAGCTATAGGGCACTCACTACAGGTCATTTTCCCCACACAAGCTAGTTGATTTATATCTAGCTGAAGGCTCTTAGTGGTGTTGGTTTGTGTAGTCATAATTCAATAACTTTCAGATACAAAAGACCATTTCAAGAGTAATTTGAGATTTCAGTAAGGAAGACAGACAACAAAGGATATCAGGAAGGGAGAATGGCATGTGAGGATGGTGATCTAACAAAGAATTGTAAGGAGGCTTTTGTGTAAATATTGTAAAAACATAGCAACATTTTGCTGTGTATTACTAGTGAAAAGGGGAAAAAAAAAAAAAAAAAGTTGATAGAAAAAGA
>VXAV01001241.1:49698-65543 GCA_013399715.1 Alectura lathami
CAAAGAGTTGTTAAGACCAGTCAATAAAATAAAGATGCCCAGAGTCAAGGAGCAGGGACTGGGGGCAAAAAGGTATTTAGGCAACTGCTTAAAACTCAGAAATTGCTATTGAAATCAAGTAGATGGTAACTAAATAAGTTCACAAACTATCTATATAAGGAATGTGTGAAGTGGGGTATTAGGAAAGCATGTTCTGGGTGAAACTATCCTACTTGTTTAAAGAGAGCATGTAGACAAGTCTACAGGTACTTAAAGAAATGGTACAAGTTTTGTTTGCTTAATGGTGCAGGACTGCGGCAGAAATCTGCAGCTAAAACTCTGTCATTAATCTGGGGACACTCCTGCTGGGTGGTTCGTTTAATGCCCTAGTAACAGGGTATCTGAATCAGTATCTGCAATCCATTTCAGGTCTTTCTATTTAAAAGGTTATCTATGCTTAATTTATTAATTTTATCAAAATCACTCAGCCATTTCTGTTAATTATTGAACCTTCTCTCAAAGATTTAATTCATATTGTGGATTAGACTGTACTTTCCCTCCTCAAAAAAAAAAAAAAAAAAAGAAAGAAAAGTTTTCTAAATCAAAGAAAGAACAAGCAAGCCTCTCATTAGCAACAAGAAAAACAGAAATAAATCTAGACTCATTCAAAAAGCAGGCTGTAATCTTTCCTAATTATTTCCATAACCCTAAGGAAGCCATGTTTCCCAGGAGAGCATCTGAGATAATCCCTGAATATTAAGAAATGAGCGGAAAATGCAGCAAATTTAGCAGGCAAATTGGAAAGAGAAAGAGAGGATTGAGCACCTGGGAAAGAGACATGCTTCAGCATTCATTACACTGGCTGTTATTTCTCACAGCTGGGAAAAAAACATCCATCATTTTTCATTCCTTCGTAATTCAGATGATTCAGAAAGTTTTACGCTACAAATAATTCTATTTCAAAAATAAGATTTTCAAGCACCTGATTGTTATATAAGCAGCAGACTGGGGTATGAAGTCTCACCAAAAATGCTTAGAAAATCACTTTTAAAAATAGGATCTAGGATAAGAATTGTGCCATGGAAATATTTTATTTAATAGCTCTCAGCAAGTTAATATCCTTGTGTTTGCCCCCTTCTTCTTTAGATGAATATGCCCAATTTTATCTTAATACTAGGAGCTGTAGCAATGTATTTTCTTATCAAGAAAAGCTCGATACTTCTCCCCTTAAAACATGGAGTTCTTTGGCTTTTACAAAATTTTGCAAAGACCTTCCTTTCACTGTAGAAAATGTGTGCACTACTGAGAAGCTGATTTTTTTGACTAAATACGTTTAGGGAACACTGAGCAATTTTTTGCCTTTCCTTTTCAACCACCTCTGGTCCCAGTCCAACCAGTTATTCACATATCAGCCACAGCTGCTCCCGAGCACTGTATTGCCACTTCCCAAAAGCTCAAATGACCAAGTTCAGGTAATGTTTTTTTTTCCATTGGACAGTTTATGACTTCTTTTCTTGACCATGCTTTTGGATGAGGCTTCACAAATTTGGAGCTGTCCATCTCTCCATGCAGAGGCAAGGGGAGAATGCTGGCAGTGGTGGAAGAGCAGATGCCCATCACCACATCCACCTCCCCCTCTGGAGGGAGCCATTTCTATGCATGGTCTCTTATTCCCAAATAACAGTCCCCATGAAGCTCAGAGCATTTTCTGAAGCACTACATGATTGGGCACTGCTCCCTCACTGGTAGGCAAAGAGGAAAGAATTCATTGTTGTCCTGAAGATTGCAAGACCTTCTATAGCCATACAGCAAACCTCATTGAGCAAAGCGAGAGGGAGGAGGTTTGGAAATGATTTTGTGGTGCTGCTTTTGAGCTCAGCAGTACCCCACAGACAGCAAGGAGCCCTAAACTTTACATGCATATGCACATGTATAAGCTTCCCCCTCTCTCTTTGCAGGCCTAAATTCATATATGCATATAAATGTCCCCAAAAGCTATGTTACGCCTGAGTTTTTAGGCAAACACCAAATACTACTCTTTAATCTTAATCGATTTCACAGGTGAACCAGCTCTTCTGATTTCTCTAACTTTGTAGGAAGAGGGAGGGAAGCCTGTGTCTTTGATTCTGGCATTGTTATGTGAAACATACTGGCGATTTTTGCAGTCACTTTTTTTTTTTTTTTTNNNNTGTATTTTCGGCATATAGAGGGGCATAGAGTTCTGTATACCAATAATTCATTTTACCTGAAAAGCTGTCAAACATAAATTAAGGTGGATAGCTTTTTCTTCCCTTGTTTTTCACCTCCACACACACAGACACAGACACACATGCATATTAATTACAAGTAGAAAGCACAAATGACACTACATACTACACAGCATCTGCTCAGGCCTTAATTAATCCAACCTTCATGCAGTCCCCATAGCAACGATGCTTAACAGACTCCCCTGACTTGGAATATTCAATGCAGAATCTTACACTACATATTTTATTCAAATTATGGCCATCGTATTGCTTCTATGTTAGCAAAGTAGTGTCATTGTTGATGGGAATAGAATGAGCCCTTGCTCTACTTGACCCCTCCACATACATTATCTCATTAAAATGCATAATGGCGTTCAAGCTAAGTCACACACTCTTTTTCAAAGGCTAGGAAGAAGCCCATTACCCCTTTTTATTCATATTTTAAAGAATCTCTCAGACTTCAGAAAAGATTAGGAATATTTTCAACCCTGATCCTGCAACTACTATCCTAAAGGCAATAAAGAAAATATCTACAGCAAAAAGGCATTTGCTTGGTGTATTTCCTATCCCTCTGGTTCTCACATCTTATCAGCATAGTCTCCAAGCATGTATTTTGGCAAGGTGTGCTGCCCATTATTTAAATCCCAGGGGAGGCTAGAGTAACAGTGACTGTTACAGCTAATAGAAGAGTGGTGTATTTCAGCGACTAGTTTCGCAAGGGAAGACCCATTCTCGTTTTTTGGCCACATCCTCTCTAGCTACGCAGAACAATGCACTACAGTCCTCCACAGTAGGGTTGGACTGTAGACCTCAGGACCCTCTTCCTCTCAGGAATGACAAGTTCATCTCATCCACACTTGAAGGCAGTCCTGACAGCCAACGGTGACCCACTGCCAACTCAACCATCCCCCTACCCAACACAGCACCCAGCAGCAGGCCTTTTGCATGAAAACTCTTAGACCAGAAGCACAGAGGGAGGCATGAGCTGGCTCTGCTGTTCCCACCGAGCTCATGGAAAGCTCCCTCCCCAGGGACAGGAGCAGGACGAGGCCCTTTGAGGGCAAAGAAGCCGTGCTCCACTGGGACCAGGTTCCATTGGTGGGCTGGAGCAGGGCTCTGTATGGGGCCATAATCACACATGCTTTTTGTTCTGTAACAGTCATGGACAGATAAAATTATACCCCTATGAAAAAAAAAAAAATCAACAACAGTACAGGTGATTTGAGAAGGGTCTTGGCTATAATGAGGAATAAGAGGCAGGAGCAGGTGGCCTCAGGCAATGACTGCATCAGGAGCAACTGGATGGTGGGCACGTTGGCTTGTAAAACCTCTGCGCGTTTGCATCTCATAAACTGCTCTATCTTTCCTCTGGGTATTAAATTACAACTTTAAGCACTGACAGCGTACACATGGTGTTGAAAAGAATGATTTTGCCATTGTATGCAGACAACTATGTTGCTCTGAAGGTATGTACATATTAAACGTTAATCTGAATGCAGGGATAATCTAATTATTGCTTCCTTTTGAAGTAAGAGAAACAATATTTACTGAGTAAATTATGGACCTCTAAAGGTAATACTTGCTTTGAAGATTAAACAACACACATGTTGTTAGTTATTATAGCCATACTTGACCCCTGTTTCTTTGTAAAAACAGAAATGAATTTTGAACTTTCACAGAGATGTTATATTTCAGAAGGCATTTCACTTCTTCGTATCCTTGTCAAATGCCTTTAAAGAGTGGCTGAGAGGGCAAGGTAACAGACAACCTGCTTGTGTGATGTGTGCAAAGCACAACTACTCCGTGGTATACAAGAACCACCTATTTTAGCATGGAGGGGACACCAATGGTGTGGAGAAACCATCCTCATCATTGTGGCAGTGGGCCACGCTCCCAGGCAGGCTCATGTCTTGTTTTTGGGAAAAGGAGCCTAGGAGTCCAGGCAAGATGTCTTCTGGAAGGGGTCCAGAGTATCCTGGTTTTCTGCTAAGGGGCTGATCACAGCGTAGGGATGGATCTAGGGGTGGAACCTGGCACCTCCAGGAGAATTTAGCAAGTCCAGCGAGACCAGGCAGTGCCATCTCACGCTCCACAGCTGTGTATCCTCAGTCAACACAAACGTTGCCATGGACAAAGAAGGTCCCTCTGGCTACCTGGCCATGAATTCCTGAGGTGTATTACATTCAGTCAAGTATTCAGCTTCATTTTCTGGATTTAATCCAGAGCTACTCCATAATTTAGTTATAGATTAGATCCCAACTGGCAGAAATTGCAATCAATTAGTAACAAATTACTGTTAGAATGTGATTTCATGGAATTCCTATACGAGTTTTTTTCATCAGTAACTTCCTGAACACTGTATAGAAGAAGCTGTTGCCATCATTTCTTGTGGTGTATTTCCTTGATTATTTATTGTTGAATCGGTGTCACTTCGATGGTTCATAATCTAAGTTGAAGAACATTGCATTGAAGTGGAGCAGTTTGTCTGAGTCTTTCAAGTTCAGATTCAGGTTTGCATGTTGCAAATATCTGAAGGCCCTTGGATCTCTTTTATGTTCAGGCCCAACTCTGTAATTGCCCAGGAATCGCTGACAGAAGTTGCAGAAATAATAGGTTGAAAACATCTGAGCAATGTTTAGGGAAATGTTTCTGCTTATCAGAAGGCAATCAGGAAATTCAGTGGTGAACACTAACTGAGTTACATTTAATTGAAACTATAGGTGGAAGGATTGCATTCTGGGGAATTTCAGTTGCTCAGACATTCTAAGCTCCAAATTTCACAGAAGGAAGAGTATTTTGAGTGTTCAGAATGCAGGTTCAGAATATTTGACAAGCATTTTGAAGCCCTAGTCATCTCACAGTGCCTCTTGTTTGTAGGACTATGACACAGTCCTGCCAGCAGGACAAGCAGAAGTGTCTAAGCCCTTGCAGATAAATTAAATTGTTTCCCCTCTTTTCAGTGGTTTCCCACAATGCTAATATTTTGTTTTTGAAAGTTGTTCTCCCGACCTTTCTGAAGAATTATGCTATAAATAGAATAAGAACAGCTGGATTCAGAAATTGAGCCGTTTCTATTGTGTAAAACTGAGACTTCCAATAAAACAGCTGAGTAGTCCTACCATTCATCACTAATTACTTCATACTGTGGAATACCCTTTAGCACTCAGCATTCATTTTTACATACTGTGAGTGCTCTCCCAGTGCTGTAAGCCGCCTTTCACAACCTTCATACAACAAACCAAGCTCAAGGTACATACCAGAGGGTTGACGGCCAAGCAGGTGGGTGACCTACCTGACTCATGGGTGGCTCCTCTGGGGCTCTGCCGCTCTGTTGTGAGGCAAACCAGGGCTGAGCGTGCCACTGGTGGTACTCGCCTCAGTGGCACGAAATGGCTTGTTCTTCCTTCAGCTGGGTTTCTGGATACCAACCTGCCAGCACTGCACTGCTGACAGTCGTGTGACAGCCACAAAGCTGGAACTTTTACCTACACACCGTTTCCATTACGGAACAGATGAACATGCCCCATAGCTCACCCCCAACATCAGCGAGAACCTTTACTTCCTCAGGGAGCCCGTTCCCCATACATGGATCAGCCACATGCAAGGTTTATTTCCTGTACCACAGAGTTTCACCTTATGATAAGAAAATACTGCAGTGCCAGAAGCAGAAAAGTGTGAACCTTGTTCTTTATTCTGGAGTTTTACTTATATACTGGGGACCTAAAGAAATTGTGAAGGCTCTGGGGAGACCTGATAGCAGCCTTCCAGTACCTGAAGGGAACCTACAGGAGGGACTCTTTAGAAGGGCATGCAGTGACAGGATGAGGGGTAATGGCTATAAACTGGAAGAGCAGAGATTTAGGCTAGATCAGGAAGAAAATCTTTCCTGTGAGGGTGGTGAGACACTGGCACAGGCTGCCCAGAGAGGCTGTGGATGCCCCCTCCCTGGCAGTGTTCAAGGCCAGGCTGGATGGGGCTCTCAGCAACCTGGTCTAGTGAGAGGTGCTCCTGCCCATGGCAGGGGAGTTGGAACTAGATGGTCTTTCAGGTCCCTTCCAACCCAAACCATTCTATGATCCTGTGATCTTTATAACCCTTCCTACAGAAAGCCTGGGCAGTGACAGGAAGGTAGTCTGATTTGCTTAAGACACATGCCACAGCATTCAACAGAAATGGTGTTTCCAACAGTTTCATGACTCAGTGACCAGAAGTTTTGTACTGATGTAGCCTAGATACCAAATGAAGGCTAGATGAGGCCAGGACATCATTTCCATGGTGGGACAGTCACCAAACCATCTGGAAGAAGGAAGAGAACCTTATTCATAGATAAGGCTATGTACAAGCTTTTTCTGTCTAAAGGGCACCCAGAAGCACTCCCAGATCTCAAGTAAATGGCTGATTTGATGTATACTTCAAAGGAGGCCACACCTCAGTTTTGGTACCTCAAAGTCCTTCCTTTGCCTGCAGCATTGCCACTGTCCAGCCTTCATTGAGACACAAGCTGTTTCAATATTACTCAAGAACCAGGCACTTGGAGATAATTTTATGAAGCCCAGGCAACCTTGTCTATTCACTAAGTGGCTGCACACAGGTTTTAAATCAGACCACAGCTGGTCACCTGGACTCTGCAAAGGAAAGCAACATCAGCAGAGGCATAGTTTGACTCCCTCTGATGTTCTTCTTTTCACTGACAATCTGAGCTGCTACCCTGAAACCCTGCTCCTTACACATACGGGACATCAGTAACACACAGTCAACATCATCAAAAGCTGCAGAGAGGCCCTAGAGGATAAGAATTGTTACCCTGACCGAAAACAGGAGGTCCTCAGTCACTGCTGTTTAAGCTATTTCTGTCCTCTGTACTGCCATTGTACCAAGATTGTGCTTGGCTGAGGACATTTGCTTTAGTTAGGTGTTTCTAACTGGCCTATTACAAGCTCTTCAGCATTGCTAGGCCAACTGCACGCAGGTAGAAGAGGAAAATTTTCACTTCAAGTTAGTCATTACTTTCTTCAACCAGGAGTAACATCAATTTCATCCGTATTTTGTTTTGTTTTGTTTTGTTTTTTGTTTTTTTTTCACTACTCAAGAGGAGCACAAGCAGGTCTACAGCTTTGCCTGAATGTCCTTGATGGGCTGGCTGAACCCAAGGTCCTGTCATTCCACTCACTGCAGGGCGGGGACTAGTGCTGTCATCAGCTCATGGGCAAGTTCATCCATGCAAGGCATTTTGGTAAGCAGAAGTAGCATGGGTGAGTGAAAGGTTCACACCTCTGCACAGCCCCTCTAGTCATGATTCCGTAGCTTTACAGAAAGCTGCTATGAAAGTTTCCTTGGGTCTGCTAAACAGCCTCCACAGGAGAAATTCTTTGTTGCAGCTTGCACACTTCACTACCACATCTGTAGATATCTAAATCTCACTCCATATGGCACTGGTTTTCAAAACATGGCATTCTACCAGTTCTCAGATTATCAGGCTCACAAACAATAAGCAGTGCAATAATTACTGTTTGAAATTTTCTTCCCAAGCGGAAAAATCTTGTTCCACAAAGGAGTTTAGAAAATATCTCAGGGATAGGGGATGCTCTTCCTGCATCTTCTACATCCACAGTGCCTTTTTCTTTTCTCTCCTCTCAGTTTCCTCCTGTGATATTTTGAGTCCCAACCTCAGCCCCTCAGTGCAAGGGGTGGGGACATCTCTACCAGAGCTTGAGATTGAGTCAGCTGGGAGTAGAGGAAGAAACTTCTAGACATCTGATCCCTAAGACGGGAAATGTTGTTCCCAGAGAATCTGGGAGCCAGCTACTGACTTGGACTGAGCTGCCGCCAATGTTGCTTTAGATGTCAGTGAAAAACACTGACATTCCCAGATGACATGTCTGGAGTGTTTCACCACCACGGCACACAGAACATGTGCAAGTTCCTCCACTGTCCTCTTAGTCTTTAGTAATCTCCTGATACAACAAGCCTAGCTGTCTCTTTAATGATGCATTTTTGCAGTATTAATAAGAATGTTTTCGGTAACTGCTAGCTTTGAGGTTTTTCCTTTATATTGAAGAAATGAAACAGTCTAGTTTCACTTAGCCTACTAAAGGAAACCTTTATGCAAAAATTCAAGCCACTGAATTGAAGCCATCCTCACAATGGCATCTCAGAACTGGGCAGCAAGCGAAACATGAAAACATTTTTGGAAGTTAACATGTAGTTGTGACTAAGATTACTGGAATATTCACAGCTTCTTCCACAGTGCTTCTAAATACAGATCTTTGCTACTTACAAGGAAACAAGAAACACATCCATCTACCCTGTTAAAAAAGCCATGAAGACTGCAGTTCGGTAACACAAAGCAGACTCTTACAGTATGCTGATGCTCCATTAATTATGCCATTTCTACCCCAAATATAAACTGGGCACACAGTAGATTTTGCTCTAGAAGGATTTAGGGCTGCAACTCTTTTCAAATAGAATATTCACTAGAAGGTACATGAGAAATCACATTATTTCCCCATTTGTCACCAAATGCATATGGAGAACTGCTCCATCTGCAACTTCCCTTTGCATTCAGAATTCAAACCCCAACATTTCCAAGGATGTCACTGACCATGGCACAGCCTTGTGGCTTTTCTCTAAATGCACAGCTCCACGAACGTGATTTTACTGATGTTACAGCACATTACTATAGAATTTGCGCCAGTTTAATTGAGATGCAGTGAAATGTTTTACTAGGCTATTTTAACCTAAATGGATGACACATAAATTAATGCAGCCCACAGGGCACAGTAAGTAAAATGATTCATGTTGCTTATGTGGGAAACATTAACAGATCTTTTTTTAAATCACCTTTGCAAATAATCTTTGAGGAGTTTTGTTGAGAGCCTAATCTGTATTTAATTTAGTCATTTAAAAGTTACACCTGTCATGGACTAGCTTTGTGAAAAGTCTCTAAAAAATTCAGCTCAGTGTATTGTTTACCTTAACACTCTAAACAACAGGCCAGATAAGTGGTTGCTCCATTCCGGCCTCACCTTATAAATAGCTGAATGCATTAATCTAAGGCACTCAATCCAGCCCACTGTAAGCTTGAGCTCTTTACATACTTTTTCCTCACAATCTTCAAAAATCTGCTGAATAAAGTTTTGTTATGAACTTCAGTTAAAAATTTTCCAAAGCCGTCAGATACGGCAGCATTACTAGCACTGCAGTGACATGAAGGAGAAAGTACTGGGCAAAGTCTAGATATTGAAGTGAAGAAACTCCTCTTTATTAAATGATGGAAGAAAATTAATAAAAACAAATGGAACAAAGAGAAAACCCAGCGCAGCGTAGTGGAGATTTGTAGTACAGCAGTCATTCCTTTTAATTTCAACACTGAAATGAATGGCTAAATTCAACTTTGAGCTTTCACGGTCATGATGTCTTGACAAGCACAGCGAAGAAACAAAACACAATACGCAGTATGAGTTAAAAATAAACACAAACAGGCCATGAAAATACACCCACTTCAGAATAATACAATGAAGGTGAGGGGAAGAAAGTATTTCTGAATAGATTTTTCTAATTAGAAAAGAGAAGGAATCACTAAAGTATGTCTGACAATGACTGAAAATGCAACCCACTAAAATGACCAAGTCTCATTGGGGCTTCATTTAAATTCTGCTATGTATTAACTAGTGCCTGAATAATAGACAGAGTTTAGGGGTGCATAATACATCTTGTTATAAATAACATCTGCCGAAACCATACTGGTCTATAGTTTAAACATTTTCTACAATTAAAATACCTAAATCCACAGGCCACCTGTTTCCTGCCTTTGCCCTCCCGAAATGCCTGAAGTTTACTGTAAACACAGGTGATCAAAATAAGATGCTGCCTGGTATTAGGGGACTCAAGGAATTCACACAACAGCTGAAGTTCAGGCCAGTGGCTGTTAGACTCCCAGCCCCTCAATTAAAATTGATGAGAGAAGCAGAATCCTCCCTTCCTCTCCCAGTCACAAGACACTTACGCAGCAATTCCCACACTGGCTTGGGACAGCAGCTATCCATCCAGCAGCCTGGATTTGACAGTAACCAGCACCAGATGTTGCAGCAAAGGCATAATAAAAAGCAGAATGAGCAATTGTGGAGAAAAGTTCTTGTTTTTTCCCAAATTCCCACCAGGGTAATGTGCTTATCCTGACACATTGCATCCCAGGAGCTGGGCTGGCTATCCAGAAATTTAGCAGAAAGCTGTCCAGATGGCAGCCTCATTTTCACTGTGAGGCTGTGGCCTGTAAGACCCGTAAAAAGAGGTTGTATTTCCATTTTAATTTTAGTCTTTTTGTGAAAAGTAAAGGACACAGAACACTTTCTGAAACTCCGGAAAGGCTTTTTTTCTCATATAGAAATGCCGAAGGAGTGCAAGTGAGCAGGAGTCTTGATGGCTGGAAATAGAAACTTAAAAGTATATCTGCAGGCCCTGTCTTTCCATGACGACACTGGCACACCAATTAACAGCAGCAGGGAATCAGAACCTACTCACTGAGAGAGTAAGTTGCCCCACTGTCAGCCCAAGACACCAACCACATAGCTATTCTGGCAGCCCAGTGAGAAACGACTCAGAAAGCACTGCTTTTGAATATTCCCAGTAGCGCAACAGCCCTGGAATAGAAGCCCCACAACAGGAAACCCCTGCTGACAAACTAGCCAAGCCTCCACTCCTTACAAGAGATTCTGCACAATGCAAGGGTTAGGGTAAGATGGAAACATTTCAACAACTGGTGCACGTCCATACAAATAATGCTCCCTCGCCCCATAAGCCAACTCGGGGCTGTGCAGTTGTGCTCCTGCTGCACCACTGCAGGACAAGTGGACACGTCTTGGGTCTGCCAGCCAAGGTGATTGCAGCGCACCAATGCAGGAACAAGGCAAGGAGATTTTGTTTATTTGTTTATTGTCCTCATGTTTTCAAACTTCTTTGGAGGACCCAGCATTGCATCAAAGTTACAGTTTTGCAGAAAGGCATGGAACATTTATTCAGTTCAATGAAAGTGTACAGGTATTTCTGAAAGACAAAAGGCACTAAGCAGGTCCTGGTTTCCTACTGCCTAACGCACAGATGATCCAGTGAACGCGAAAGCAGGAAGCTGGTTGGCTCCCACATGGGAAAGTAGCAGCGTTTCCAAAGGAATTGGTTAAACTAAAAGCCTACTATTTTGCCCAGAGAAGCTGTGGGTGCCCCATCCCTGGAGGTGCTCAAGGCCAGGCTGGATGGGCCTTGGGCAGCCTGATCCAGTGGGCGGCAATCAGCCCACAGCAGGGGTTGGGACTGGGTGGGCTGTAAGGTCCCTTCCAACCCAAGCCATTCTATGATTCTGTGATTCTATTTTTCCCCTTTCTTCCTTTGATCTGTTAAATTTTAAAGCACATGAGCTCTTACTGAAATATGGTACAGTTACAACACAATAACAAGCTGACTTAACAGCATCTCTACACAGAGCCTGGCAATAGTACCAAAATGATAATAAGCTCTGGGACATGAACAAACACTTACTAGCAATTATGTTGACACCATAAAAAATATCCCCTTCTAAGCAGTTTCTGAGTCAAGGATTAAGGAAAATGACCCGATAGCTAAGGGTACATAGCACATTTCAGCAAAGATTACAGCTATCATTCTTAAGTTGCTGTCTTCTCATGTAATATCTCAATTACTAGAAGGCTACTGATCCATACCCTGAAATCCCAAACAGCAGGCCCATCTCTCTTAGTTTGCCCTTTTCAAAAGAAGACTCAAGAGAAAAGGAACAGTTACATTCATAGATCTTGGTGGCATCTTTGCAATTCCAAAATGCTATGTCTCCCTTGCTACCCACTGCTTCTTACTAAGAATTTGAAATCACATCATAAATTAAAGATTATTTAAAAAAAGCTTCAAAATAATTTAATTGTTATATTTATCATTGGGAAAATCTTGCATTGAGTATTAAATACTATCCTTAAAGCCACTTGGTCATACAGAGAGCAACTACGGACATACAGAAAAGCAAACACAACTATAATTTCAAAGTGCTACTGAAATTAGACAATGAACCATCAGAGGTAAACAATGTTCTCCTCTCCTCCATCTCCACTTTCCACATCCTGCAAGCTCTCAGGCTGAGGGTTCAGCAGCAACCCTTCTACCCACGGTGGCTGGATGGATCCATGGCTCACACCGCTTGTTTGGGGACCCTGGGTCTGTGACGCATTCAGATCTGTAACACACAAAAGGAGGATGTGTGACTATGCATCTTCTTTCATGCCCATGCAACCATTAAGACCAGATTTTGACTTTATGTTTTCAATGTGAACTATCTCCTAGCTTGCCGCATCTGTCTAGAAAGGAAAACACTTCTGTACTATTGAATTATATGAAAGCCTGGTGAGAAGAAGCTTGCCCAAATCTACTGAAATCTATTCACGTATTTCCATTGCCATCAAAGGGTTTGGATTGGTGTCACTATTTTTACAATAAAATGAATTTACACCCTTACTTCGCCAGTCAGACACACACGAATTGAAAGGAATAAATGCTGTCAGAGTTGGGCTGGAAGGAAACACACAGTACATAATTTGTATCTTTATTAGTAAGATAATCCAACTGTAAAATTAATATAGTTACCATCATTACACAGAATTTTACTTGCAAGACTTCTCTTCATGGATGCAAAAGAATCAACTAAGCAAACCCCACGTAAAAGTCTACTTGACCTGCACTTGCAGTCTAAGATAGATACATAACCAGTTAGCTTTTTCTGTAAATGTTATCCATGTTTCTTTGGGCAAACCACCTCTCTATTCTTGACTCAGTCATTCAGCTGTGGAGGCAAGCACTCAAACACTACAAAATTATTTCACAAGGACCTTTCATTTGTTATCTTCCCAATTTTCTCCTGAACATGCAGAGAATCAGGCACCTTCATGTTTCCTGCAAAGCTCTGAGGACTTCTGCAATGATCTGTGAGTTACCCAAAAAAATAAAAAAAAAAAAAAAAAACCACCACAATTCAGTTTTCCTCCTAGTCAGGTGTCTGTACTGTTTCAAGACATTGAGAACTACATAGTTGGCTCTTCCACATTTTCATTTCTACAAATCAACATTTCCCATAAAAACAAGAAAGAATAATGTATCATCATATGAGGCATAATAAAAGCCTGCAACAGACATGCTGTGCAATACTTGATCCATTCTTTTTACTGCAATCCTATCCAAACAACCTCTGCTACTTCTTCAGCTGGGTTAAGGTCTCTGGAAAAACAACTCTGCAGGAAAAAGTAGGCTCTGGCACCCCTGCCACAGCCACCACGGGTAGCACCAGAAGCAAGGAAAGGTGGCACTGGGGTCCTCTGAGCCTTCTGTCATTCGTGTAGAAAATTAAGAAGACATTTCATGCCTGTACCCCTTCCCAGACGTGTGCAATGAGAATCTATTACAACAAATATATTTGTTTTTCTTATACACTGTCACTCCAAATAGTGGCAATTTACAATGACACCTGCCCATAGCTGACCCTCCCCTGATGCACGCAGTTCTCACCAGTTTTGTATACTAAATTCATGGAAAAACAGGTTTGCTGGCATGCTGCAAAGCCCAGGCTGCTCACCACCACCAGGCATGTGGACTGGCAGGAGACGGTTGTGGGACAGGCAGGCATGTGGGAACATGCCATACCGCTGATCTGACAGCCTGCTCTCTGCTTTGAGGGGAGCAAACAGGCTCCCATGCTTCAACCCAGCGCAAGCTGCAGGTAGGCTGTACCTGCTGCTGAGATTGCAGGGCAGGTGCCAGGTCAAGGTATTTATATACAATCAATGCTTGGTCACGCCAGAAAGCTAAAATGATATTTTGTGCCTGGCCTGGTACCTACTACGCATGGGATGTGAGAAAATGAAGCTCAAATTCCCTTTCTTTTATTGTTTTATGCTGGAATGAAAGGATCAAGTTTTGGCCTCTGTGAAAATCCAGAATAAGCCTAGATTGCAGGTGCATTACTCTGGATTTGCTACATGTAACCCAGAAGAATTGGACTCCCTTACTCAAACAGCCCCACTTTGTTAGTTGACATTTACACTTCTTTCTAATAGCCATACACCAAAAAATAAATAAATAAATAAATAAATAAATAAAAATTAAAAAAAAAATTACAATTTGCAGGATCAGATTCAAGAAACCAGAAATATCTTACATCTGTTTGTCTTTATGCAAGCTGGATGCTTTGGTTTTATTTATTTAGTAAAAAGAATGAAAGGTCTTCAACTGGTGAACACTTATGTTTTGGGGTAATTTTGCCCACATTAATATTCTTTTTAAGTCCTGTGAGTCTATTCATCTTAACAAAGTTACATGCATAAGAGTATCAGGCAGTAAGCACTTATTTGAAAGATCTGCTTCCAAAGTTTATGAAGTACATAATTGGAGAAGCCTAATTACAAATTTGAAGAAACCTAGAAAAGAAAGAGAAACACCTTACACACAGTTATTTTCTGTCATCAAAACTAGACAACAATTGCTTCACCAATTAAAATAGTAGCTGTTTCCAAACCATTTCTCATTAACTGGTATAACACTAAGCAGCACAGCTAAGCAGTGAAAACTGACAGCATTCTGGAAAAACAAATCAGATGCTGTCGCTGTTGAAATAAGTGATTTATTGGTAGTTTAGCTGCTTTTCTCTTTATTTTATTTTTTAATCCTTTGCACTCTGAGAACCTGAACAGCAGTAGACCATTCGGGGGTGACAGCGCAGCCGCCACTGAGCGCTCTGCCGGGTAGAAAGATCTCCTTAATCCAGCAAACGAGGGAAGCGGCCGGTTTCGGCTGCGGGTCCGGTGGCACCGGGCTCTGCCTCACAAAGGCCCAGCGCGTCCCGGCGCCGCAGTCCCGGCCAGGCTTCAGGCTGCCCGGCCCGAGAGCAGCTGGCCCGGCAGGAGGCAGTGCGGCGTGCCGCCGCACCAGCTCCGCGGGGAGCGGGGAATAACGGGCAGAGCCTCAGCTGAAGGGGCTGCTGCTGGAAAGGGGTTGCCCAGAAACTCTTTCATGAGCCTCCTTCGCTGCGACCTTCGTTCCCCTGCCAACACCGTGCGCAACACGTGGCTGGCATCGCCCACCCCTCGACCTGCCCCGTGCCGCCCCCCGGCACGGCCCCCAGCTCCCCTGAGCAGCTGGGCACCGCCGCCACAGCCGAAGAGCAGAACAGAGAGACGCGCTGTTCCAGCGCAGGGGCAGAGCAAACTGCCCCGTGAAGAGCCATGTGCTCCACTGAGGCGTGAGGCCAGGCGCTGGAAGGCCATTTTGGGGCCGTGCTGTAGCCTGTTCAGCCCAGTAGCACCACAGTGCAAGTTCAGCCTTTTCTCCTCTTTTTCTCAGATGAGGTCATTTCATTAAATAAAATAAATCAGACGTTCACTGCTCCCTCTTACTCCCAGTTTCTCAAAAGGAGTTAAAGGCTGTTTCAACAGGATTCTGGAAGGCATCACAAATTGTCTCATGCACAGTGACATGCTGCCAAATCCAACGCTAAAAATGAATCAATCCCTGTGCAATTAGGCAAGGTATCAGGCAACTGCAAAAAAAAAAAAAAAAAAAAAAAAAAAAAAAAAA
>VXAV01001241.1:72567-85446 GCA_013399715.1 Alectura lathami
AAAAAAAAGGCCACTAACAAAAATGTTGCGAAATATAGTGGAAAAACAAACTCAGAATAGGCAGAAAAACATCATTCCATGCCACTCCACAGGCAATATGGGTTGATATGCTTTTGGCTACAAAGGATGCTGTTGAAACAGGAGACCAGTAAAACATGTACTGTGTAGGGTATAATTACTTTTCAGTTCAGAGGATGAGCGGCTCGAAAGTACTCAAAAGGAGCTCGTACAG
The DNA here is from genome assembly GCA_013399715.1 of Alectura lathami. Taxonomy (NCBI): domain Eukaryota; kingdom Metazoa; phylum Chordata; class Aves; order Galliformes; family Megapodiidae; genus Alectura; species Alectura lathami. The sequence goes on from VXAV01001241.1 coordinate 72,800, forward strand.
CGGTAACATTACAGAAATTAACTGACAATGGTCACATATGCAGGACTGTGATGACCTTTTTTTTTTTTTGTAAGAGTTAGTCATTTAACAGGTTCCCACTGATGAAAGCCATCTTATTCAACAACGGCCTCAGTGTGGGATCCCATTAACCACCTCCAGGGCTGGCAGCAGTAGTTATGCTTATTTGAATAAGGCCCTGAGTTACTGAGATCCAGCCCTTGCCAAAATCCTTTGCTGACTTGGAACCATGAGGAAACAGCTTGTACATTTTCAGATGGCTTTTAACACTGTAGTACAAAGCATATTTCACGTGATTTTTATCACCTTTGCATCAACTTTACGTTGTACAACCCTTCTGACATCAAAAAATTTGTCCCATGCAAATACCATGAGTAAAGAACTAGGCCCATGCAGCACCATTCTAAGCTTTTCTGATGAAAACATATGTAGATATTCTTATACAATGTCACGTGGCCATAACTGATATTAAGGTAGCCAAAAAATTGAAGTGTCATTCTAAACCTCATCTAAGGTATTATCAATGGGAGGAAAAAAAAAAAAAAAAAGTGAATCTCATCCAAAGTTTTAAGAAGAGGCCCAATACAGCAATCAGCATTAGCGCAATCTGCCGTTAGGAACAGGACAGGAATTCCTGGTAAAGGGTAGAGAAAACAATTGTAGGATGCTAGACATTATTTCTGATATTGGTTTGGGTTTTTGCTTTTCATATTGTGAATTCAACAACTCTAGAAACCACTTTTTTTTTCAATAAATTGATTCTTTTTCCAAAATCAAATTATCTCACTTACTTGTATACATGTACATACAAATTTTCAAATAGTAAAATTTTTCAATGTGTACAAATCTTTAAAAAAAGAATAGAACCACTTCTGTCAAACAGAGCCCTATCTTTCCCTGGTTTTGCATTTGGCTTTTTGTGGAGGTCATAGTGTTTTCTATAGTCCCCATAAAGATTTACACAGTATTTTTCACTATATAAGATCCTTCATGCTAACACTGCAAATGTTTGAAAAAATATCCCATAATCAAGTTTCAGCATAGTTTTCCAGATCTATCACTTTTCAACTACACTCCCCTAGATACAACATCTGAATAATAATTTTTTAAAAAACAAGAAGAAAGGCAATGCTACGTACTACAATGCTGTTCACTTCAAAGCTTAAAAGAATTAAAGTTGCATTGATTCCTGAAATCAAAGAGGTGAATCCATAGGTAAATCCTTAGGCATCACTCTGGCTAGTTAACCTGACATGTCAATTAAATGCAAGATGTAATTTATTCAATTCTCAGTCTGGTCTGACACAAAACCTATACTTCCTCTGATTCCTAATTAGCCAAAGTACTTGTCTTCTTTCATGCAGATAATTTCATAACCATTAGTGTAAAGCATTAACACATTTTTCTTTCAATCATATTTTCCTCCTGTTGACTGACACACCTTTTCCAGTGAGTGTACCCATGCCAGTTTCAGCTTTGTGGGAACTTGCCCCAAGGTCTTTAGTAAAGTTCCCTCCCTTACACATAAAACAATGATATATAATCATGATGTAAGACATATGTAAAGACATGTGTCTTACCTTAGAACATATGAATGGAAAATTATGCACTGGAGGAATGTAGCTATTTCCATTTGGGTATATTGATGAAGTTAAACTGCATAGTATTTAACATACAGTAGAACGCAGCATGATTAACTCCTTGACAACATGTTCAGGTGGCATTTCTTATTAAATAATTTAAAGGGTTTTTGACAGACCAGATTTCTTACAGGATGCCTAATAATTCTATGAAAATTAATCAAAGCCAGGAAATTCCGTTTGTGTACTGAACACACGAATTTATTATATGCAAGATCTAGCTATGTATGTAGCCAGCACACAGCTATTCCCAGTAAAGCATACTCAGTATTTTTTTCTTAATTCTATTTCAACTTATTATTTACTTAGGACTGTATTTCAAAAGACGATTATGAGATGTTATATACAGAGCTGGTTGAAAAATGTATAAAAAACGTTATGATATTTCATCAACATGAAAATACAAAAAGTTACAGCTAACTTTCAAATTCTTTCTAGTCTTCCCCTCACTGTATCTCTTCTGGTTTCCCTTCACAGCAATCAGAGTTGACTTTATCCCACAAAGGAATCAGGGAAAAGAGTCACAATGCACTTCTTAAACTCTGCTAAACTCTCTGGGGAAAAAGCACAGCCAAAAAAGCAACAGAAAGGAATCCACCTCCTAGCATGAAATGTTCCTACTATTCAGATTGATTCCTATTGCTTAGGAATGAGTGATTTACTTTATTTCCATGTGCAAAGCCATTTGCTGGGGCTTCAGATGCCATCTGTCTTTCAGGAGGAAGCTCAACGTTCTTCTCATTCTCTGCTCCCTGTATGGCAGCTCCAGATGCATGACAGAAGCAAGCCTGCATCGTGCAGACTCATGCACTGCAGATCAGAGCATAACATACTTGTCACCCTTCAAGTCACAAATGTGACTTTGGAGTGTGATGGCACATCCCCCTGGGTTGCAGGCTCCCTGCCAGCTCTAGCAGCACACTGGGGGCTTCACAACACCTCTGCACCACCTGCACTGCTCTGCCAGTGATTCTCTGTGACCCAGCCAAGGCAGTAGCTGCAGGTTTTACAGACCTGACTTCGCCAGAGGGATTTCATCTAGGCTACTGCTCTCCCTCTTGGGCAGGTTTGTAGCCAGCGCTGCTCCCCAGGCTTCTGGAGCTGCCCTGGTGCGCTGTTACCAGAGGAAGGTCAGGATGCCTGCACAAGGTGCCCTGACAGCAGCTGAACACACGCTGTCAGCCCGCCGTAGGTGAAGGGCATCTTTACACAGAGAAGCTCCACCAGCTTATCTTAGAATCAGTGCAGTTACCCTGGTGCAAGCCAGTTTAATTAAAACAGATGCTCTCATGTGGGCTTAATATAGAGTATCCTGGTTAGCTTGCACCTGAATGTTTGCCAGTGCAAGCTAATCCAGTTTGGAAAGGTTTAAATCCACATATGTGTCCCTTTTCAAATTTGCCCTAGCTTAGCTAACCTGTTACTAAAATGACAGCTTCATTCAAACTAGAACAAGTTTCTCCAGGCTAATTAGTTAGGCATTTTTAGAAATATTAATCTCTTTAACTAATCAGCTTGGTTTGCTGATTGTGATGATGAGACTAGCCAGCCCTACCTTTGAATATAAAATGTTTTTTTGGCAATCTGTGTAGTAAGGATGATGTTGTTGCAGTAAGGCTGCAGTGGATGCCTGTGTAATACACTACAAGGAGTATTAAGGAGCAGGTTCCTTAAACAAGGACTTTTCTGTGTCAACCACTTCAAGATTTGACCCAAGAATATTAAAACCATTATACCTGTGTATATTTTCAACTTCTGATCCTAGATCATTCAGCTGCCCGCTGGTTTTTGCTGTGACCTGAGCAGTGTGCAGCTGGCACAGGGACAGAACTCATCCCACACTGCCAGCTACAGAAAGATGGGGGGCTGGGCACTGCTGCAGTGCTGACTTGCCACATGCCACCTGGATGTCATTATTGTGCCAGAAAAAAAAACCCTCAGACCTTCTCAGCTATTGCACCAGAAGTACACGATTGCCCCTTATAATTTCTAGATGCTGTGGTTTTACATGCTGTTCTACAACTCTACTGTAATGAATGAAGATACTATATAAGATCCAAACCAGGTGCAGTGCAACAGGGGAAATAAAAAAACAGGTTAGAGTTTCTCATTAACATGGTTTTAAGTCATTCAGGGAATTTTCAATGCAATGCAATGTTCAAATCAGTGCCCTTTTCTAGTCATTTTGCTAACCACAGTCAGTAACTACTATAAAATCTACTTGTCTTGTGGGGTTCTGGTAAAATACACAAATAAGGAACGGTAATGCAGTAGGATCTATCCTCATATACTATGGCTACTTATTGCTAAAGACATCCTTAGAAGTGATGTAATTTTCTTTATGCAGCTATAGAGAGTCTTTCAAGATATTCTCAACTCATTCTCAGTGAAGGAAAATGGAAGAGATTATTATTATTTTAAGATGGTAAATCAAAGCTGTTCTAACTCGAAATCATCAAGTAATGCACCTGTGTCCTAAAACAGACACTAAAATGCACTTCAAACTGTAAGTATGACTTTAGCTTCCCCCCAAAAAAAGCCAAAAAACATTGGGAAAGGATTTGCAGAGAGCAACATAGCTTTATGCAGATAAATACAGAGATATATTTTTGGCAAAAACTTTCTATATTTGTGTTCTGTTCTTCTCATTTTCTCAGCAAGATTGCAAAATGGCATGCAACTATTTTAGCAAAATTGATTGCTTTCATCACTACCAAGCTGCTTTCCTTCCTAGGACTATTCTTTCTGAGAGGTAGTCACAACCCACACTACTTGTTAACTATATATAGTGTTAATTACCATTACTCAAGGCATCCTTGTTGCTTTTGCAGGAGAAAGACATCTGCTGGCAAGGGCCAGTGGATTTCCACACTTCATTGGTCAACACTGGCTGACAAGAAGTGTCCACCCTGAGGTCCACCTGATTTTCACTAGTCCTTGCTACATCCGAGTTTGAGATGCTCAGCCCATACACACCATCCTCATAAACAAGAGAAGAATCTGATCTGTTGAGGCTGCTTAGAGACACATGTACTACAGCTTCATTTAAGTAGAATGCATTTTCGCCATGTAAGCTGTCTGATTGCATTATCTGCAGAAGAAAAAAGAACAAAGAAGAAAACAGCATTGTCACTTTCGTCCAGCACCAGGAGAACCCTTATACCAGGATACCTTAAGTTAACTGCCAGACAGAATGATAATTCATAGCACATAGTCATTTAATTTCCCAGAAGCTAACATCAAAACATGTTAAACTGGCCATGCATTGAGGAACAAACAGCAATAATTAGGTATAATTTACCTTGGCCCCTCTCAAAACACAGGAATTCTCAGTAATGATGTCTGGATATCCAAAAACAGCTAGCTAGCTGGCTCAGAGTGGTGACAAAAATATTGGGCTGGGAGAACAGGCTGGCTGGTTGGCTGGCTGGCAAGATCCTCGCCCCAGCTCTGATACTGCAAAGAGTGCGATATTGGAAAAAGCAGGACAGAGAGGAGCCCAAGGCCTGGAGTGCATTCAGGCTTTGTAGTTTATTTGAAATGAAAATATACCAGATGATCTTACATGTGAAATAGTTTTATGCGTGAAATAGTAGGTTAGGTACTTAAAGCCTCTGGCTCTTTGACACTCAGCATTTCATTATATTGCCTCTCTGCCTGTCACATTCTGGCCATTCCTGCATCTGACCGTTGTCCTTCATCTTCCTCTTCTCAGAAGACTTTAAAAGTTCCATTCATTAAATCTGACAGGCAAGTTCAGCTCTTGTTTTATCATCCACTTCTTAAGCACTGCCAAGTAAGTCAAAGTTTTACCACAAGCTATACTAATACACAGCACCTTCATTGTTTGGGTTGGGCGAGCATATATGGTAAGTCATGTCCACACCATGCTCACAAAAGCTGGATGAAAAGGGGGAGGTCAGAGGCCAATACTTCATCTCCTCGCTCAGGCACAGGCTTTGACACCGAATGGTCACTGCACATTATGGGTCAGCTGCCAGCTGAAAAGCTATGGAGGTGATGGCCTGAAGAATGGCTCTACAATTTTTCTTGTGAAAATGAAAACCTGGGTAGAAAAAAAGCTGCTTGGATCAGCAGGCTTTGAATCCAGGTGATTTGTTTTGATTTTCAGGCACTTTAGGGAACAGTAATGGAAACCAAGACTCCTGCACGCTCAGTTGTAAGAAAAACTTAACCATTTACAGTATTAAATGCTCAAGCAGCCTCTGAGCTGCTTTAAACTGCATCACCTAATAATGACCATCTCCAAGCAATTACACTGCCCAGGCTGGAGCCACACACCCACTTCATTCCCTCAAGTGCTGCTTGATTCAGGCAAGCAAAAAGGCTAGTGCTGGCCTGATAGATACGACTTCATGGGAAGCAGGCTCTTCCCACTCCTGGAGCAGCCTCTGTTCCTTTCTGGAGACAGTGCTGCAGTCCATTAGCACAGAGCGTGGCTGAAGACCCTTCACTAAAAGCTCTGCATGCCTCAAGCATTACAACAATAAGCTTTCCTACAAGAGGCATGATGCATCTTGCCAGAAGGTGGAAAATACAACAGCAAAGCAGAATAAAACACAAATTCTCACACTTCCAGCTTCCAACTCCCCAATGTAACACCGATCAGTCCGACTGCAGCTCCCACAGGGCTCCAAGGTTAACAGCAAGCCCTTGGGATGTGCCTGAACCATGCGCCGCCCCGTGACATTACCAACCAGAAGCAGCCCTGACATGGTGGTTCATTCATCAGCGAACATCTCTATACCTCTGCAGCTGGGGACGTAGTTACAGTGGGGAAGCACATACCTCGTGGCTCCCTGCGGGTGACAGCAGGCTGCTTTGGTGACCATGCTTCCAGTGCCAGAGGAGCTTCTTCTGCACTCTGACGCTGTCCCTTTCTCTCTCCAGCACTTTCTGCGCCTCCCGCAGCCTCTCCAGGCTTTGCTGGTACTCCTGCAGCTGCAGTGCCAGCCCCTGGCGGTTCCTCTCCAACAACTCCTCCTGGCAGCTGCAGGCCTGCTCCCGCTGCCCCAGCTGGCCCGCCCTCGCCTCCTGCTCCCGCTGCCGCTGCTCGCACTCACGCAGCCAGCGCTGCTGCTCTTGCTGGAACTGCTGCTTGAGTTTGTCGATGTTTGCCAGCTCCTCCCTTTGTTTTTCCGAATTCCGGTATTTTTCTTGTTCCAGGAGGAGGGTTAGCCGAGAACCATGGCCACGACTGGTCTTCTCATTCTCTTGCAGGAGTAACCTATGGAGCTCTGCGTGGCTGTCCTGAATAACTAATGCCGCCTAGACATTGAAACAAACACAAATGCTGAAATATTAGCAGCCATCCATTTCTGTATTTTTTGCTTAGAAGTGTTACATAAAAATGATTCAACCTCCCTTAATATCACTGCTTAATGCTTTGGGGGAGGTTACTCCTCATGCAAGCAGAGAATTCCTTGCTCACACCTATACAGAGAAATGTCTCTAAAAGCATTCAACCATTTCAAGCACTTCTAATGAGGCTTCTAGTTGGCAACTGATATTATTATGTGTAATGTTTATGTTACAGCTGTGCATCTCAGTTACAGCTGGGGTTCTGTTCTGTTAGATGATGTTAAAGAGGGCATTAAAGCATTGGCACAGGGAATTCTACACTCAGCAAAGTACTCCTAATACAGATGTGGCTTATACAGAGCAACATGTACTGCTTCCAGTGCAGCCCCCTCAGGACCTGCAACAGCTCAGTCCTGCTAACATCAGTCCTACAGGCACCTGCCAACACAGCCACATCATCTCTAGGCCAACTGAGATACCCAGGCCAGCAGAAATATGCAGTGTAGTCTGCAGATTTTGGTTTTGATGTTTCAATAGCTTCTTTTAGAACCAAGAGCACTGTATGTCCTCCTTCCCAAGGATGTTGTGACACTGTTCACATTAAAGATTGTGACATCGTCCAGTATCACCAAATAAATTGCTGGGATTTAAAGACAAAAGCAAGAAAGGCCTAGGTCTACTGAGACACTTAGTGCACAGCCTGTCTTCGAGTGCTGACATGGCTATCTACTTGAGCAGACATTTCCAGAGAATTCCCATAGCACCATTACCCCAAGCTGTCCACCCTAGAAGGAGTTTTTAGCTTTTTGCGATGTGCATTTCCCACTTGTCTTGGCTCTTCCCTCAGTACTAGGTCAGTTTCAGTGCTTTGTAAACAGGGCAGTGACAGGATCCTCTTCTTGATTCTCTGCACCTATACTACCAGCATATACAGGTTTTCATGGTCTGAACAATAACGCATGGTCTGAACAATAAGACCTTACTTTACTGCTGCTGGTATTAAGCTATCTATTTTTCATTTTTTTTTTTCCAAAATTTTGCCTGATTTACAAGTTTTTTATTTTGCTTTTACGTTGCTTCAATCCACTTAACTTCTAAGCCCAAGGTTTCCAGGATTGTTAAGAAGTATGCTAATGTCAAGGTTTAAAAGTTAAACATACTGAAATTAACCATTTATAATTAATCGTCAAAATTACACCTAAGGAAAAATAAGGTAAAACATTGAAATTTGGCAAGGAAGAGGTAAAAACTTCAGACTAAGACTCTACCGAATAAAAAAATAATGATCTGAGGTTGAAATAACTATAGTTGGTTGGCTGACCACCTAAGTGGCAGAGGTGTCATTTAGAAGTCACCAGGAGAATACTCTAAACAAAATACCTGCATTTGTCTATATTTTGAACTATAATTCTGGAAATCTGTACATGAAATGACATCAGCTCAGTCTGAGCCATCATTTTACTTCCTTTTTGGGAGGGAAGTGATCTCCAACCAAACATTCCTCAGTTCTTAAAAGAAACACATCACTAATGTAGAATAAAAATACATCATATGACAGCTTGTGCAACAGTCAGTAGAGCTAAGTAACTACTGACATAACGTTTAAAAGTAACACAAGATGAAAACAAGCCTTAAGAAGTAAATTACTAAGACTAATTACTCTACAAAGTTGACTGTGGAGTAATCACCTGTATGCTGTACAAGAGTCGAGTTAGATTCTGGATTGCTTGTACAATCTAGAAAACAAAAGAGAAGGATTTTCAAAGCTTTGTTCACTGTTAACTAAACAGTTACTACATTCTGTCTGGCATTTAAATAAACTCACCTCTGTCCCTGTAGATCCCACGAAACTCATACTTCCTCCCTAGAATAAACACATGTTGCTTTAAAAAGCAGTTTGTAACTTTACAACTGTAACATCTAGGTAATTTTTTTTTTTTTTTTTACTAGTGGAGACATCCACATTGCTAATATATGCAGTGCTGAGTCAAAACTTTCTGCGAGCATGTGAAAAAAGACAGAAGCAATAACCTACGAAGACTAATAATTCATCAACACTGGAGTTTCCGTGGAAATCACTAGAGATCCTAAGCACAACTGTAAAAACAAAAATATTTCATCTACAATTTTAATCCTCGTGACTAATGCTACACAGAAAAGATATTTCCATTCAGTCTTTGTTTACTTGACAGTTTTGAAAGAGTAACCAGACTTCTGTATACAGAGCAGAGTGAGTTTAGATTACTTCTAGTAAGATGAAACAGCTCAAGACTCTTCAGAAATCAAGGCATGAATACCACAAGAAGCTGATGGCACATACGCTAGTCGGTTACGGTAAGTGCCTTTGGTGTGCAGGGAGCTGAGCGAGGGCTGCGTGCCTGCTGTGCTCTGGGAAACCTACGGCATGGGGGCTGCCGTCCTCTGCAGCTGGGCTGGCTGCTCTCAGGCTGGACTCAGCCACTTTGCACTTTCCACCCTATCCCCTTTGCCTAAGAAGCTTTTTAAATTTATGGGGTGAAGCCACCCATAATCCTTTCTGCATGAAAAACAGCTCCTCTGAGAAAGATAAGGTGAAAAGGTGGAGAAATAAAACACGGTCCCTTCTGAGGCTACACTGGAAAGACTTCCTGTATGATTTCTGGTTTTTTGTTTGTTTTTTTCTTTAGAAGAACGGAGGAGGGCTTGGGGAATATTTGCTCACTCTGTGATTCTCCATAGTTCTCTTATAAGCCCATTTCCCATCACAGAGCACAGCAGCTGCTCCATTTCACTGCAATAACTGGAAACAAAGATGAAAAAGGCCAGGCCCCAAAACACAGCTCACAATGAAGATGTGGTTGGGGAAAGGAAGGACCAGGTGCCGCATTTCCTCCAGCCCTCTCATTCTCCCCCTATCTCCCTTCAGTATTTCCTTCCCCACACCTTCACCTCCTCCTCCACTTCCCACTGCAGCCATGAGCAAAACAACTCGCTCTGCCATGGGACACAGAGGACATCGCTGGGATGCTCTGCAGTGCCAGGGCAGACAAAAAGGAGCTTTGCCCTCCTGCACTGGGCTGCCAAGGTAGGTAGCAGGCAGGGAGAAAGAGGAGGGTGAAGAAGCAAGAGGAGGAGGAGACACAGGTGGGGTGAGGAAGATTGCATGAGGAAGTGTATGAAGGAGGGCCCACAGACAGAGCAAAGGTGTGAGATCAACTCTACACCTTCATTTTTATAAACCCAGTTTAATTTAACAAACGAGGTGTGCAGGAGGATTAAAGGCTCAGCTAGCTTTGGCATGGCTAAGAGGCAGCAAGTGGCAGCTGGGCAGCACCACTTGCAGACTGGACATAGCCTGGACATCATCCTGGGAACCCTGCTGGGGGTGTCCCTGCTTGAGTAGGGGTTGGACCAGATGGACCCAAAGGTCCCTGCCAACCTCTGCCATCCTGGGATGCTGTGACTGGAGGATGAGCTCAAGGAAAGCTCAACCAAGCTACCAAGGGATATAACAGCATCACACCACTTACAGCTTCAGTACAAGTTCTTCTAGTCCAGTTAGGTTTGAAGCAACGTACTCAGCTGCTTAACCTGTGCTGCAGCCCAACACCACCTCCCTGCCACTCTTCCCTGAACTTTTGCTAAGAGCAATGAGCAACAGTGGAGATGTGGATGTTCAGATACCTCTGCATGCTGCATGTGCCATTCCTCAGGCAACCACCTAGAGCTGTGATTACAAGGTAGGTGCAGAGGGATGAGATGGGGATCACCTCCCACTGCTGCTCACTTGGCATCCCAAATATTGCATGAGCAACGCTCCTTCTTTTGCTGCATGGTCAGCGTCTAACTCCAGAGCAGAGGACTTTCACTCTGGCTTTCCAGCTCTTTTCCCAGGCTAGCTGGCCTAAGCCCAGTGCTGCCATTCCACAACCTCTAGGAAGCACATACTGCATCCTAAGGCAGAGGCTGCAATTTGCCTTGCCTGTTTTGTTTGCTCGTTCTGCCACCTCCTGGTGAATCTAATTCTGACACGGTTAGATGTGATGTGACATGACTGTTGCCCAAACAGGCTAGATCAGAATAACAAACTGGGATGGAAAAGCTTGCTGGAGACCCTCTAGTCCAGCTGCTGCTCAAAGCAGGTCTAGCTTCAAAGCTAGATGAGGTTGCTCAGAGCCTTCTCCAGTCAAATGCTGGAGATCTACAACGATGGAGACCCCACAGCTTCTCTGGGCAACCTGTTACTGCTTGATTACCCTCCCTCATGTGATTTTTTTCCTTACATAAAGTCAGAATTTCCCTTACTTCAACTTGCAATCTTTGCCGCTTATCATACTGCTGTGCACCTCTGAGAAAAACACGGATCTGTCTTCTCTGTAACCCAAAGCGCATTTTTTTAAATGTGGGACTACAAGAACTTTTCATGGTGTAAATCTAAACCCTACCTTTTATTAGCTTATTTCATTTCATCTCACTTCACCTAACCTCTGTGACCCCTCACTTGGAATCATCCACCACTGTTTTTTTTTCATACACACTTTTAATTCTACTTTCTTTCAAAACAGCAGTCTGGTAGGCAAGATGACGTAGAGCTGAATATAAGACAAGGTTTATAGGGAGATAAGTATACAAGTAAGAGTCTTATAGAAAGAGCTAGAAAAAACACCCAAGGTTTCAGGCACGCAAGCCCTCTTTCAGATATGAGACAGACACTACCCTAATGCTAATTATCTCCTTTCCTAGCAAACTTTGCTTTTCATTTCATGTCATGGGTCTCCTATTCTGTGTCTTCTATTCTTGTCTCACCCCTTTATTACCTTTGTCTCTGGATTTAAGGCCTGCACAATTACAGTTCAGTTTACTTCCACAGTAATTCATATTGCTCTTGCTCTAGCACTCCTTGCTGCTACCTTAAATTTTCCATTTATTATTCTGCCCAGAACTGACTGTTGATTCTGCTTTTTCCTCAGATTTGCTTAAGAGTTACAGGACTTTGAAAAATGGGCAGTTTCTCTTCTATTCTCTAACCACTCCATTTTTAATTCAAAATTCAGAAGCAAGCTGGCATAAGACAATCCATCCTATTTTATATGCTTGTTCTCAGGATGAAGTTCTTCCAATGCAAAAGTCTTCCTTGCATTAGGTGAGGTCTCTGTGACTGCAGCAGACTGTCAACATCCTGTGAAGAGGAGGAGGGAGTAGAGGGAATACTATCAGCTCCACAGATTTGGATCTACTGAATGATGACAGCAGAGAACCAGGCTTTTAAGTGGCCTGTAAAAAAGCATTGTGGCTGCTACCAAACCTGTTGCTCTGTAAGCCTGGTAAGAAAATTGTTCTGTGTTTGGACCTTTTATGATTGTTTTTACAAATTCATCATTAATTGCATTGACTTCTATTACATTGAATTATTTGGACTTGGATGAAATGTGCCTATTCCATGCTTTAGGTTTTGGAATTTTTTTGGAAGATTGGAGGCACCCTGGGCTGCAGTGACCATGCACTGGTTGAGTTTGTGATCCTGAGAAGCGTGGGCCTGGCAAGGAGTGGAGTCAGGACACTGAACTTCAGGAAAGCAAACTTCAGGCTGTTTAAGGAGTTGTTGGAAGACATCTCCTGGGAAACTGTCCTTAGGGACAAGGGATCGGAGCAGAGCTGGCAGCCCTTTAAGAACATCTTTCTGAGAGC
>VXAV01001242.1:0-10764 GCA_013399715.1 Alectura lathami
ATAAACTATTTTACTGATACAAAAAATATCTCTTACATAGTAGCATGTAAGTTGTTCTTTTATTTATTTTTTTTTTCTCCTTCTTTCTTAACTTCTGTCATTCTGCAATAGAAGTTTGAATTGTAGAAAATAGCTTCCAAGGTGCTGTTTAGGCTTTGAGAGCAGTGTGCCTAGAACAGCAAAGGTACATTTACCAAAACTAAAACCTTTCAAAGGGCCTAAATGTTTACACTTTTATTTTGACATAAAAAACTGTGGAATTTTTCAAAATGAAAAATTGTAACCAAATCTACATCACTCAACAAAAAAAGTGCTGACCAGAACCTATTTTAATTAAGCATTCCTTGTGTCATCATGTTTCAGCATATGTATCTTAACAAGGTAAAAAATGAGCTCCTTATGCTTTTATATTGTCTAATTTCCTTGTCAATACAAATGGAGACCATCATGTTCATATGATTTCCAACAAAATTCTTTCAGACCTCTACTTCAATTTCTTGTTTCTTAATTGAGGGCTAGAATATGTATGTTTTGAGCAATTACATGGTTCAAATTTCACTGGGCTCCTCTGGGATCTTCAGGTAAACTGATTAAGTTTTCAGTTCTATGTCTATCTCTCTGCACACAGAAGAAAGTTTTCTAGTCTTTTATTTAAAAAAAATTACTCGAGTTTTATAATTGTTTTGTATTTCATATGTTCCTTAACTAGGTAGAATTTATTGGAATCTCTAATCCTTTTTATTTAGTAAAGCCAAATTAGTAGGAAGATGTGATATTTATAAGTGATAATGATAAAAGTTCAGTTTCTAATGTGCTAAAAACTGAGAGCTGTTTAGTAAAACACATCTATATCCCACCTAAAGGATGTACATCCCTACATCCTAAAGGATGTGACATAGACACAAACAAGGAAATTTTATAGCATCATAAAATGGTTAAGCAGCACATGGCTTAAAAGAGCATAGCCAAAAAAACTCAGCCAGAAAACATTCTACAACTGTTTTTGTCCAAATCACTTCTTTTTTTCCTTGAATATTTTAAAATGACTTTAAAAACCAGAATCATAATACATTATTTCTACTATATCTGAGAAGGTTAGATAAATCTGAATGTCTTGTTTTACTTAATACAAAAGCCTTATTTAATTATAAAGGGAAAATAAAGACTAGTTTTATAGGTGATTTGCCTTACATGACTATATCTGAGAACCTCAGATTTTAACATCGACAGCTGGAAATCAAAAAAAAACAAAAGTGAGATTATCAGATGGTTACGTTTTGTGGAAAAAAAAAAGGAAAGGGAAGGAAAGGGAAGGAAAGGGAAGGAAAGGGAAGGAAAGGGAAGGAANAGGAAAGGGAAGGAAAGGGAAGGAAAGGGAAGGAAAGGGAAGGAAAGGGAAGGAAAGGGAAGGAAAGGGAAGGAAAGGGAAGGAAAGGGAAGGGAAAAGATATGCACCAACAGAAACAATCCAGGTATCTAGACCGGAAATGAGTAAGAGTTTCAGTTTAAAGACGGGAGCTTCCCTTCCGAAAACACAAACAGAAGACCTCAGGTGTACTAACCATTTGGCACAAGCTCTGAAATACTTTATAATGTGTGGCAAGCAACTTGGCACGTGGTTTTAGTGTTATGGTACTTTAGTGAACTCAAAATATTGAGAAGCCTATAGGGCAGTTACCATTACCCTAGAGTATGTGGTTTTACTACTGCAATAATGATAGAATATTTTTAAATATGATCTGCTGCTGTCCACATAAAAAATCCTAGACACTTGTCCTCAGTTTAGAAATTTACTGAGTTCTTCCTTTCCTCCTGAAATCTTTACTTCAAAGGAAGCAGTAAAACTAAAATGTCACATACTGTTAAATTTGTTATACACATTGGTCTGTTTCTGAAGTATAAAACTCATCTATTGACCTTTCTTTGTCAAATAACTGTTTTCATTTTCCAGTTTTTTACAGCATATTAACACGGTAAACAAACAAACATAAGCCATTACATTTGGGTTTGGGCTCTTTGATTCCTTATTCTGTGTTAGTACTTAAAATGTTGGAAGATTTGCTTCATGAGACTGATCTTAGCTTTCACAGTTACTACAGTTTTACAGACTTACTGTTAATTACTTACTTGATTATTTAATATAACATTAAATAAACTTCGTAGAGGTTAAGCAGTGTGATGAAAGTAATATGTAATGCTGATTGGTTTCAATAGATAATTTCTGAAGAAACTTCACAATCTGATGTTATTGCCCTCTAAGGAAAATTCTAGTTTCATTTATAGAGTATGAAAACATGTTGAACTGTGATAAAATATTTTTTTTTCCTCTTGTATTTTATTCAGGAGTTCAGTAAATGAGAAGTGAAGTAAAAATCCTCAAATGTGGACTGTCAAATCTAAGTCTTGTCTTTTCCAAAGATTCATAGTTTTTTTTCCTCCTTTCTTTTTTAATATTTAGAATGTTTTAGTCAAATGTTTTATGCTATTTTTATGCTACCTTGGACAACAATACAAATTTGTAAATTTTATCCTGACAATCTCTCTGAATTTTGGATATGAGGACTTCAGAAAAATAATTTCAGTGATTTATCTGGATTATTTTTTTTCCCTGAAGTACTCAAAGGCTTGCATTGTCATAAAGAAGAAGAGCAAAAGGAAAACAAATAGAAATTTGTCATGAAGAAAAGCCAGGCAATAAAGTTTTTGCTATTGACCAAATAGTAGTGTTTTAAAAATTGTTTAATTTCCTTAGTGTATTACTATAAGAGCAGGAAATTATCAAAATAACATAAGTATAAAAATTTTGCCTGTCTTGATCATCATGTTTCTGTAAAGCACCATAGCATATATCTTGTATATAACTTACTATTATTCACTGAAACACTTTTAAATTTATTTATTTTGAGGTCTCAGCAGTTTTGCTGAATTTTATTAGCATTTTATTTTGGCATTCTTTAAACAAAAAAGACTTCATGAACATTGTACTTGAAATAATAATCACATGAAATTAAATTTATACAGTTATCAGTAGAGAAATTTTAGACATGCAGAAAGTGGCATTTTGCCTCTACCAAAGAGATAAACATTATGCATTCTGGAACATAAACAACAATATTACTTTGCTGTAATGCAAATTTTTGTCTGCTTATTCTGATGTTGTGCAACAAGCTGCCAAATTATTAGTTTTTTTTTTTTCTCCTTAAAACACTGATGCTATGTTACTCATCTATCACTAACTAGACTGTATTTCTAAGGGAGTCATTTTTCAAACACTTAAATATGTGTCTGGTTTGAAACATGATCCCAAAGAAAAAGAGATAGAGTCATAGAATCATAGAATCACTAAGTTTGGAAAAGACCTCTAAGATCATCTATTCCAACCATCAACCTAACACCACTGTGCCCGCTAAACAATATCCCTAAGTGCCACATCTACACTCTTTAACACCTCCAGGGAAGGAGACTCCACCACCTCCCTGGGCAGCCTGTTCCAATGCCTGACCACTCTCTCAGAGAAGTTTTTCCTAACATTCAACCTGAACCTCCCTCAGAGCAACTTCAGGCCATTACCTCTCATTCTATCACTAGTTACCTGGGAGAAAAGGCTGACCCCCACCTCACTACAACCTCCTTTCAGGTAGCTGTAGAGAGCAATAAGGTCTCCCTTGAGACTCCCCTTCTCCAGACTGAACAAGCCCAGTTCCCTCAGCTGCTCCTCATAAGACTTCTGCTCCAGGCCCTTCACCAGCTTCATTGCCCTTCTTTGGACACACTCCAGGGCCTCAATGTCCTTCTTGTAGTGAGGGGCCCAAAACTGAACACAGTACTCAAGGTGTGGCCTCACCAGTGCTTAATACAGGGGGATGATCACCTCCCTAGTCCTGCTCTCTATGCTGTTTCTGACACAAGCCAGGATGCCGTTGGCCTTCTTGGCCACCTGGGCACTCTGCTGGCTCATATTCCGTCGGTTGTCACTAGCACCGCCAGGTCATTTTCCTCCACAGCTTTCCAGCTACTCTGCCCCAAGCCTGTAGCATTGCATGAGGTTTTTGTGACCGAAGTTCAGGACCCAAAACTTGGTCTTGTTGAACCTCATGCAGTTAGCCTCAGCCCATCTATCTAGCCTATCCAGATCCCTCTGTAGGGCTTTCCTTCCATCAGGCAGATCAATGCCTCCTCCCAACTTGGTGTTGTCTGCAGATTTACAGAGGGTGCACTCAACGCCTTCATTCAGATCATCAGTAAAGATACTGAGCAGCAGCGTCCCCAGCACTGAACCTTGGGAAACATCATTCATAACAGACCACCACCTTAGATTCAGCTCCATTAACCACCACTCTCTGGGCCCAGCCATCCAGCCAGTTTTTAACCCATCAAGGAGTACACCTGTTCAAGCCATGGGCTGCCAGCTTCTCCAGGAGAATGCTGTGGGACACAGTATCAAAGGCTTTACTGAAGTCTAGGTAAACTACATCAACAGCCTTTCCTGCATCCAGTAATAGAGTCACATGGTCATAGAAGGAGATGAAGTTGGTCAAGCAGGACCTGCCTTTCATCAATCCATACTGGCTAGGCCTGATCCCCCAGCTGTCCCACACAATGCCATGTGATTGCACTCAAGATGATCTGCACCATAACCTTTCCTGGCACCACGGTCAGGCTGAGAGGCCTGTAATTCCCTGGATCATCCTTTCGACCCTTCTTGTAGATGGGCATCACATTGGCAAGCCTCCAGTCTTCTATGACCTCCCTGGTGCACCAGGACTTCTGATAAATGATGGTCAGCGGCTTGATAAGCACTTCTGCCAGCTCCTTCAGTACCCTTGGGTGGATCCCATCTGGCCCCATGGTCTTCTGACAGTCTAGGTGGAGTAGCAGGACCCTGACTGTTTCCTCCTGAATTGTGGAGGGCTTATTGTGCTCTCCATCCCTGGCTTCCAGGCCAGGGTGCTGAGTATCCTGAGGGTGACCAGTCTGGCTATTAAAGACAGAAGTAAAGAAGGCATTGAGTACCTCCACCTTTTCCTCATCCTCAGTGACAATGTGTTGTATTGTATTTCCAACAGATGTTGGGCAAGTTGAAGTTCCCCATAAGAACAAGATCGTGTGACTTCCACCAGCTGCTGGTAGAATGCTTCTTCCGTCTCTTCACCCTGTCTGGGCAGTCTGTAACAGACTCCTACCAGGATGTCCACCTTGTTTGACTTCCCCCTGATCCTTACCCATAAGGGCTCAACCCCATCATTCACAGCAACAATCTCTAAAGCATCAAAACACTGTGTAACATAGAGAGCCACACCCCCACCCCTCCTTCCTTGTCTATTCCTTCTGAAAAGCTTATATAGCCATCCATTGCAGCATTCCAGCCATTTGAGCGGTCCCACCACATTTCAGCAATGGCAACTAAATCACAGCTTTCCTGCCACACAATGGCTTCCAGCTTGTCCTTTTTGTTGCCCATGCTGCGTGCATTGATGTCGATGCACTTCAGCTGGGCTATCAGTTTCTCCTTCAAGCCTGGCACAATGCTCCTAGGTTCATCTCTAGTGCACCTGGTTTAAATCCCTTCCCCCTTCAAATCTATTTTAAAGCCCTCTCAACTAGCCCTGCCAACTCCTGGGCTACAATCCTTTCCTCCCCTTTGGGATAGGTGGGTCCCATCTGGTGCCAGCAGGGCAGGTGCTGAATAAACCACCCCATGATCAAAAAAAACAAAATTCTTCCAAAGGCACCAGCCTTTTAGCCACACATTGATGAGGCAGGCCTTCCTGCACCTTTCAGTATGTCTCCCTGCCACCAAAGGGACTGAGCAAAACACCAGCTGTGCTGTGGATCCTTCAACTAACTGCCCCAGAACCTTGAAGTCCCTCTTAATAGCCCTCAAGCTTTCCTCAGCCACTTTGTCACTGCCAACCGGGACTGCCACCAGCAGCTTACACCAGATCAGGGAGCTTCCTCGTAATATCCCTGACCCGTGCCCCAGGAAGGCAGCAGACTTACCTGTGAGTAGGGTCCGGTCAGCACATTGGACTCTCTGTTCCCCTCAGAAGCGAGTCATCTGTGACAATTGCTCTTCTTTTCTTCTTAGCAGAGCCAGTCCTGACACATGGGGTTTTGGATAACCAGCTGTCTTAGACAACCTCTCAGGTGGACCTTGGTCTACAAGCTCACTTACCTGTTCCTCTAGTTCCAGAGTTTTGTACTGATTGCACAAGGGCACCTACCCCTCCAAGCAGGGACCTTTTTCCACTCCTTGTCTCCTGGGTCCCCTCCTTCTGACTGACTGTGAGAAGGTAAGGGATCCAGCACTAGTTATGGAGCATCCCCCAGGTGCCTTTCTCTCAGAGATAGCAGGGTGGAGATCCACCCATCTATTTCCCTCTCACAGTCCATGATGGTTCTTAACCGTTCCACCTCCTCCTTTAGCTTGGCCAGTAGGCTGAGCAGATCATCCACCTGCTCACACCACACACAGGTGGTATCTCTGCTACCATCTGGCAGCAGTGCCAGACTCAGGCACTCCCTGCAGCCTAAGACCTGGACTGCTGCATGTACGTTTGCACTCTCTGTCTGAGTCACCATGTTCTTTCTGGCAAGGGCTCTCTGCTGACTGGAGACCATGGCTCAGCCTAGATGTTTTCCAGAGAGCAGCAACCCGTGGGTCCTCTGGTCTCTAAAGCATAGAGACATGCTCTGCCCTGCCTGCATGCCCTGCCGGTGCAAACTGCCTGGCAAACTAATCCGCCACACCCTTCTGACACACCACGCCCTGTTTGCCTGACAATTCCTTGCTCTCCTGTGTTGCCTGGCGGGGGAGGAGGGAGCTGCTGGCACTCCTGGCTCTCCTCATACTGTGGCAGAGCCCTCGTGCTGTCAGGTGGTTGGGTGTGTGTGACGGTGGGGCTGGGTGCGGGGGTGAGGGCTGTGAGAGCCTTGATCTCTCTGAGGTTCTTGGAGCTTCTTTTTCTGGGTATTTGCTGCGATCTGGACCCTCTAAGGAACTGTCCTGCAGCACGAGCCTCCGGTCTGAAGCTGATCTGCTTGAGGTCTTCCCTGATATGGCACTAAACAAATATTTGAAAAAAAAGTCTGAAATACTCTTCTCTACTTTATAATCATATTGGTAGGACATTCAATATTTCTGCTCAAACAAAAAGACTGGTAGACATATTTACTAAAGGCCTTATATTGTTTGCACTTGACTTTGTGGAAGACAACATTTATAAAAACTTTATAATGTCTGGCAGGTGCCAAGCATTCTCATGGGGATTAGTATTATTCAGATATTGTCTTTCATTTGAACTACAAACACTTTTTTTTTTTTTTAGAGGTACAGCTTTTTTTTTTTTTTTTTTTTTTTTAACAGCTTTTTAGATGGGTTTTAGAAATTAAATAGCTTTTTATTTGTTTCAGTATGTATTTGAGAATTTACTTTTTCTGAAAGAAATGTTAGGAAAGCTAGAGACTGGTAATTTTTAAGAGAAGAAACATTAAAATAATGAATGGTGTAAATGTAATATGAATGAATTAAAAACATGAGCTACATCTCTTTCCCTTTCAATTTTTCCATAATTTCTTTTTATTTGAATGGAGAAAGGAGGTGTTTTCCAGTAGTTCAGTCTTTCAATATCCAATCCTTAGTTTTGCTACCTTTGTTATATTTTTTATTTTGTGATATAAGTGGACAAAAGAATAGCTTTTAGTATGACTTAATGTTGGCTATAAAAGTCATGTAAGAATGCATTCTCAGACAGAGAGATATTAGGCAGTGGCTTGTTCTTCAGTGTTCTTTTTCTGTATTTAGAAAATGTGTGTATTTCCATAGAATAACTTAAAGCAAGCTGAATGTAAAATTAAAGTGGAAAAAGGTCTTTAAAATGTCAATAACATCATTTAGGTTGCCACACGGTATCCAGTGTTTGTGGAACTGGGATGATTTTTTTATTGTAATTTTTTATTTTATTTTTGAAACTGAAAAAGATATCTTTTCTTACTATTTAAATTAAAAAATTGCAAGGATCTTGCCCTCATCACATACAGTTTGCCACCGTTCTCTTGGGGCTGAGGAAGGGGATCAGTACAGAATCAAAAAGTTGAATAGAAACGTGTCCACTTATTTCCTTTATACATATATATATATATGTATAAAAATCTATATCTGGCTGCTAAATTAAACATCTTGTTTCATCTTTTGGCTGTTATGTCCAGTGGCTCAGTGCCATAAATTTACACACAACTAAAGTTTCCAGCTGTCTTCTCCTCCATCCGGAGACCATTGGAACTTGGTTGTTTGTGGATTCCTTTCTGCCAGTTCTGTTTCTGCCAAGAACACAGTTTTCATCGGCTGCAAGCATTGCTGCCAAAGAAACTCTGTGATAAGAGATAGCTAAGATAACTAAGGCAAAAATGGGCAGATCATGCACAGTTTGATAAAAGCTATTTTTTGCAATCATTGAGTTAAATTTGCTCTTAAGGTAGCACTGGGCTATATAATTTGTCATTATTAGCTACAGTGGGGGAAAGGGTGGAAAAGGTCTGTGAGAATTTACATTGAGACTTCTGAGAAAAAGGCAACAAAACGTTGTTAAACTTTGTTTATATCTTAATTTGTTCCTATAGAGTTTTAGCTTATAAAAACTGACCTGATACATACAAACATGTGTTAGACTGAGTAGGATAAGTTCAATGAACACTTAGATATGTGTTTCATATCTTGTTTGTAGTTAAATGTGCAATGTAATGACATTTTATATATTTTTTGTGTGAAAAATGTTATGTGACCAAGATCTTTAAAAACTCGTGAATACACTGCCAGTTAAAAAGTGGACAGCTTCCCTAAGTGGTACCTTTAAACAAACAAAGAAGCAAACAACAACAACAACAAAATGGTTGCTAAAAAGAAAAATAACTTTTTACTTAAGAATTTTGTAAATGAAATTTTTTTACCCCTTCATAAGGGATGTTTGATATTTTAAACACTTTTCTCCCAAAGTGAGGTTGAGGGATCTTTTCAATTTTTGATTTCTTACTCCATGATCATTATAACAAGCATAAGAAACAGTGACATTAACAAACATTATTCTGTAGACATGACTGCTGTGTGATCACTGAACACAAGGACGACTTCCTATCAAAGTAAACAATTACCAAATTAGTTTCAAGTTTAACAGAGGTTTTGTTTAGCACACTCAAAACAAACAAACAAACAAATAAATAGATAAATTGAAGACTAGATAGATGAAATGGAAGAAAAGCACTTCTTTAGTTTTATATTTCTCTATTTTCCAAATGTAGATACCTACATTTTGTTCTAACCTGATGGATACTACTTCATAAAATTGTATGCAAGGAGCATGTTTTCTTTATCTCAGTGCTCATTCAGAAAGGTAAGTTTGGACTGCTAATCAGTACTCTACAGCTGGAAGTACCTTGTTTGACAGTGAAGACTGTAGTCTCCTTTGCCCCAGGAATCCTCCAGAAGCTCCTTTTAGGAAGCTGTGCTTTGAAAGGAATGAGGAGAAATTAAAAATCCCAAACCAAATAACAAAAACTTCATTGTCTCACTGGTAGTACTTGACTTTATAAAAATAAATTAGTGCATTTTTAAAGCATTGCATTTTTCATATCACATGCAGAATGCCTTTATTTAAATGTAAAATTTCTACTCAACCTATCTGAAACATAATTTGTCAATTCGACAATATAGCATGATGGTGCATCATGAGTTTCCTGCATTTTAAAGCGTCGTAAAAATACCCAACTTCCCCATAGGAATTTGAAATTTTGGTAAAAGATTAATTATTTCCTGTCATCAAGGACAAAGTGAAGATCTTTAAATGAAAGAAAGAGAGAGTGATGTAAGACGAAATTAAAAGGGTCAATAATTTAATTTTCCTGATGGTTTTTTTTTTTTTTTTTTTTTTGTCATTAGAAATCACTTTAGAAAAGCAGTATCTCCTAATTTGGACTGCTTGTGATCTGAAACAAAAATTTAAGGAGTAATTTAAGAGATCATTGTACACAACCCCTAATTATGAATTTCCCTCAATACTAACAAAGCACATGAAAAGGAGGCAGTTACAGTGTTGTTTTAGTACTTTTATGGTCTAAATAAGTTTATCAAACTTTGAATAAATACAAGAAAGATATTTTGCTTCAGAGCTCACTAGAAAATACAGATATAAGAAACGGTGTAATGGAATGTGAACATTCAACTCACTTCCTTACGGAGATTGCTAATGAAATGGAATATTTTATTTAACTTGGGTTTATATTTTTCTTTAACTCAAATAGAGAATTTAACTATTTCTGACCTCAATAGTAAATGTAAATTTCTTCTGGGATAATGTCTTCATATTTGTCTTTGCAACTGTGGTGTGTAGGAAAAGTCAGTAAATAGAACTGAATCTTTCGTATGCTACATAGTCTTACAGCGGTAAGGAAATTAGAAGAGGAGGAGGATATGTAACATCTACTGGAAAGCATAATATTTTCTGCATGCAGTATTATTTATATTAACTACTAATCTCCTGCATGAAACTTCTTCAGATGCATTATGAAAGTGTAATTTTAAAATATGGAGAATTTCTCTTATCTGCCATAACAGAAATACTTTCAAAAGATGCTGTGTAATTAAGCATGAACTCTCCTGCCTGAGTAGCAATCCTAAATCAAACTGTGCTTTTCCAGGTGTTTCTCTGAGTGTTTCAGAATGTTTCCAAGCATACTTCATTACAACTAATGTTTCAGTAGTTGGTCTACAGT
>VXAV01001242.1:15025-26284 GCA_013399715.1 Alectura lathami
TCATCTTTTGCTGAGTTCTTGTACCCTAACCAATACTGAGACCCCAAGAGAATAGCTATCTTACTTCTCCATTTCAGAAAGAAATAATCTGAATTAAGTAGTTTTGTATTTGTTTGATGGTTTTTATTTTCAAGGAGGAGAACGTGTATAGTCAGTACTAAAATGCAAGAAGTCTGAAGATAGGCAGCAAGTTATTGCATCTTTTTGATCTCCCCTTCCTTGTAGCCTGTTTATACAGAAATATATATACCCCCCTTTACACCTACTACAGAATCATGGTAGCTACTGCAGTTTTTCTGCTTCTGCCTACTGGGAACCTCAACCTACTGCCATGCTTTTGAGCCTAGAGGTTTTATTTTTTTGGACTAAGGAGTTTGTTTACTTAGAAGTTCAAGTGAGTGAAGTGTTAGAGAAAGAAAACAACAATAAATACTAAGCCTCTAACAGCAAAGAGGGCTTGTAATTTTTTATCTTCCAATTCTCTGATGTCTGTCTGTAGTGGACAATGTGGAAATGAATGTCACAGTAGATCTTAAACTCTAAATAGTGTAGGTGTTAATTACTCTTTGGTTTTCTCCTCAGTTTTTTGCTGAAACAGGTGCAGTCAACTTCCTAAATAGTGGCTTAACTGTAAGGCTTTTTGCTGAAACTTTATTTCATTTACACATGTAACTTTCCTCAAAGGGTGATTGTAATTTTCCTTTTACATATCCCACAGCATATATATATATGATAAACAAGTCTACATCAGGTTGACTGTTACACACAGTTCCAGATGTATTTCAGAGGTAACCCAGGCATCTATTTCCAGTCACAGAACGGATACTTAAGGCTTTTAACAGACCATCAAATCTGTACAAATTTACAGTGAAGGAAATTGTAATGAAGTGAGCTTTCTGTAGAGGTGTTAACTCTCATTAAGCGTTCTGCTTTTCTGTTGTATAACTCCTATCTATCTGTTTTTTTTTTTTTTTATATGTATATGATCTCTCCAATCCTTTCTTTCCTGAAGAAGTCATTCAGTTTTAAATCTCCAAAGTATTTGTAACTCAGTTGTCAGAAAGTCTACTGATTCTGACAAAGATATGATGAGAATACTCATGCAACTCAGGGCAGGGGCAGCTCAGAAATTGGAAGCATTTGTTTGCTTTCTGTATAGGATTTATCTGTACTCCTGATGGTTCAATACCAGTTGGAACAACCCAAGAGATGGGGAGTATTTACCATGGCACAGAGACAGAAATAATTACTTCTGAGTAAGGAGAAAAGACATTGCTTAAATTGCATTTAGTGCCAGGGGGAGTGCTGGTATAACTATGTCCTAAAGGGCAAATCCTATGTATTAACTCCATAGATTACAACCAGTTGTAAGTAGTCGAGACACCAAATATCTGACTCTTTTCACACTAATGGATGAAGATTGTATGATTCTTTGGAGGAATAATATAGTAGGATGCTAGTGAAAATGTCATGATATGTATGGATTAAATGCAGGTGAAACATATCACTGTGACAAAGTCACTCAAGGGTTGGGCTAATTTTATTTTTCCATCTTTCTCGAGATCTTATTCAGTGTCAGAGTAGAAAAGCCTGTGGCCTCACGTGTCGTTACTTCAGAGCTTCAATTTCTGACACATGCTGCTTCTGTACTTCAAAATCCTCTGACATTTCACTTCACAGAAATGTGGAATATCCTTCCTTTGTTCTGTTTTGAAAAGAATTGTTGATCTATAATACACTACTTAATTACATAATGAGGATCTGCCCTTTGAAAAAAAAACTGTTCTAGATCTTCAGTGGAGGCAAAATAGAACTTCTGTTTATTTTGATCTCTGTTTTGTATAACCTTATTTGCAGATCTAGCTTGAGAAAGGATTTGAGACTCAGATCTGTCACAACAGGATTACAGTAACATTGCTGTACTACCGGTTCTTAACTCACAGTGCTTAAAGTTCAGAATACCAGCAACAGTGTTTATGTTGTGATTTAACTGTCAGTGTTTATATCTGATATTTTGCATTAGAGAACTCTAAGCTAACAAACTAAGATGAAGATATGGGAGTGTCCAGATAGGAAAGCTCGGTTCATCAATTATGAATGTAACACTCCAAAGGACACATAGCATAAAGCAGCTCAAGGCCCTGTACTAGCTTAGGCTAGCATTTCATATTCATTAGTATGCTAATGTTGACTTGAAAAATAAAATACTTAAATACATTGGTAACACTGCGGATGTTTTGCGTAAATTTATTTTGTGCATTCATTCACAGTATATATCCAAAGAATTTTGTGTCTGCTCTGTTTTAACTTCTGTGACAAACAGGAAAACACCATAGATCACAGCAAGTAAGAATTAATAACTTAGATGTTTGAGATTTTTAATAACTTTCACAGAATTCGTCTTAAATGGAATCTGGATTATAACATCTGTTGCTAGTACAGTGAAGCTGTCCCTTTGTCTCCGAATGTTTTTTCAAAGTGCAGTTAATTAATTTTCATAGCTATCTTTACTTATCACTATCTAACTTTCACACAAGGCTTAAAATTAATATGTTTATTGAAGATATTAATATCACAGAAGTGCACAGTGACAGAAGTATCAAAATTCGTAAAGCATTAGAGATTTTTCCAATTCTGTCCTCATAAGGCTGTGATTTGTGACCTCTGTGACAACCAAAGATTTATCTGTAAAAAATTAAAAAAACAGAGCTTTTGTTTCAACCATTAACTGCCTCTGTCATTAGGTTTGTTTGTTTCTTTCTTTGTTGTGGTTTTCTGGGGAGAAGGGGAGGGGAGAGTTGTTGTCTCTATGTATTGTGATACATACATTCTGTCCTGTGAGAGTGTTGCAGTTGGCAGTATGTCACGGTATCTAGCATGGTCGAATCTGTGAATGCTGAAAGAGAAGGGATTGGGAAGCTGAGGGTGTGGGGGTGGGAGCAAAGTTAGGTCATCCAACTTAAATTGACCAAGGAGGTATTCCATACTATATGCATCATGTCATGGCCCTCCCCTTGCTTTCTGGTGAGAGGGGCAAGCCAAGGCCTGCGTGGTTCTTTTTTCCCTTCCGGGTTGGGATTGCATGTGGGTGAGAAACCTCCTTTCTCATAAGTCAGTGGTCCCAATTATCAGCATTATTACGCTTAAATCCCCATTACATTTTTGTTATCTCTTGTTCCTTAGCTATTTTAGTAAAATAATTTTAATCTTAACTCCCAAGTTCTACGTTTTTTTCTTTTTTACTCCACACTTCCCTCCTCCATCCCCCTGATACAAGCTGCTGGTGGTATGCCAGCAGGCCCAGGCCTCTGCAGCTGTGGCCTGGGTGGGGGTGCGCAAGTGACTGTTAGGAGCTATCATGGGTTAAACCACCACACACCACCAAGAAGTTCATGTGTTCTCATATCTTTCTTAAAAAATGAAGTGTCTGATAATGCAAAAGGAATGGTATATCATTATAAGAGTGATTTCTTTCAACCACTGCAAGGCAAATAGTCTTGTTCTTTCAATCATCCACTAGATTTTCTGTTGCTTGTTAAGTCAAAAGATTATATAGTAATTGTTCCTAGTTTCTGTGCAACTAATGGAAAACTTTACCATTAGACCTGAGTGTTTGGTTGCTGCTTTCTATTCACCTAGTGTTCCCCATTCTTCTTCTGATTAACAACATAGGCCAAATATGTAAATATACGTGTATACATAAATATATGTGTAGAGAAATATATTAAATGCATTGTTGCTCTGACAATTCATTATGTTGAATATATAACAATATTATGTAAAACAATATAAAATGTAATGTTTTCTTGATTTTTATACAAATACACATGTGTACTATGTATATAATATATACATTAGTTTATAAGTATATAACAAATGTAAAGATAAAATAAAAATACATTATAATAAAATAACAAATTTCCTCTTTCTATAAAATATTTTTTTAATAATTTATTTTATGTTCTACATATAGATAGAAATTGTATATAAAACAATTGATGTACATTTATATCAATATCTCACTATATGGACATAATTATATGTATGCGTATCCACACAATCAGGAAAATAGCTATCATTTTTAGCCTGAACATGTAGATCATTCTAAAATAGTACTATGCTCTATCAAATATATTTGAACATTTTCTTCTGCTTTACTAACATTTATTAATTAAGCTTAATGATACTACCATTATTAATGAGTTGGCACAGAGTACGTATGCTGTGATTCTTTCTGTTACCAGGTGGCCGTGAAATGCAGTCTTCAGAAAATAAAATCTACGAAATTCTTCTCATAGACTCATAGAATCATAGAATCATTTAAGCTGGAAAAGACTCTCTATAACAACCTGAAAGCAGGGTGGACTATTCAGTAGATAAAGAATTGGTTGGATGCTTGCAGGCAGAAGTATTTGGTCAACGGCTCTATGTCCAGATGGAGACCAGTGATGAGTGATGTCCCCCAGGGGTCTTGGGAAAGTACTCTTCAACATCTTTATCAGTGACATAGGCAGTGGGATCAAGTGCACACCCAAGTGCACACATTAGCAAGTTTGCAAATGACACCAAGCTGAGTGGTGCATTTGATGCAGTAGAAAGAAGGTATGCCATCCAAAAGGATGTGGGCAGACTTGAAAAGTGGGCCCATGTGAACAGAATGATATTCAACAAGGCCGAGTTGTTGCATTTGGGTTGGGGCAATGCCAGGCATGTACAGACTGTGAGAAGAAATCATTGAAAGCAGCCCTGCAGAGAGGGACTGGTGAATGAGAGACTTGACATGATCCGGTGGTGTGTGCTTGCAACCCAAAAGGCGAACTGTATCCTGGGCAGCAACAAAAGAGGAGTGGCCAGCAGGGCAAGAGAAGTGAGTGTCTCCCTTTACTCTGCCCTTGTGAGGACCCAGCTGGAGTAATGCATCCAGGCTTGGGTCCCCCACCACAAGAAAAACAGAGCTGCTGGAGTGGGTCCAGAGGAGAGCCACAAAGATAGTCAGAGGGCTGGAGTACCTCTCCTATGATGAAAGGTTGAGGGAGCTGGGTTTTTACAACTTTGAGAAGAGAATGCACCAAGGAGACCTCTTTGCGGCATTCCAGTACCTAAGGGGGACTTCTAAATAGCAGGGAGACACACTTTTTACATGATCTGATAGTGACAGGACAAGGGGAAATTGTTTTAAACTAAAAGTGGAGGTTTAGGTTAGATGTTAGGAGGAAATTATGTGCTCAGAATTGGTGAGGCACTGGCACACGCTGCCCAGAGAATCTGTGAGTGCTCAGTTCCTGGAGTTGTTCAAGGCCGGGTTGGATGGCGCCCTGAGCAGCCTGATCTAGTGAGTGACAGCCCTGCCCATGATAGAGGGGCTGGAGCCAGATAATCTTTAAGGTCCCTTTCAACTCAAGCCAGCCTGTGGTTCTGTTGTTCTATCAACCTAATCCTATCAAAGCACCACTAAGATTAGAGTTTAGTTTCCCTAAGATACACATTCGCACATCTCTTAAGTACGTCTAGGGATGACAACTCGACCACTTCATTGCGCAGCCAGTTCTGATGCTTGATCACCCTCTCCATGAAGAAACTTGTGCTGTTAGACAGTTTAAACCTCCTTCGGAGCAATATGAGGCTGATTCCTTGTATCTTATCACTTGTTGTCTGAGAAAAGAAATCGACACCCTCCTCAATGCAACCTGCTTTCAGATTGGTATAGACAGTGATAAGGTCTCCCATCAATCTCCTTTTCTCCAGACTCAACAATCCCCTTTCCCTCAGCCATTTCTCATAAGTCTTGTTTTCTAGTCCATTTACCAATTTTGTTTCTCTTTTCTGAATATGTTCCAGCAACTCAAAATCGTTCTTTTGGTGAGGGTCACAAAACTGAACACAATATTTAAGGTTTTCTATCATCAGTGTCAATTACAGAGGGACAATCACTTCCCTTAGTGCTACCCCCACTATTTCTGCTGCAGGATAGGTTGCCAGTGGATTTCTTTGTCACCTGGGCACACCACACCACGCACAGTTGGCTGTTGACGAGCACCCTCAAACCCTTTCTTCTGGACAACTTTCCAGATGTTCTTCCTCAAGTCTCTGCTACTTGTCATAACAAATAGGGTTTTCATGACCCAAACGCAGGATCCAACATATAGCCTTGTTGAA
This sequence comes from Alectura lathami, assembly GCA_013399715.1. NCBI lineage: Eukaryota > Metazoa > Chordata > Aves > Galliformes > Megapodiidae > Alectura > Alectura lathami. The sequence continues at coordinate 21,182 of VXAV01001242.1, forward strand.
TATCATATGATTAGACTTGGCCCATCAACCTAGCTTGTCCAAATTCCTCTGCAGAATCTTCCTACCCTCAAGCAGATCAACAGTTCCATCCAACTTGATATTGTCTGCAAACTTACTGAGGGTAGACTCAATGCCTCATCAAGATTATTGATAAAAATATTAAACAAAACTGTCCCCAGTACCAAACACCACTTGCGGCCTATTGTCAACTGTATTTAATTGCATTCACTGCAACCCTTTGGCTACAACCAACATGCCAGTTTTTTTACCCAGTGAACAGCACATCTGTTCAAGCCACAAGCGTCCAATTTCTCCAGGAGAATGCAATAGGAAATTGTATCAAGTGTTTTGCTAAAGTCCAAGTAAAAAACATCCAAAGCCTTTCCATTATCCACTAAGCATCTCATCTTGTCATCGAAGGATATCAGGTTAGTAAAGAAGCATGTGCCTTTAGTAGACCCATGATAACTGAGACTGGTCACTTGATTGTCCTGTACATGCTGTACAGTGCCACTTGAGATGTTGGGGTTATATTGACAGGCCTGTAATTTCCCAGATCTTCCTTCCTGCTCTTCTTATAGATGGGCATCACATTTGCTAACTTAAGTAGCATTCAGTTAACTAGAATTTCCCTGTTTGGCCAGGATGGCTGGTAAATTATTGTGTATTGGTGAGCACTTACACCAGCTCCTTCAATACCCTTGGGTGGATCCTTTCTGGCTCCACAGATTTATGATCGTTCAAGTGGCAGAGTTGGTGTCTAACCATTTCCCCCTGGATTTAAAGAGTTCGTTTTGCTTCCTGTATATGTCTTCCAGTTCAGCAGACTGAACAGACTGAGAAAAACTGGTCTTACTAATACAGACTGAAGAAAAGAAGACATGAATTACCTCAGCCATTTCTCATCTCTTCCCATCATGTTTTCCCTCGCATCCAATAAAAGGATGGAAATTCTTTTTGACTTCCTTTTGTTGTTTGTCTGTACATTTTTAATCATCTTTAACTGCAGTAGCCAAGTTGAGTTCTATTTCCTGTTAAGTTTCAGATATGTCTTTTAAGCTTTACCTCATATTTAGTATGGATTTCAGATGGGATGCCTTATGGGTGAAACCATTTATATAAATATTAATTTAGAAAGTTGCTTCTTTCTGTACACAGGATTAATTTTGCACTCTTGCCTTTTTCAAGTGCTGCAGAATATCCAATATCATTTTTTCACTACACATATCAATGATCAGTAGCTGAATGATACATTTTTCATTGTTTTTATTATGTGGAGGAAGCTTGAGTGTGATTAATGCAAAGGAGACAAATGTCACCTCAGCAGAAATTCTAGTATAAGGAAAAACTCAACACAAAGAACAGCCTGAACTGCCCACATGCAGTTCCTACCTGAACACTTAATGCTGGAAGGCATGATGAAGAACATGGATATCATCTACCTACTGTTATTTTCTGCCATTTTTCAGGCAATTCTTTAACATATGACCTCAGGATCATATGAGGTGTTGTGAGCCCGAGCAAGAAACATCTCACTTTTGTGCTGCCAGTCCAAATCTATCTGAACCACTTCAATTTTAGCAGCCTGATGTACTTGCTGGTTATGTTGATGTTCTACAGTGGCTTGTCTCTTGGGCACATGGGCATCTGCATGACATACTTTTATAGTCATGTTTTCTAACGGGGCAGCAATCTTTCTACACTTCAGAGACCCAAATGTGTTTACCCCTGTGCAGACAGTCATCCTGCTTCCATTATTGTAACCACCCCCAGAGAGCATTTGCCACCATCCATGAGTCAGTATAAAGATAAAGCATTGGCCACTTTTCTCATTCAGCAATATCTAGGGCCAGTGGGACAGCTTTTACCTCTGCAAATTGGCTTCATTCACCTTCTCTTTCAGTAGCTTCCACAACTCGCCGTATAGGGCTCCATACAGCAGCCTTCCACCTCTGACAATTCCCTACAATATGGCACGACCCATCAGTGAACAAGGCATATTTCTTTTCACGTTCCTTTGAACATCCAATTCAACACGGGTAGTTATAGTGCCAAAACAAGCTGTGCTTCAGTACCGATCACTTCTGAAGCAGCTTGGACCCCCTCACGTGCTGCTAATATCTCCTTTTCAGTTGGAGCGTAGTCAGCTTCAAATCCTCTGTATCCTCGAGTCCAAAACCCAAGGCGTCTACCTCGAGTCTCTTTAGATGTCCTTTGCCAAAGACTTCCTTCTCCCTGGCTGCAGTGTAGAGCAAGTTTGTCACACCTTGTCCTGCTTGGACTGGCCCCAGGGCTATTGCCCGACCTATGTCCTATTTAAATTGTTCAAAGGCTTGTTGTTGCTCAGAACCCCATGTTGTTCTTCATAAAACTGTTCTTCTTCTGTGTCACTCAATGGAGAGGGCTTATGATGAATCTGTAATCTGGGATGTGCATCCTCCAAAAACACCTAGGAAAGATTGTCTTTCCTTCTTACTGTTTGGTGCAGATATGGCAGTGATTTTGTTGATCACATCCACTGGGAAGTGATGATGTCCATCTTGCCATTTTATTCCCAGAAATTGGATTTCCTGTGCAGGTCCCTTGACCTTACTCCATTTAACAGCAAAGCCAGCTCACAGGAGGCTTTGGATTATTTTCTCCTCTTTCTCAAAAAACCTCCTTTGCTGTCTTGCCCCACACAATGATGTCATCAATGTATTCCAGGTGCTCTGGAGCCTTGCCCTGTTCCAGTGCACTCTGAATTAGTCCATGGCAGATGGTTGGGCTGTGTTTCCACACCTGGGGCTATCGGTTCCAGGTATACTGAACTCCTCTCCAAGTGAAGGCAAAATGTGGCCTGCATTCTTCCGCCAGTGGAATAGAGAAGAATGCATTGGCAATATCAATTGTAGTGTTACCACCTGGCTGCCTTTGACTCCAGTTCATACTGAAGTTCTAGCATGTCTGGCATGGCAGCACTCAATGGTGGTGTTACTTCATTCAGGGCAAGATAGTCCACTGTCAGCCTCCACTCTCCGTTGGCTTTTTGCACTGGCCTTACAGGGCCTTTAAAGAGTGAGTATTACCTGTCACCCCTTGACTCTCTAATTGATGGATCAACTTACGGATGGGGACCAGGGAATCTCACTTGGTATGATATTGCAGCCAGTGCTCTGTTGCTATTGCAATTGGTACTTGTTGTTCTTTTACTTGTAGCAACCCCTCAACTGAAGGGTCCTCTGAGAGACCAGGCAAAGCAGACAGCTGCTTAATGTCCTCTGCCTCTAAAGGAGCAATTCCAAAAGACCATCAATACCCTTTTGGATTCATAAAATACCCTTTCTTGAGGTAATCCATAACAAGAATGCTCCTGGCCCCTGGGCCAGTCCCAATAGTGTGCTTTTGACAGTCCTTTCCAGTGAGGCTCATTTCAGCCTCCAACTCAGTTAACACTTGAGATCATGGAATCATAGAACCATAGAATCATAGAATGGCTTGGGTTGGAAGGGGCCTCAAAAATCACCTAGTTCCAGCCCCCCTGCCATGGACAGGGTTGCCAACCACTAGCTCGCTAGATCAAACTGCCCAGGAACCCATCCAGCCTGGCCTTGAACACAGCCAGGGATGGGGCATTCACAACTTCTCTGGGCAGCCTGTTCCAGCACGTCACCACTCTCTCAGTCAAGAATTTCTTTGTAACATCGGGAATCACATCGTCCTTAAAATGGTATCTCCCCCTCACAGCAGACAGGATCCATTTCTAAACAGAGAGAGATTCATTATCATATCTTGATGAATTTATCTATCAGTAGCTGAGTCCTTAGTGAGAGATCCCAGCTGGTGGGCTTTTTTGCCCCACAAATTCATACTACCTACTCCGGTGTCTCAGCATCGGAGCAGTCAGTGGTAATGTATTCACCTGAGTTTCAGATATAATCTTTTCACACATCTTGGATCTCACTAAAGGACAGAGGGTGGATGGTGGTACACTCTTCAGTATCCTCCTGCTTTTCACATGCTGATTTCTTTGATGGTAGTTCTGGTGGCTTTTTCGGTTTTGGTGCCTCTTCCTCTAACTCTTTCTCCTACTCTTCCTTCTCTTCCCACTCTAAGTGAGATGATATTTGCTGCCATTTTTTTTTCCTTCTACAGGGGCGACTGATACTGACACAGGGTTTTTATTTGATTGGTCCTCCGTCGTGGGCTCAGAGACACTTCCCCTTACTTGAATAGTGTTAAACAGTGCTCTGTAGGCATAAGCCAGGTCCTAAATAATTTGTGCCTCCTTAGATCTGCTGGAGCTAAAGCATTACCCTAAATACTTGCCTAAATTTTCAGGATTCTGCAGGTGTTCAGGAGTAAAACTCCATGGTCCTGGGGGTGCCCATTTCTCTAAGTTTTCTCCCACACTCCTCCACACTTCCTGCCACTCAATATTATCCAGTTTTGGGGCAGATCCCTGACTGAGAAACTGGAACACATTCAGGACAGATAACAGTATGACTATGAGTATGCTGGTTCGAGCATTCCAAAAATATACAAAATTCCCAAGAGAGAGAGGAGGAAAGCTGTGAGGGCAGGAAAAATTGAAGAAATGCTTAAAAATTTCCTCTCCTGTTTCTCCCATAGACAGGTTCCCCGAAAAAAGCAGAATAGGGATTGTGATTACTAGATCTCTCCAAAGTGTGATTTCAAAAGCTCAGAACATGCCATGCTATGAACAAACTCCGGATTTGTATCCCTGCCAGTCATTGTATTTTCTCATAACAAGAAAGCTATCCGTAAAAGAACATAATAATCTTAAATAAGCTCCAGTAGGTTTTAAGCAACAAAATCTGGGACATTAAATTATTCAACACCCTACACAGTCCCATTTTAGCTAAAAATAGCAAATTAGCATGGTGCCAAAAAATTTCCAGCAAAGTTGGCACAGTGCCAAGAATTTTTTAATTTTTTTTCCCCCCCCCCAGCAAAGAATATCCTCTGAACAGATCTATTATCTGTTGTCCAAACCGCTATCATGCTCCATATTGGGCACCAATTATCTGTTGTGTGTTAGTTAAAGATTGTCCCGCTACAGGGACTAGTCCCCTCCCCCACCCCACCCCCCCTCCCCAGGCT
>VXAV01001244.1:9796-37057 GCA_013399715.1 Alectura lathami
TTTTTTTTTTGTTTGTTTTAAATGTAGGGAGGTTAAATACATTTTCTCTAAGAACCTTGATAGAAAGCTGGCGGCTTAGCTCAAAGCAAAGGTTGTACATCTTGAAAATATTTAATCTGTTTTCAATCCAGAAAGGCCTTTTGAAGAAAACAATGATGATACATCACCTAGATAGCAAAGCTCTTAGGTTTATTTTATGAGTTTCAGTTTTGTTTAATGCTTTTTCTTTGAGTTTCAGTGGTGAATATGACTCATATGAGATGAAGGAACTCTTTGACATAACTCATTTTTCAGCAACAGTGAAAGTGCTATAGTCGTAGGAAAAAACAGATGGGGGAAGGCAAATCATAGAATTTGGTGACATCAATGGGCAGTGTTCAAAAGAGCATTTTTAAAAATCAGAATAATGACTGGGGAGCACATCTATACAGGACGATCTTTGTTATATGATTGGCAAAGAAAAATAAGTTTGTAGACTGGGATCTTAAAAGAAAATGAAAGAGTATAGAGATTCATATGTCACAGATAGACACAGCTTGACGTAGATAACCAGGCAAAGAATCAGCCTAATCTGAGCTGATTAAAGAAACCTAGGTTGAAACCGGTGCTGGAAGAACACCTGGCACACTCAACTAGCTGGCTGCATTTCATCTGGTAGTGGGAGTATAACCCTAAAGGAAAGAATTGTAGAAAGATGTCAAAGCTTGATCTGAGGAAAGAAGATACTTGAATATTAGTTGAAATGAATTGGTTGTGGGAAACACCTATGCTGTGTAAGCAAAGATGTGGTTGTCTAGGTAGTTGTGGAGGCTATGTAGTGACATCATAGAAATAGGTTTAGATGCAGGGAAATCTTTAAATTTAGAAGGAAAGCTGGCACAAAATTGGTGGTAATATTGGCATAAATCTAAAATGAGGATGAAAATGTGTTAATTATTGAGAAGTAGAGTAATATTTTTCCTAGTTACATTTGAACAATGTTCTGATAGACATAGCCATGGGAATACCAAGCTGTGACATACTCAAAGAGTCTTGCTGAAGTGTCAAGCCTTATTATAGGTACTTAGTGGGAGAATTACTTTGTTATAAGATGAAGTGTACAGAGAACTGTTGAACTTCAAAATGTGTACCAGTTAAAACTAGTTTTATCTGAAGAGACTACATTTTAGCCTCATGTATATTTGAAATACATATTGCAAAATAGGAGCTTGAGCATGTCAGTATGCTGAGTGCTCAAATCAGTTTTTTTTTTTTCTTGTTTTCAATGTTAGTGGTAATTCAAAGGATTATGAGCATGATACTATGTTCGTTATTCATCTTATCAGATGATTTGTAACAGTCAGCTTTCAAACCATGTTTTTACAGCACCAGTCAGAAGTAATTGCTTTTAAACATGGTATCTTCTTGAGACTAAATCAGTTTCCTTGCTGGCATAGTTAACTGGTCCATTTCAGGTATTAAACTTCCTCTTCCTTTTATAATGTGGCACAAATTCGTCAGCGATTACATTTCTGTTCCTTCTTAGAGGCACTGAAAGGCAAAATAGGGGTCTAAAATAGGGATTACGCTGTAATCAAGTAAGAGCTTTTTTTTGTGTGTGTGTTCTGTGGTTATGCTGTACACTTTGCGGAGAGCAGAGAGGAGTTAGCTATATGCCTAACTTCATGTTCCTAATTAGTTTCATTGATTGTTATTTAGATGACTCGGAACAAAGTATGTCCTTGTTAGATCAGGGCTTTAAGTCTTACAAAGAGTGTGCTCTGCGAATGTGCTCACAGTTGCATAAATGCAGGTAATGAGTCTCAAGAGGCAGATAAAGACCAAAGCACTGTGAACAGAACAACCTGTAATGAGCACACTGACCCTCTCCAAAAATTAGTCATGTTTGAATTAGTATTAGGCAAACTCCTTTGAAGGGCTGAAGTAAGCCAACACAACAGGCAGTGTGTGCAGTAGGGAAGGGGATGTGAGAGGTACAGGAAAGTGGTATATGAAATTAGTTTAACTCACTGTGCTCCAAAGGACTGAAGCTTGTGAGAATAATGTAATTAACCAGTAATGTTTGAAACATGGATTTAGTGTGTCTGAAGAAGAGAACCAGAGTGCAGTCTGTTGTTTGGAGCTGTTGTACTGTTTGTGCTTCGGGTGTTAGGCTGTCTACTGCTCTGCCATAGCCAGGGCAACCTGTATGAGAAATCCAGTGTCCAAGTGGTGTTAGGGCAGTCCTAGGCAGAGCGAGTTGGTCGCTGGAAGAAGCTTTGGAACTGTTGAGAGCAGTAGCCAAGGTACCAGCTACTTCTTGAAGCTCTGACTTCCAGAGTACCTGCTGTGGCCAGTGGAAAGACCCCAAAGGTGTCTGTAAGCTCTTTAGTTGTAGTTATGCTGCTACTCCACTGAGTATTCCTGATGGCATATAGCAGTCGTCAAATGTATGGTTATAAAGAGCTACCTGCACCGTTCAGGCTGAGTAATTCCTGCAAGTGAACCTTGTCAACTTACAAACTTTGAGCTTTGCCTCTGATGTGGAAAATAAGGAATGAATGTAGGCAAGATCTGAGAAAATACAAAAATCTTTATTACTGTTTCTAATTGAAACTACTTTAACTCAATTAACAGATGCCTATAATTTTGATATAAAGGGCTCGACATGAATTCTTGAGGTCAAGATGGTAATAAAAGTATTAGCAAACTCTTCCTTAAATTCATGGGAGAAAAGTACTGTAAATAAAAAGTAATAACTTCATTAACACTGAAATGTTTCTCAATCCTGTCTCTAACGTATAATGTTCAACATCATGATGTCAATGTATAAGGCACTGAAAACTGCATCAAAATGAGATTTAAATCAGCTTCCTGCACCTATGAGTTATTTCTAAACAGAAGTGAAACACTTTTTCAGGTAGTGAAAAGCAATGCCCTTGTGAACAGGGAACCTTTGTCATCAGAACTTGCTGTCCTGCCTTAAAGATTCTGACCTTTAAAACCTATCCATATCTGACCTTTCCCTATCTGTAAAACGATCTTAGTAGTATTTTTGAATGTACTTTCTTAGTTTTCATTAGGTCTACAGGAATGAAACTGATGGAAGCAAGAGCAGAGCCAGGCTTATGAAAATTGAGGTTGCCTATTTACATAGTGTCCAGAGTACATGAGGGCTGACAGAGTGAGTTGCTTAGATAAAAATCAGGATCTTCTAAGTAACTTTTGAAGAAGAATTGGAGGTTGGAAAAGGGCTGTGACTGCAGCAGGTTGTCATGTAAATGACAAGAGACTAGGAGATATGGGATAAATGAAGAGGACTGAAGATCAAAAATATGCTCTTCTTTTATAGTGGGTGAACTGGAGAGGAGACAATATTACAGAAGGAGAGATGGTTAAGAAAAGTTCCCTAAATGTGGATTGAGACATAACCAATGTTCTACTGTATAGCCAATATTCTACAATATTCTACTCAAGAGAACTTTTAAATAGGAAGCTTGAAATGGCATTAGAATTTTGTTGTTGTTGTTTCTTTGTTTCAAGAACAAATGGATTGCTGCTGAATACTTGGAAGTCATGTGAGGTCAATGTGTTACTGAAGATGGAAGGCTGCTATTCACTGTAACCCTTACTTTTTTTTTTTTTTTTTTTTTTTTTTAAGTAAAACCCCTGTATATAGCTTTCTTTTCCTTGAAATCTTGAGTTGCTTTTCCACTCCCCAAGTTAATTAGGTATTGACTTGATGTAATGATAGGCTAAGAAATTTAGTATTTCAGATAGTTGACTCAAACCACAAGACACTTTCCAAAATAAAGCTGAGAGCACGGTTTAACTCATTCAGTGTATGGAAGAAGTTTTTATTGGTAAAAGTGCCTGAACAAGAGAGCTGTATTGATGCACATGTTACCTGTTCAGCGCTGCCTGTATCTGAAGGGATGGAGGAAGGGAGCAGGCTGGAGCACAGGAGCAGGAATGGAGCTGTGCACTGTCTCACTCAACCTGGGAAGAAAAATCTCAATGTTGCTTTTTCTGGAACAAATTATCCCAGAACTCTGCAAACCCGAGGGAGACTGAATTTTCTTTTTGGCAGCTCTCAACATGTTTTTAAGATGGGAGACAGAAGTCTATTAGACACGTGCTGAAGGGAAGTTTTCTTTGTGTCTCTTGCATTCTTCTACCTCCCACCCTAACCTGGTCCTTTCACCTGATCGCAGCTCCCATTAAGTCATGGGCTGTGCACCCAGATGTGTCTGAGAAGCACAGGACCTAGATGTAGGTGTTGTGGGGTGGTTTGCAGGCAGGGGGCAATGCTGGTTTTCCTGGGTCCCACCCTGCAGAACTTGCCGTGGGCTGCGGCTGATTTGGAAGGGGTGTTCAGGTAGATGGCAAGCTCTCTGTTACCTGTCAGCAAGCTGTGCTGTTTTTTCTTCCATAGTTGGAGGATTCTGCTTGTGGGCACAAGGGCTTCTGAAAAATACCGGGAGAGTTGTTTTTCCATTCTTTCCTCCCCTCTCCCCGGCCCCAGCATTTTTACAGTGGTAACCTAAGTTCTTGAATAGTCTCAGTGAAACCTTGGCTTGATGTGAATAAGGTATGGTGTTAATCAGTTAAACTTCCCAACTTTATTTTTGGTGTTATTTGGAATGAATCTGTGAAATACTAAGCTGTCATTGCTGGTTGTTTTTGTATCTTATATCAGCAGGAATCCTAAGTTCCCTTCTCTTTTAAATGTTCGTTTCCCTCGTACGATTGATAATAGAGATTGCAGATCATAGAGGTTCTGATGTAGCATGTAGATTAAATTTCCAGGGTGAGGGAAACCCTCCACCCTCAACAAATGTGGTCTCTGGATCTGCATATTCTTACTGTGCAAGCCAAGCCCTTAAAATGATTCTTACATTTTCTGTTGTGTGAAATGCACAAATGAAAGTGTACATAGACACAGCTTTTGGCTGTATTGCGAATACCTGTGCACTCTGTTGTCTGTGTGAGAATAGTAAAGAGAAATGAACACGTGAAAACAGTGCAAACATTCACTGGACAATGCTTTGCTGCCCTGCGGAATTGCTGTCACATCTGCTTCTGCTTTTGTACAGGCACCAAAAGTAGTCTCTTGCCTGTTTCTTACCAGGACAAGAGACAAGGAAAGGAAGGAGATGGCATGCATTGTTGAAACATAGCTGTCTCTGAACCTTCTTTTACCAGGAGGTGTAGGGATGTATGTGGAGTTTTGTCCATCAAAGTTATTAATAGTAACAAGACTTTTGGGGTGGTTAGCTTATGGCGGTGTGCACTCTTAAAGTGTGAAGTAGGATTCAGACTGCTATGCATCCATTAATGCACATCAAATACAGCTGTTGGGGTGAGTATGAGAAGAACCTTGCAGAGAAAATGATTTTGAATGGAGACCTTGATGAGTTCTGAAAAAATTGGTGTTGCTATCAGTTTTTTCTCATTAGTATACAGAGGGAATTCATGCATTCAAGGGCTATAGTTTGATGTAAGCTAAGATGTAAAATGTGCTCTGAACAATGTGGGCTCTAGAAAGGGGGAGCAGGCCAGAGGTAATAACAGCGCCCAGTGGTTCAAAAGTGTATATTGAAATAGAATAAAATGGAAGGGCTTATTTCTTACTCTAATATCCTAAATTTAGAAGTGCAAATAGTATTTGCACCAGTGAAATAAGATCTGCAACTCTGTATCGTGTTCATTATGGGACTGACATCTCATTTTGAGAAAGCAGAGTTGTAGCTTTAAACGCTTGGCTCTCTCTTAACTGAGGTTTTGCTGTGGTAGGGAAACAGTAATAGTGCATATTTTTCATCAAAGCTACTGTAGTCTGTAATGTATTTTCTTTGGCAAATGCTTACATTTAATTATGAGTTCCATGCCTATACATAGGTAACTGAAGTCTCTCTTTCCTGAGGACAAGGTGTCTTTCTCACTGATAGAGGAAGCAGATATTCCTGACTCGGAAAAGTTATTGTACCATTGGAGAATAGCTTTTAATGTTGTTACTGACTCCTCTTGCTATATGGAGTGCATCATGAAAAAGCATTTTTGGTGAGTTATCAGTGTCTGTTGCTTTTCCCTACCACAGTTGGTCATGAAACTAGAAAAAGAGCAAATGCAATGATTTTTTTCCTGAGTCTTGGCAAATTGCCTTTTTGCCAGCATGTGAAGATCTTTATTTTGTCTAAGTAAGGAGAAAAAAAAAGTGTGAAACATTAACAGCGGCAACAGATACTTTTTTTTCTTTATAGTCCAAAGCTTGAGCCGATGAAGTTGAACTAGTCATACATTGGATCATTGCTGCAAACTTCAGCAGGATCAGATTTTTATTTTGCATTAATATATATTTTCCACTTGCCCTGAAAATGCTTTCCCCTCTGTTGAAATAGAGATGTTTGCTGTCTTGCACTATTTAAACATCATAAAGGTACATCAAACTGTGGGTTGTTTGACTTCCCTATTACATGAGTTGCTTTGCACCTCCTTTTTTTCTGCTTGTTTTTCCTCTCAGCTGACGATTCAGTTTGTTTCTGAATGAAAATTACGCATTTTTTGAGCACCATTATACTTTCACTTACTGCTTCTCTTCCTCAGCCTTTTATCATAACTGACTATCTTAGCTGAAGGCAAATCTTGGGATGGAACTCAGAGCTGTCATTCAGGATGCCTTCTGGCAGACAGCGAATTCTTATAACCTCTTGCATGCCCTCATCTGTTTCCTGCTCTGTTTCTCAGCTTCAGGATTATTTTTTCTCTTGACTGTCTGCAGGTCTCTCTACCTGCCCCTGGGAAACAGTTTCTTCCTACTTACACCAAAAGGGAGAAGATGGGGAAAAAAAAAAAAAAAAAGAAAAAGGAGGGAAAAAATATGATGTTGAAAATGGAGCTTGCCAGCCTTAGAAGGCTTAGCTGGTGATCTCTTGTACCTGTCTAGAGATTTGAGGTGAAGAAGGAAAAAGGGAGAAAAACCACAAAACCAAATTTCATAGGTGATCAAACTGTTTAAATGGTGTTAGTGTACTATTAAAATACATGGGTAGCTGCAGCACCTACAGACCTATTTCTTAGCCCCAAAAAGTGTGAGTGCTGTTGATTGCTATCATCCTAAGTTCAATTATGTGCTTACTGTATTATTTGTGGAGTTCTTTGTGCCGGTGTTATCAGTGATTTGTAGCACTTTTAAGACTTCTCCTGATTTCCCAGTAGTAGCTGTTCCACCAGTGTTAAATCTCACACCATCTATAGCAACTTTAATTTCTTAGCAGAAGCATCAACTAATCTTGGGTGGACTGTTCAGTGGATGAGGAACTGGTTGCAAGATTGCACACAGAGAGTGGTGGTCAATGGCTCGATGTCCAAATGGAAATCAGTGACGCGTGGTGTCCTTCAGGGGTCCATTCTGGGACTGATACTCGTCAATATCTTCATCAGTGACACTGGCAGTGGGATTGAGTGCACCCTCAGCAAGTTCATGGATGACACCAAGCTGAGTGGTGTGGTTGACACACCTGAGGTATGGGATGCCATCCACAGGGACCTAGACAGGCTCGAGCAGTGGGCCCAGGAGAACCTCATGGGCTTTAACAAAGCGAAATGCAAGGTCTTGCACCTGGGTTGTGGCAACCCCTGCTATCAATACAAGCTGGGGGATGAAAAAGTTGAGCAGATCCCTGCTGAAAAGGGCTTGGGGGTACTGGTGGATGACAAGCTGGACTTGAGCCAGCAGTGTGCACGCACAGCCCAGAAAGCCAACCGCATCCTGGGCTGCATCCAAAGAAGCGTGGCCAGCAGGGCAAGGGAGGTGATCCTGCCCCTCTGCTCTGCACTGGTGAGACCCCACCTGGAGTGCTGCGTCCAGATGGGGAGTCCTCAGTGCAGGAGGGACATGGACCTGTTGGAGTGCGTACAGAGGAGGGCCACAAAAATGATCCAAGGGTTGGAACATCTCCCTGGTGAGGACAGGCTGAGAGAGTTGGGGCTGTTCAGTCTGGAGAAGAGAAGGCTCCAGGGAGACCTGATAGCAGCCTTTCAGTATCTAAAGGGGGGCTACAAGAAAGAAGGGGACAGACTCTTTAGCAGGGTCTGTTGTGATAGGACTAGGGGAAATGGGTTCAAATTGAGAGAGGGGAGATTTAGACTGGATATAAGGAAAAAGTTTTTTACACTAAGGATGGTGAAGCAGTGGCACAGGTTGCCCAGAGAGGTGGTGGATGCCCCGACCCTGGAGACCTTCAGGGTCTGGCTGGACAGGGCTCTGAGCAACCTGATCCAGCTGTAGGTGTCCCTGTTCACTGCAGGGGAGTTGGACTAGATGGCCTTTAAAGGTCCCTTCCAACTGAGAGGATTTGATGATTCTATGATCTTTTTTTTTAGCCTACTCAAATTAGAAATGTAATAAATGTGAACTGAATTTATTTGTCCGAGATAGTATCAATTCCATGAAAACAGTTCTTCATTTTACTGGGAAGCCAGATTGTTGGCTAGCACTGAAATAGCTGAACACTCAAATAACTGTGTTTCTGTGGGCAAACAGAAGGTTACTCATCTTTCTTTTTCCCTTTTCTTTTTCCCTTTTCTTTTTCCTTTTTCCTTTTTTCAGTCAGCTAACTAGGTCATATATTTTCTTAAATTTTAAAATTACTGTGTTAATCAGAAACATCTTCAGTCACAAATCCTATGTAGTGTGTCTTGACTGAGCTCAGTCCTGAGCTAGACCAGAGATCCCTGAAGAGGAGGTCTGTGCCACACTGGCCTGGTTCTTGTTTTCTGAGCCTGATGTGACCTGAGATGCGGCTCACTCGGAATGTGAGTGGCTTCCGAAAGGCGATGACGTCACTGGAGTCATTTCTCGGGAGACCTCATCCGGTTTTACGCAGGATTTTTAGCCACAGGTTTATGGTTAGGGATGTTTACATTCATGAGGAAAGCTGCTTCTTCCAGCCATGGGACAATGTAGTTCTGTAATTACTAGTTTTATTGGCAATATAAAATTTGAGCTTAAAGTATTGCTGAAGTCAAGTAAAGAACTTCTGCGGTGTTAGCATCTGTGCTTTTACTTAAGATTTCTATGTCTTTACTTAATTTGCATTGTTTAGTGATTGATTAGGTTAGGAATTTTCCTTTAGGTGGGACAATTTTGGTGTTGTGCTTGCTTTCAGATTTGTGTTAGGTTTTAGTTTGCTGTAATTTTGTTTAGACAAGTCTGAATATGAAGCTGTCCATGGCTCAGGAGGACTTTTATTACCATGGTTTTTTTTTTAAATGTATATACATCTCGAGTTGAAAAAAACTCAATATGCTGGAAAATATTTCAGCGTGATGCTTATGTGCTCTTCAAGTCTGTTGTGTGGCATGCATAATATTCTTGCACATCACGATGAAGCTTCTGTTGAACCTTGTTTCTAGCTGGATTTGCAGTGCTGTAGGTGCGCTAACGAAGCGAGAGCAGCAAAGTGCCTGCTGTCAGGAGGCTGCAGCAGGCGATGTGCAGCTGGATGAGCTGTCATGGCTGTGGACAGGTTTTTGGGATGCTGCCAGTTGAAGAACATAAAATCTATTCCTGTTTGTGCATCTGGATTGACTTGCTGCAAGGGTTTGGCAGTAAATCCAAATATAACGCTATAATTTTAATTATTTTTTTTTCTTATGCTTCCTGCCTGTTGTGGCAAAAAAAAAGAAATCCATGACCACTTTCATTAACTTCTCCTTTTCTATAGAAATGCATTTACCAAAGTGACTTATGCTTAAAGGGCAGGCAGTGGTTCATTTGGATATATATGTACTTATTTTTTGGGGGGATGATAAGCATTTTATTTCTATCAATATAAAACCAGAGTTTTCTGAAAACTGGACTGTTAAACTCTACTTCGAATATCTTGTAAACCGCTAGAAACCCCTTCCTTTTTGGCATACTCACAAAGCTCACAGCTGTGCTTTTTATCTTAATTCCAGTTCGTTCAGAATGGAGCAATACGTGTGTTAGGGACTGCATTTTGTGACTGCAGTTTTGGATTTTTGTTTCTTATGAATGGAACATTCGTCTCTCTGAATGTTGTGTAAGAAAAGTTGTTTGCTGTGTTTTGTCCACTCCAAAGTGTGTGCTGGAAACCATGCTCTGTTTCCACCTCCACTATCTTTTGTGTCCCCTTCCTGTTTCTATGCTTCTGTTGTGCATTTTCGTCTGAGTCACAAAGACTTAATCAACATCCTATTTTGTTTGACATTGGCTTAGTTTTCCTTAGTTTGACAGGTGATGGTTTGATTTAAAATTCCATCTGCAACCTGTAATTCTTTTTTTTTTTTTTTAAGCTAGCATCTTTCCCTTTAGTTTCAGATGCTATGCAGAAGTAATTGAAATCATTGCATTATCTAATGCTTGTGATTAATAATAACAAAAACAATCTGCATGTAATAATTTTGGAAAATACTATGTAGCCTACCAGTTAAGACAGGAAATATTCATTATTATTCTTAATAAGACGATAGCTCTTCTTCTTGCTTTTTTTTTTTTTTTCTCTCTTAGAGAGAGGAACTTGCTGTTGCAAGTGGAATACAATCTCATTGAAGCATAAAATGAATTATTTCATTGTTTGACTGGTTGACATCTACCTGTTCATTCCTAAAGGATAAAAAAAAATTAAAAATCATATCTTTAACAAAAACTGAGGGCGAACAACTGAATTTAGTGTGTTTGTTTGGAGATGTGGTCTGTTCCATGGATATTCAGGTTGCTTTTTATGACAGAATGGGAAGAAAAAAACAAAGTTTTTAATGTCTTAAAACAACAGCTTTTTAGGATTTTTTTTTGCTTTATTTATTTATTATTTTAATAGTGACAGATGCAATGTTGTACAGTGCATCTACTGATGTGTTTGGCAAAACTTCAAGTTCTAATTCAGAGGGGGGTTGCTCTTTTTCGAGTGAGAATAAGTGCTGAATCAGGTGAGGTTTTCTTCATGTAATGTACATATTTCTGTAAAGTGCATATTACTGGCAAGTTCCTGTATAAAATCAACATAGAAATTATCAAAGAAAATGTTTGATATATTTTTTTCCAAGTTGATGACATCATAGGAAACTAACTCTGCATGAAAATAACTCTGGCTTCTACCTGAAATTCAGTTTAGCTACCTGATGCAGGATGTCTTTTTGCTTTTCTGTTCCACTGATGGAAATGCTAAGCTGTTAATCAAACTTCCATGTATCACTTAATCCCTGCTGGACCATACTTTTAACAGACACCAGCTTTAACCATAAATTTGCTTTGTGAAGAAAAGCAAAGCTCTACTGTAAAGAAATCCACCATTAAAGGA
This sequence comes from Alectura lathami, assembly GCA_013399715.1. Classification (NCBI taxonomy): domain Eukaryota; kingdom Metazoa; phylum Chordata; class Aves; order Galliformes; family Megapodiidae; genus Alectura; species Alectura lathami. The sequence continues at coordinate 21,100 of VXAV01001244.1, forward strand.
CATCCAATGTAAAAGTTCTTTCTAGCATCAGCTGTAGTGAAAGGTTTATATTTTTGTAGCACATGCTCTACAAAAATTCTTGCTTTTAGGTCTACATAATTTTTTGCTTTTTAAAATTTATTTACTTATCTAGAAGAGAAAGCATATGGTTTATTTTGCATGTTTGCAAACCTAGAATAAACAAGCCATGATATACCTTTTTTCCTTCCTATATTGTACTGTAATCAGTTATTAATAATTTCCATGGCTTAAAATCACATTTTATCTCATTTTATCACATCATGCATTTTTAGAGAATCTTGTGGAGGAATTATCAACAGATAAGTTATTGATGATGATTAACAATAACTTATTGATTGTTGAAGTCCTGCCTCCCTCAAATGCCCCCTGAAGCACAGTGTAGGTAGGCACTGCAGAGCTCACGCTGCTTGTGCGAGTCTCTGTTCTCCTGCTCTCGTTTAAATCTACCTCTGCTCTCCAGATCTCTGTTTAAAATTTTTTCAAAGGAAAATTTTTAAATCTTCTTACAATCTGCTACAAAGCATTCCTCTATTAGGTGCCTTGGTTCTGTCTGGGACTTTCTTCCCAGGCACATGGATAATTGGTCTTGGTAGTGCTGGAGTAGAGGAGTAGAATAAAAGAGATTTAGAATCTGAGATTTCCTTCAGATATTCTAGGCTTTATAATTTCTTGTCATGGCTGGCTTTGTACAGCTTTGTGAGGAAAAAGAAAAATCCATTAAAAATGGATGCTTTTCTTCAGATATATTTATCCTGTGTAAGTTTCTCTGTGCTTTTGTGTCTGGAGTGGAGGACTATACTCACTGTGGACTTCCCCACCAGGGACACTCTGCGTGTGTCAGAGCTGCTCGCAGAGGGCCTGGGAGTGGAAAGCATTTCTGGACATCATCTCATTCAGTGCTAGAGCACAAAGCACAGTCAACTGGAGCGTGTTGGGTAGGGCCATGTCCAGTTGGGTTTTGAATATCTCCAAGGATGATGGTTATACAGACTCTCTGCGCAACCTGTGCCAGTGCTTGGCCACCCTCCCAGTGAAAAAGCCAGGGGACCAGTGTGGAGGAGGGAGACAGGACAATGTAAGCTGCAGCAGAAATATTCCTGCAGCTGCATGGTGAACCAGTTCAAAAATCTGATGAAGCTGAAAAAAATGGTTGTTTTCAGACAGATCATATTTCCAGCTGGCTCCACTGGGAAAATGAGCAGATGCTTGTGCCAGTACGTGGTAATTGGCATAGCAAAAGTCCAGGCAGCTGCTTGGCAGCACACCATTTAGTGTTGATGGCTGAGGCCAAGACTCATTTCTGATGGAAGGCATCATCGTATCTTCCTGTACAGAAATCTTATTTACTTCATCCATGTAGTAGATGGTGAATGCAAGAGAGATTGACCAAATGGCTATATGGCTATTTTCCGTGAGAGGATTTCAGAAAGGAGATTTGCTGTCGTAGAAGTCTGAGACTTCCCACTTATAACATGCTTACAATATGTGAGCTACAAAACTGTGTGACGTTGTGTATGAGTGATTGGAAAAGTATAGCAATGTAACTTTTCAAGAGAAATAATATAATTTTCCTGACTCTAACTTTTGTATCCAGCAGAGGCAGCCCAGCTCAAACAGGTAGGAGGAGGGGTTGTGGGCTTTGCAGCTGGTATACTGAGACACACCAACATGCAGCCTGTATGCTCCTGCTGGGAATTGAAGGGACTGTGTCATCCTAATTGCACAACATGGTGCATCTCCTGCCACCCAGTGTGCTTCTGTGTGGGTGATTTTAAAACTAGGGACATGGTAGTGTAGCTGAGGATTCCTTACATTACATGTCAAAAGTGACTTTAGTGGGGAAGTTAAGCAGTGTGACAGTCCAGAACTTGCTGCTGGAGTACTTCATTGTTGGCAGGTTTGGTGTTGTATGTAGTGCAAAATTGCTATTGACTTCAAAAAGTTAAGTGGATACCTAAGGGTAAGGCACCTGAGTACCTTCTTGTAAAATACCTAATCCTTGTCTGAGCTCATGCTACTGAAGGCTTCGTTGGTCTAAGGAAGCCCAAAATTCCCACTGAAAGTGGTTGTATGCCCCAATATCTCTTGCAGTCTTGCAGTAGACTTTGATAATGCTGCTAGGAAATCTTCATTGTTTTACATATAAAGGTTACTGCCCGGTAGTGTTATGCTACATGATGTCATGGTTTTAGTCTGCTTTATTCATGTTATATTTGTAAACCAAATGTGGTAAAAAATGCAGTAAAGGAGCATATAGGTATTAATACCCAGTTTGCTTTTTTGAGGTGATATCTTTAAGGCTTTTCTGTTAAGAAATGTTGGTGTGAATTCTAAACACGTGTGATCCCATTTTTCTCCTTCTCCATGCACCAGCTCTCTTCCTAAGCAAACTTAGAAGGTTCATATAAAGTTAAAAGGGTCGGATTTCGGCACTTTGGATTTAGCTTATGTTGGTGAATTTAGTGCAAAGTGTAATTTGTCTTCCAGTCATCATACGGTCATATGATATTTTTTAATAAGATCTGTAGCTTTATTTACTTGTTTAACATCTGATTTTCACTATGTAACCCATTCTAGGCATTTGTTTAAAATATCACCATTTGGAAGACAGTTCTTTGAGAAAAGTATTCTTTTTATTGTATTTTTTGTTAACTGTCACGCCCTGTAGTGATCAATTGTTGTTATTATTCTGTTATTTAGTTTTTAAAACTTTCAGATTTTTTTTTTTTTATCATGCATTTTGCTAAACTGCTCAGTGGACAACAGAATTTGTACCAATTCTCACAGCTGTTGTAGATGCTTCTTTTTTAACACACAAGGTGTTGTGAGAAGTGACTACTGTTCCTTTCTTGTGATTCTTGAGGCGGATCACCTACAGCAATATGAGACAACAATTTTGTCAAACAGTAACTTTAAAACAGTATATCCAGCAGAGAATCAACTAGATACATTATTAGAGAACCTTTTGTGTTCATAACTTAATGAAGTGTGACATTGTATTTTTTTTTTTAATCTGCGAAATCTCTGCATAATGACTTTCTGAAAGCCTTTAAAAGTAGGCATATTTTGGAGTTTGGAAGAGAACCCATCTGGACGAGAAAGATCTGGAAGACACCTTTGGGAGGTAGTTTTGAAAACTGTGTGCCTGTGGAATCATTTCAGAAGTGCTCATGAAACATTAATCTTGGGGAAGAGGGAAATGGAAGTAGAAATATCTATTTCATCTGAATTCTGTTAATTTATATTCACTGCATCCTACTTCAGAAACCCAGTTCCCAAAGGGATTTTGAAGTATAGGCACAGGACAGAAAAAAGATAGTCTGTGAATGTAGTCTCAGGATAGCACAGTGAAAGACGACAGTTTAGAGGAAAGGCATTAACTTGATATGCTCATTTCTCTTTGAAAGTGTTGTATCTATTTATAGCCATGGGAAACATAAGCTTCATGGTGGCCACTGGGCATGAAGATCTAAATTCTATTTCATACCGATTTTCAAAGCTGCATCAATCCATGGAGTACATGAACTACTGAATTCCTTTTGAAGCACGAGGACCGGGATCATTGTTCCTGAGTGAGCAAATGCAAGTCATTGATGCATAGCATCACCTCCAGTGAAAACACCTGAAGGCAGAAATTAATTTGCTGTGTGTTGGGCTACAGCCAAGTTGTGGCACTGAGAGACATAATTTAGTAGTGGGACTCGGTAGGTGAAGTTGATGGTTGGACTTGGTCTTAGGGTCTTTTCCAGCCTTGATGATTCTGTGATAACTTAGCTAACAAGTAAGAGATGAATTACCATCAAGTTTAAGTGGATTGCCTTAGGGAGTGCAGATAATCTCTGCTGAGACTTGGAACTGCTTGCTTTATCTTAGTTTCTTCACGATTTTACATTTTACACATAGAATTTTAATCTACTGGGGCCAGCACTATTCTTTTTTCCTGTGCTACAATGTGAACATGTCACGGAAGCTCATACTGTTTTACAGTATGACATTCCTTCAGTAGAAGGAAAGAAATGAAACATGTCAGCTTTTCAGTAGGAGTGCATTTCACAGAGAGTGTTTATGTTGTGGTATACTTCTGTATATGATGCTGTGGAATTTTTCATGGTTCTAAATGTGAGCTTTGATGAGTCTTGCATCATAGTTGTAAGGAGTTGTTGAAACTGAACTTGAACAACAACACTTTGCTTAATGAAAGCTTTGCATTTACAAGAAATATATAGAAACAGAGTGTCAGGCAGGATGCCAGTGTCACTTCATAAAATATAAGACTACCAGTGCAGTTGAATTCATAAAAAATTGTTAACAGAAATGTTTTTATGGGGATCCCAACAGAATGCTTTATTGTATGGGAGTTATTCTCAGCAAGTTTAATCTCAATGAATACTCAGTGCTGATATGTTTGTGATGATCTTGAAAGGGAAAAATCCTTAACTTCCACTTCATGGAGTCATAGAGTAACGGAGGTTGGAAAGGACCTCTGGGGATAGCCAGTCCAACACACTCTCCTCAAGGCTGGGTCAGCCTTGGGTCAGCAAGTTGCCCCATACGGTACATGATCAGGCTTTGAATATCTCCAAGGATGAAGACTATACAGACTCTTTGCGCAGCCTGTTACTGAGGTGTTTGGCCTCATCAACTGTGGAAGGAGTGGTTTCTGATATTTAGATGGAATTTCTCATACTTCAGTTTCTCTACACGCCCTCTTGTTCAGTCACGTGCCTCTGGGAAAAGCCTGGCTCACCCCATCAAGCATGTGTACACATTAGTAGGGTCTCCCTGAGCCTTCTCTTCTCCACCCTAAACAGTCCTGACTCTCACTGCCTCTCCTCATGAGAAGAATGTTCCAGTGCCTTTGGTATTGTCAGTGTTCCTCACTGCAGTATTTCTGTGTGATACGTGGCACTGGGGAGCCCAGAGCTGGACACAGCACTCCAGATACAGTCACAGCAGAGCTGACTGGAGGGGAAGGATCCCTGCTGGTAACACTCTGCATAATGCAGCGAAGGATGGGGTTGCTTTGCTGCCAGAGCATGTCACCTGTTCCTGCTTAACTTGTTCCCAGGGACCCCTGGTGTGTACGAGTGCATGAGATTATTCCTGCCCAGGCTGCAGGACTTTGTGCTTCCCCTTCAGCATCACGAGGTTCCTGTTGACCTGTTGTGGTGGCTTGTCCCCAACTGGCAGCCAAACTCCCACCTAACAGCTCACCTATTCTTCCTTACCCCAAGCAGGGTAGGGCAGAGGGTAGGAAGAACAGGGACACGGCAGCCTGTAGGTCAAGATAAAGGCAGAGATCACTCATCAGCTACCACTGTGAGCAAACCAGACTCATTTGGGGCAAATTTATTTATTGACAATAAATACTTAAGTGCTGATTAGATATTGAGAAACAAAACCAACCAACCAAACAAAAACATTTACACACTTATAGAAAACACCTTTCTTCCCCCTTTGCCCTTCTCTGTACCTCACCTGTGTTATCACCAGCAGCTATGCTTCTGTAAAGCAACAATGAGGCCCGTGGGAGGGGTGCTTGTGCTCAGAACATGGCAGTTTCTCTCTTGTCCTTTCCTCTCTTTCTTCCTCTGTTCTGCTGTGGGTTCTCCACGGGCTGCAGTTCCTTCAGGAATATCTGCTTCTCTGTGAGTCCTCCATGGGCTGCAAAGATTATCTGCTCTTCCTGGGAGCACCTCTGGTTCTTCTGACCTTGGTGTTCCCTCTGTGTCTCACTGTTTTCTTGCCTCTCACCTCTTCTCTCTTTGTATGTCATTTTCTGCCCTTAAGAATGTTTTCACAGAGGCACCACGAACTTTGAAGGCCTCAGCTTTGGCCTGTGGTTGGGCTGCTGAAGGTATGGCCAGGCTGGCTGCGACCAGCACATGGCAGGCCTTCGCCTTCTTCCACAGAGGCCACTCAGGTAGCCTGCCCCCCACTAAGCCTGCCACATACATGCAATACACCCATTTTCTACAGCTTGTTGAAGTGCTTCTGAATGGCAGCACAAGCATCTGCTCTGTCAAACACTCATTCCAGTTCTGAATTACCTGTAAACTTGCTGAGCGTGTGCTCTATACCACCAGCCAAGGCCTTAATGACAAACAATACTGGAACCGCCCATGGGGGGGGGACTGGTGACTCCACCAGAGTGACTGCTGAACTTTGGGCTGCAGGTCACAACCCTTTGAGCCTGGCAGCTCAACCAGTTTTCAGCCCACGTCACTGCCAACTTACCTATCTATTTCGCCAGTCTGTCTGTGGGGATGTCACAGGAGGTGGTGCTGAAAATTCAAGATAAACTATGCCCTCTGTCCTCACCTAATCCAGCTGGCTATCATAGAATCATATAATGGCTTGTGTTGGAAGGGACCTCAAAGGTCATCTAGTTCCAACCCCCCTGCCGTGGACAGGGCTGCCAGCCACTAGCTCACTAGATCAAACTGCCCAGGAACCCATCCAGCCTGGCCTTGAACACAGCCAGGGATGGGGCAGCCACAGCTTCTCTGGGCAGCCTGTGCCAGCGCCTCGCCACTCTCTCAGGGAAGAATTTCTTCCTGATGTCCAACCTAAACCTCCCCTCTTTCAGTTTTAGCCCATTCCCCCTTGTCCTACCATTATCCACCCATGTAAAGAGTCGGTCCCCCTCCTGCCTGTAAGTTCCTTTCAAGTATTGGAAGTCTGCAATGAGGTCTCCCCAGAGCCTTCTCTTTTCCAAGCGAAACAGTCCCAACTCCCTCAACCTTTCCTCAGAGGAGAGGTGCTCCAGCCCTCTGATCATTTTGGGGGCCCTCCTCTGGACCCGCTCCAACAGCTCCACATCCCCTCTGTACTGGGGGCCCCAGGCCTGGACACAGTACTCCAGGTGAGGCCTTCCAAGGGCAGAGTAGAGGGGGACGATCACCTCCCTCTCCCTGCTGGCCACCCCTCTCTTGATGCAGCCCAGGATGCCATTGGCCTTCCTGGCTGCAAGAGCGCACTGCCGGCTCATGGCCAGCTTTTCGTCGATCACAACGCCCAAGTCCTTCTCCGCAGGGCTGCTCTCAAGGAGTTCTTCTCCCAGTCTGTACACACACCTGGGATTGCCCCGACCCAAGTGCAACACCTTGCACTTGGCCTTGTTGAACCTCATCAGGTTCTCGTGGGCCCACTTTTCCAGCGTGTCCAGGTCCCTCTGGATGGCATCCCTTCCTTCAGGGGTATCCACTGCACCACTCAGCTTGGTGTCATCAGCAAACTTGCTGAGGGTGCACTCGATCCCACACTCTAAGTCGTCAATAAAGATGTTGAAGAGCACCGGTCCCAAGATGGACCCCTGGGGGACACTGCTCGTGACCGGCCTCCACCTGGACGTAGAGCCATTGACTACAACCCTTTGGCTGCGACCCTCCAGCCAGTTCTTTATCCAACAAACAGTCCACCCATCAAATCCATATCTCTCCTGTTTAGAGATAAGGATATGGTGCGGGGCCATGTCAAAGGCCTTGCACAAGTCCAGGCAGATGACATCCATCGCCCTCCCTTGGTCCACCGATGCCGTCACTCCATCATAGAAGGCCACCAGATTGGTCAGGTTGGTTGGTTTGTTCAGATTGGCTATCAGGCTATCAAGCGTGAATCTCTTTCGTAAATACATGTTGACTACTTCCCATCTCCAGCTTCTCTTTCAGGTATTTGGAAATGTTTTCCAGGATTATTTGCTCCCTCATCTTCCCAGGTGTTGAGATGAGGTTGTCTGATTTGTCGTTCTCCACACCCTCCTAAATATCCTTCCTAAAGACAGGAGTAACATTTGCTTTCTTCTAGTCTTCATGAAGTTTTCTTGATGGCCATGGCTTTTCAAGGTAATTTGAGAGTGGCCTTGAGTTAGATGGCAATAGCTAGCTCCCTCAGCACTCATGGAAGGATCCATCCCATCAGCTCACATGGATTTGTGTATGTCTAGCTTAACTCTTCCCTGGCTAGATCCTTCTGCTTGTTCCAGAAAAGCATGGAATTGCTGTGAAGCAGCTTCTTTTTGTACTGTTTTAGCAAAATTGGTATCCTTAATGCAGTAGTTTGGGATGGGTGTTGTACTGATGGAGTGTGGATTGTTGCTATTTGCACTGACAGGAACATGCCAACCATACTGTCTTGCATAGGTATCACAAATTACATGCAGGTTTTTTTTTTGAGGGAAAAAGTGAAGATTTTTTTTATGTAAAATGAAAGCTTAGCTGTTTAAGAATGCTGTCTGAGTTGACTGCATGTTCTCTGGTCATACTAGCTCAAAATATCTGATAAAATGGGAGGATCTATGTGAATTCTGCATCAAAAGAAGCGTGGCCAGCAGGGCAAAGGAGGTGATCCTGCCCCTATGCTCTGTGCTGACGGGACCCCACCTCTAGTGCTGCGTCCAAATGGGGAGTCCTCAGTGCAGGAGGGACATGGACCTGTTGGAGCACGTCCAGAGGAGGGCCACAAAAATGATCCAAGGAATGGAACACCTCCCCTGTGAGGACAGACTGAGAGAGTTGGGGCTGTTCAGTTTGGAGAAGAGAAGGCTCCAGGGAGACCTGATAGCGGCCTTTCAATATTTAAAGGGGGGCTACAAGAAAGAAGGGGACAGACTCTTTAGCAGGGTCTGTTGTGATAGGACTAGGGGAAATGTGTTCAAATTGAGAGAGGGGAGATTTAGACTGGATATAAGGGAGAAGTTCTTTACACTAAGGGCAGTGAAGCAGTGGCACAGGTTGCCCAGAGAAGTGATGGATGCCCCGACCCTGGAGACCTTCAAGGTCAGGCTGGACAGGGCTCTGAGCAACCTGATCCAGCTGTAGGTGTCCCTGTTCACTGCAGGGGAGTTGGACTAGATGGCCTTTAGAGGTCCCTTCCAACTCGGATGATTCTATGATTCTATGGATTGAAGTTAAAAGAAATAATAGTTTTAGCAGTGGTGATCATAAAAGTGTTTTCATTAGAATATTGTCAAAATGTAATGTTCAGATTTTTCTATTATGTTTAGTTTAAATCTCTACTAAAAATTCATTCTAGTAAAGGCCATAGTTAAGCATTAATATCCATTACTTTATGCTCTGTGAGATACCACATAGTCAACAACTGATGCTGGATACTAAATAAATGATTGTTGCATTCCTGGAAAATGTTCTTCATTATCTGTGTAGCTGCTAAGTTAATAATGAGTTCAAGGAAATTAAATAAAAATCTTAAAACTCCACTAGCCTGAATTATGCACTTGTTGTGCTTATTGACATTTCCTGGAGCTAGATGGGGAAGTAACACGGCTGCCTCAGTTAGCGTAAAGATATTCACAAATGGAGCTTTTGGATTAGATTAACAGCGAAGTCTGTTCAGTTTAATAGCGGTGGCATCTGATGTTTCATGAAACTTGATGCACAAAGTAACCAAAGAAAGGTACTCAGGATTTCCATGAAGTATCATGAATCTCACTTTTCCAGATGCTGTCTGCTGGAACGTTGGCTGTGTCCAAATATCACACTTGTTTGAGCAGGCTACTTTAGTGGGTATTAAAGCTGAAGTTATATGCCTAAATGTGATTTTCCCTTTCTCAAATGATACTTATGTGCTATACATAATGAGTGTAATTGGTTAAAATATAATTTACAAGCTGGAATTTGGCTGAGCTCAGCTGGAGACTAAATGTGCAGTTGGTGTTTTAAAAAAGTGACAAAAGCTGCTAAAATATTCAGCACCAAGAATATCTTTGACTACTTAAATGCTTCAGGAACAGTGGCTGAATAGGATAGTCACAGTCGTCATAATGCGCTACAACCTTCTCTCTCATAATACTGTTTATATCATGTTTGAATGAAAATATATTTTCATTTCCTGAAAGCCTCCTCATTGCAGCTTTAAACTTTCGGCAGATGGAAATATTAGAAGAACGTTATTGCCTCTGCTTCTGCATTGAGCTGAGAGTGCAGTAGGACTGTGAAAAGATTCAGCGAAATTGCAGAAACTTCCTTGCTCTACTCTCCAGCAGGCCACACTATTAGCAGCTATCTTGGTGGTATCAGAGATCCATTCAGCTATGCTAATCATTTCAACAAGTTCTAGTCCAAACTATGTAAACATTAGAGATAAAGGAAGTAGTACATTTTCTAGAAGGGCTTTTGAATGCTGATCTGCTTCTGCACATTCAGGTTTCAAGGCTGATTGTAAATGTCTGCAGTAAACTGAATTGGCCGCTGCTCAGCTGTAAGGGTATAACCCCTTTTCTTCTTCCTTAAGTCTTTTAAACTCTACAGCTCTTATAATTCCCTGATCTTGCTGGAAAGAGAAATGGCGAGTTCAAGCTTTACTTTCTCACATTGTTTTGTGACTGTAGATGGTCTGTAATAGAAATTTGTATCTGGACAACCCTGAAGCTGGAGGATTTTTAGCTTTTGCCTTGTTCTCAGAGAGTCTTTGCTTTTGAATTTAGAGCAAAAATTTACATGAAAGAACATTTAGTTTTGAGAAAGATTTCAGGTATTCTGTTTAAGGGCGTCTGACATAATTATCTTAAAATAGTGTGTTGTTAATGTATAGGTCAAAGACGTTACTTTTTCTTTTTCTTTTATACAGATTCACCCCACTTCAGGCAGAACCTCAAAATCTGGACAACGTCTGCCACAGTTTGGCTTCACACCATCAACAAGTTATTATTCCGTCAGCAGCAATGAGCTCCACAACGCAGCCAGGTCAGTTTGTTTCTTTTATACCTCACTCCTGCAGAATGCTGTCCTCTATTAAGATACACAGAACTTTGTGTTGATGAAATGGATTTGGCAAGTGAGTGATATGCCAGCTGCAATTCATAAGATATGACTGTCTTATAAAACAAGATAAGGGCAATGCAGGCAAAAAAGTCTATTTTTTGGAGTACCTTAGCTGAATTTTAAGTATTTTTGTAAAGTTTTTTAAGAAATGGAATAATCGCATCTGGACATGAATAAGCATTTTAAAATGTTTTAATTCTTAACGTTTGTGTTTAGTCATTAAACTTGTGTTTGCACAATTCTTTTTTAAAGAAAAGGTGCAGGTGGTATTCTGTGGTTTTTAGCTCTAAAGCTGTATTTGCCCACATTGAGCATCCTCTGCAGAGCTTCCTCTTTTATGGGTGTGTAATTAACAAAGGTTTCTGAACATGCTTTATCTCATGCCTGGAAAATGAACTTTTGCAGGTGAACCTGCAGTAGAAGTGAGCTGTTAGTATCTATAGCCAGTGTTCAAACTTCCAAAGAAAAAGCATGCTGCATATGGAACACGCTTTGCCCTCAGTTCTCTCAAGGAGTGAGAGTCCCAGTTCAAATCTGTGCAGCACTGCAGATGGTCCGCATTTCATTCACCCACACTTCACGTATCTATTTCTAGTACTGTTGGGAAAATAACCCTTTGCAGGTGGCTTATTTTATGACTGCTTTGGTTTTGTACAAACAGCTTATAAAAGCATCAGGGAAAACAGTGCAATATTTAGTAAGCTGTATTTATCTGCTAGATGCCCTATTTCATAGAAACATAATTCATTGGGCTTTTTTGGAGAATTGTTGACTGTAGAGTTGAAAATTGGCAGTAATTGTCTTATATTGAGTGAATCAGCTGGATTTCATACTAGGCCTCTTTTTCTTTTAGTGCAATTTGGTGCATGCAGTGAGTTATCCATACAAGGCATCACGGGGCATTCAGTAGGAAGGCGTGTCTGTATTTTGTCTGTATCTCAGTTGCGGCTGATGTGAAATGGTCTTAGACTTTCCTAGATGTGCAGTTCAAGTTCCAAGGTACTCCAGTCAGTCTGGTATCGTTCTAATGCTTCTTTTCTTGCAGTAGGTGGTATGCAGAAACCTGTAGCCAAAAGGAAGCTGGTTTACATAAAAAGAAAGTAAATTTTCCAATATTCTCATTGCTATGAAGAAACAGATAGTAAATATGCGTTCATGTCTGCTGTCTTTCTAAATCCAATAAAGGAGAAACATTCAATGCAACCAGATTACTTGTAAAGGTATCTAGGCACTTAGGAAACATTTCAGTAGAAACTGCATGCCTAAATATCTTTACATCTAGTCCCGAGGGTCCACTCTTCCCAGACTTTCAGTATCCTCAGTTACCCAGCATCCCTAACTGAGTTCCACCAACAATTTTGACTTTGCTTCGGTGTGTATAATATTCGGTCTTCCTTGTTTTAATTAGTTCAATGTGAAAACAGGTTAAGTATTTTTGACACACAAAAGAGCCTGTGGAAAATTAATCCACTGGTTGACCTGAAAGAGGAAAACGAAACAAAACATGCTAATCTCATGACAGGCACCACAGGACAGGAATTTCCTAAAGTTTATAACTTCACAGATTTCTTAATGAATCTACCACTTCTGTTCCATTGGCCATATTTAGAGCTTTCTTCTGGCCAGCAGAAATATTTTGGAATAGTTTCAGAACTAGTGACCATGAGTTTATCTTTCCTGCTGATGGAAAGTGGTAGATTAGAAAACAGCTGGAACACTGAGCAACAGCATTAGGAAAACAGTGAGTTGCCTATTTTGAATTAAAAACTGTTAAAACGCTTTGTTAGCTTTTTCAGAAACTTCAGATTTTAAAAAGTAAGCTTGCCAGTAAGCTTGCACAGTGTGTCACTAGAGTGAGTTTGCATTGCTTTTAACTTTTATTACAAATGCAGTCTACGCTTTCTTATTTGCAGATGTCTGTGAAACATATGTTTATTGTTTATTGTATGCATCCATGCAAACTTTCATTTTTCTAAATCTATATTCTGGCCTTCTCTGAGAGTTACTAGCTATGTAGCACATCTCTCGTACATGTCTCAACTTTTGTACAGACTTTAAGTGGTAGAATGGTTTATATACATTATATATGGGTGTCCTAATCAGTGAACTTGCCCTCCCATTCAGAAAGGGAGCAGGCTCGCTGTCTGCCACGCATGGCACTTCATTGCTGTCCTAGCATGAACACTGCAGCATGTTGCACAAAGCCAGGATTGCATTTAAAATACTTAGCACTGCATTATCTCATTGGAGAACTTCTAGCACCTTTGGGAAATTACATTAGAGATTGACAGTCAGCAGGGGAAGTGAAATCTCAGCTCTGCTGAAGTGAGTGAGACTACTAACTTCAGTGTATCCTTATCTAGTATCTTAATTTCAGTGTACAAAAAGGATTACAGAAACTTTAACAAAAAGTCAAGTATTCAGGAAATTCCAGAATTAAGTTTGCCTGAGAAATCTTAATTAGTCATCCTAATATGTATGCAGTATCATACTGTGTGAATTGTATGTTGCCATATTATTTTTCAAAAGGATCTGTAATTCGTTCAATACACTGAATGCTTAGTAGTCTCTTGATGAAAATCTGCTTCATATTCTTCTGTTCAGTACCTTGCCCATTCTCTTATTTGCTCACTACTTTTTGGAGCAGACTTTGAAGATGGAGGACTTCATTTCTCCGTTAGCAATTGTATGCTGTTAACAACTGTGCTATGACAGAACATGAACATGCATGTGGACTTCCCTTCTTGCACTGCAGTGAGACATTGGAATACTATTATTTTATTTTGCAGTGGAAAGATGAGCAAAGGAGTAATTAGGATTTTTAAAATAAAATAAAATTTGGATGGCCAATTTGAGACTCGAGCCACTTTGCGTTATCAGAGAACTTCTATACTGTGCCATCCTTGAGCTCTAGCCATCAAATAGGAAAATTCATGGCTTCATAGCTTCCGTATGTCCAAAGTGCACTTAGTCCAAAGTGCAGATCTGTTCTTTTGGGAGCTGTGAGAGTAGTTGGCATTTCTCACCCCCAAGATGCACATGTTGGACACTTTTATTTCTTTTTAAAATTAATAATTTATTATTTTTATGAAAGAGGCCAATATCTCTGCCAATTGGCAGAGATTTATCCAGATTTCAGTCTTGTGTCCTGCTAAAGGTAAATGCTGTGGACTAAGCAGGATGAGCTTCTCCTTTTGGCATCTCTTCTGTCTCCCAGTCGAGGGATTCGGAGATGTGTTTTCTTTCATTTTGTCACCTTTTCATGGTTGCTCAAGCTTCTGCTTGAAGTGCAGCTGCTGCAATAAAGTGAAGGGAGTATAGTGGTAGGGGAGTCTTCCCATCTCTGTGAGGAGTTAATGATTGTTAGTTTTTTAGAAAATTAAAAATCTCTGATTTTTCTTATTGCATCCATGCAGTAAGAGTTCTGCTTCCCAGTCCTTTCCAAACATACATTTCTTCCATATGTTGTGGATGTGTCTTTGTTCTGTTGCAACTTTTATTCTTTCTTTTTTTTGCTGGTGGAGTTTGTTTTTATGCAAGATAAACCTTATGAAGAGATGGAGAAGCAGTTCCATTCAGCTTCTAACTTGGGATTAGAAATACGTAATGTACTCATTTTGCTTTGAAGATACTGCAGTAGGGGATGGAGTATCCCTAGCACACCGAAAAAAATACTGGATTGGCACTGATGTAAGCAGCTTTTTCCTATGATGGTGAGCCTTTGGAAGGCAGTTCTTGCATTTGTGGCGCACGGTTTAAATGACAAAAGCCTGCTGGAGATGTGTTGAATAGTATTAGAGTAGGGGTTTGTATGCTCTTGCTTTTTTGCTCCTGAAAATCTTGTGCTTCTTCAGGCAATAGGTTACTATATTCAGTTACAGCCAGAAGTCAGAGCAGTTTAACGTTAACTTCTAAGTGGGAAACTGCAAATGTTTGCATTTAATATAGACAGTATTCAAAAACACTTTTTCTGTTGTGCAGTTCTGGGATGCTACTTCATATAAATACCAGTCTGTGTGCCTTCTGTATAAGATCAGTTAAATTGTCCATAAGATATTGGAAACATCAATATTTTATTTCATGGCTGTAGATTACAGCACAATCTGCTTTTTATTCTGCTTTTTATTTTACAGTTTATCTAGCCCACATTTAAATAGCTATGTATGTGCGTTCATACTTATTATCTTCTGTATGAAGGGCATATCTTTAAAACAACAAAAAGTGGTAAACTGGCAACTGGCAAACTGGTAAAGCAGTGCGACTGTAACTGCACAGTCTAGGCCAGTCCATTTCATGGATGGCTTGTTCCGTCAATAAAAAAGTTGGAAATGCTATAGGAAGCTTCAAGTATTATGTATGATGCTAAACTTCTCTGTATTTTGCGATGTGATTTCTAAGTCCTTGAGGCATTTCTATGACTAGAAGCTCTGTGCTGCGATGTATTAATAGGGGAGATATTTATTTAGAATTGCCTTCCCTTGATACTTAAATTGTCAGAAAGACGACTGAAAGACCTGATGTGGAACGAGAAAGAATTATGCATGTTTCATTCAAATACTATCTGAGCAACTACTTTAGATAGGATTTGTTTGCAGCACCAGTGCACATAAGTATTTCCTTGGGCTGTATGATGATGCAATGAATAGGTCTCCTGTGTAGCAACACTGACTTGCAACAACACTGCAACCTGTTAAATTGATCTCAGCTCTCTGAACCCTGAGGGACCAGGCTCTTTCTGATCTGTAGGACTATAAAGTAAATGCTGAATCCCAACAGGGGAAGGTGCTGATGTTTGGTCGTTTGCTTTGCTTGTTATAAATTGTGAGATCATTAAGGAAATGTTTACATCCTTTTGCCATTGCATGTTCTGAACTGTTCTGTGTGTATAAAAAGCTTTAGACAGAAAAAGAAAATGTTTATTTGCTCTTAAAGGGACTAGCTAACCTGTTTTAAGAGGGACTTGTTTTTCTTTAATACTAAATAATACCCGAGTGGTGGATAAAAACTCATGGATGTATTTTGGAGTTATTTGTCTCTGACTGTCTAATGTTAATGGAAGATATTTTTCAAAACATGGCTGTGTGGTTGGGGATGGTTTCTGTCACATAAATACCAGGATTCTAATCCTTGCTTGCTTTTTTTTTTTTTTTTTTTTC
>VXAV01001244.1:38207-50069 GCA_013399715.1 Alectura lathami
CGTCCGTGGGGTCTTGGTGGTTTTCAAAAGTATGTCAACGTGGGCTTGCTGCTTAAGAGACCATGTTCAAAAAGTGTAAAACTTACTTATTTGCAGCTAGGCGAAATCAGATCTACTGTATCTGTACTTATGGAGTTAAAAATCAAAGTCATACATTTTTGATGTTTGCTATTTTGGAAATCACTCTTTTTTATTTTTTCTGCTCTTCAACATTACCTATTTTTCCAGGTCTTTAGTATTTCTAAGAGCTGCTTGTTGCTGTAGTCAATCTGAAAGTGATTTTAATTTTCTTAATAAACTGTGGGGGAACAGAGAGGAGCCATGTACTGAATTTTGCCAGTTTCTACCTCTCCATTGCTTTTTTGCCATCTTAATTCTGATTTTCTTTAATAGATATTTGTTTCTTCCTCTTGAGGAATAGCTTGCTCCTACAAGCTTGCAAAGTTGTCTCTTCCTGTTTTCTTGTTCTGCTTTGCTCTGCTTTTTCATAAGTCTTTTTCCTCGTATTCCTAAAGACTAAATATAGAAAATGCTCCAAACTGGTATTTCCACTACTGGCTTAATAGTAAAATGCAGTGAAAGGTTACACTAATGTCCAGTAACCATCTCTGAACCAGCAGCTAATGCCATGAACAGGTGGAGAATATTTTGATGAATGGTTGTCTATGTAGTCACTATAAAATATATATTGTTAATCTTTTTGTAAAAAGATTTAGGAGAACTTTCATTCCCAAACGAAACAGCAAATTAATACCAGAAGACTAAAACCTCTTCTCCATACAGAAAAAGGTGTTTTTAATTTTTTTTTTTGTTGTTTCAATATGGTGTCTAAAGCTTGTAAATACTTCAGATTTTTTTTTTTTTTAACTACAGGTGTGAACCATTTCCTCACTTAGAATTATATAACATTCTTAGTGTTCACTTAGACACTTAATACACCCTCTTCTAGAAATAGCATTCAAATTTATTATCATCCATTGACAAAATAAGGTATTTCAGTGTTCTTTCAGAGTTATAAACATTCTGATCAGTTTATTAAGCTCAGATACTGCAGTTACACTTTCAATGGAGTCTCGTTATGCAGAAATATCCTGTAAGCCATTCTCCATGTCGTAACTCGTTAAATAATGGCTGTATCTGCAGCATGTGTAAACTGAGACTACAAGTTTCGCTAGGTATTGGGATATAGCTGGTTATAGGAAGGGATTTGGTCCCACATGGGTGCATGACCAAATATATAACTGGACAGTTCCGGAGTGAAATGTAATTTATTCCCAGTGATGCCTTTTCAAGGGATTTGGCTTGTAGTGGTGAATAAAGGTGTTAAAAGTGTGGAAGCGGCAATACATATTTCTCTGTAAGTTGTTGGAGAGGTTAGATTTTTTTTTAAATCTCAAAGGAGGAAAAATTTGTACTTTACCGGTACTCAAACATAAGATGTTAATGCTAAACATACAGAAATAGATAACTTCTCTGCCAGAATATTATTATAATTTTGTAAACAGATTTTTAAATGTTCTAAAACAGATTTCAGAATGCTATAAAATAAATCTAGGAACATATTTTGTTTTAAATATGCATACGTATACTTCCAAGTATATAAATTTATTATTATTTTGAGTGGCCTTAGGAAAGGCAAATCAGAAGACTGCATTCTGTAGAGAATGACAATATAGTGTTGTAACTCATGTCAGCTAACATGGTTCTGATGAAAAAAAATAATTTTTCAAACAAATGGTTAATATTTTGGGTGGTAGAAAGCTTGCTTGATATAAGATAATTGTTGAGGAATATAATTAGTCTTCTGTGGTATGTGACAATCTGTTTAAAATAACACTGTCCCAAATCATTACAGCATTAAATGAATAAAAACTGGCTAATAGATCTCAGAAAGTATTGTGCATGGGGAAAATTGTCATCCTCTAAAGGTTTTCCCTAGAGATTTAGATAGGAATTTGTTGTTAATTTAAAATTATTCACTATTTTTATCAATTATCTAGAGAAAATACTGATTCTGGTAAAGCTAAGATCAGTTATGTAAGAATAAATTTGGTTATATAAGGTTATATGACCCTAGTTGATAAAGTTGATTCTTTTGAAAAAATATGCAGTTTCATCAAATAAAAGAAGCAAAGGATGTTGTACTTTAAGACGAGAATCATAGAATATTCATTAGAAGGGGCCTGTATGACTGTTGCCAACCCTAGATCAGATTGGCGGTGGTGTCTAGATGAGTTATGAAAGCCTCTTGGGCTGGAGGTTTGCAGAACGTCCCTAGGCATCTTGCTCCAGTACCACGCTGTCTTCCAGGTGAGAAGCCTGAGCCTCCAAGTTAGAATTTGTGGCCATGGAACCTTTTACTGTCATCTAACACCATTGAGAAGACCTCTGTGGTCTCCATCTCTCCTCACATTGCTACAGGCTGCTCTTAAACCTCCCCCCTTAGCCGTCTTCTCACCAAACTAAGCAAGCTCTGCTTCCTCAGCTTCTCGTCACAGGTCATTTGCACTAGGCCCCTGACTTGATAGCCCTCCACTATCAGTGCTTCACAGTCTGTCTGTACACAGGGATGCTATATTATGACTTGTAAGTCATGATAAGCACCCCAAATCACAAAAAGTGAAGCTACTACATTGTGGTAGCCAGTGAAGCACATGGGCTTTGTTATGACATGGGAGCTCAATGCTTTTGCTTTGGTGGCCAAATCTGGTGTTAGGGATGGAGTAGAGAGAGGCTTTGGATTAAATAGCAATGAGTACGTCTTACTTGCCTTTTCAATGCAAAGAAGAGACATGGTTAGGGTCAAGCTGAACTTTTCCTTCAGCCTCCCTTTAGACTAAGTGCACAAAGCTATTCTTAGAGTACTGATTCTAATTTTGATAACAGTGCTTGAAAAAGGGCTTTGAAAAAGATTTTTCAAAAATAATACAAGGTCTGGAAAACATACCTTACTGAAAGCCTTGGGAATTCAGTCTGCCTTCTTTGCTGAAGGTTGAGTGATTAAGTGATTTAAAAAATTATACACAAGTACTTATGTGCAAAAGATTTTGGATACATAAGATGTGAAATTTTACAGAGGAAGGTTTAGTGATCTCTGTTGGCTGAAAGATGAAACTAGACAAATTCAGGTTAGAAACTGAGCTACTTAACAATTTGAACATGGAGGATAATGATGGGGATCTAATTCCCTATGTGGCACATCCTTACAGTCTTCCAACAGCCACCAGAAGTCACTAAATGTATGACAAAATATTCATGTGTCTTTACTGAAGAGAAGTCCTTCATCACTCTAAGTGAATTTGGAAAGCCAGGAAATACTTTACCATCTCTGCTTCTACTTCTTTATTGCCTATAACCCTAAACCATTTTGTGGTAGCAGGCAGCTTGCACAATGAGAGTATCTTCCTGTGCTTTAGAGAAGCTTGGCTTCACCTGATGCAACCTCTTTAACTTAAACTGTAAGATCTTCCCTAAGTGCATGAATTTACTTTGAGGAAGGGATGGAAATAGTGTCATGATCCGAAACAACTCAACCAAAGGAAATTACTGTGCCACGTTTAACTGCAGCGGGTGTGTAAGCCCCACACTGTGGCCTCAGGCCCTGAAAGCTGACTGGGCCCTGCCTGCCTGTGGTGGCTGAGGGGCTGGTGGGATTGCAGCTCTGACAGACAGACGGGTGGAGCTGGACTCATGGCCACTTCTAGGCCTGTAGCCAAGCAAGGCCGTCATGGGAGCCTGCTCTTCTGTCCATGGGCTGCTTAGTCCTAGGCACACAGAAGGCTCAGAAAATGCCCTTGGAGCTGTAGCATTTAGATTTAGGGAACTGTTTTTACAGTATTTAGATAAACAACCAAATCTTTTTTTTGATGTCATTCTTAGCTTGGAATGCTCTTAAAGCTATTGTATTTGAGAACACTAGTGTGGGAGGTGCTCATGGTTCCCTGCACAACTGCAAACTTATTTTACTCCTGAGTGATTTCACTGATCAGGTTGCTGATTCACTTTAGTGAATGTTAAGTGGTTCGATGTTAGGAGTCATTGCTGTGTGTCTGTCAGTGTTTGGGGAGGGAGATGGGGGGAGAAGACAGCACACATTCCCCTCTAGTGCATGAGAGAGACCAGCGGCTGGGACACTTCGAGCAGGGGAACCATGGAAGTCAGAAAGCTGTCGTGGGGAGGTTATGTGCTGAGAAAGGACTTGTTCAACAGCAATGCTAGAATAAGCAGCTCTAGTGACTGCCAGCCAGTTGTTCTCACTCTTTTTGTTGATGCTTCAGTCATTCCAGGTATGTTTATTCATGCAGCCACAGGGTGAGCCAGGTCTTGGAACTGATCCAGGCTCAGGTATTCCCAAGGGGAAAAAAAAAAAAAAAAACGTTGTTTTTAGCTTAGATTGGTTCCTTATTGTGATTTTACTACATAGCCACACAGACAATGCTATTGGTAAGGTGAGGAAGAAAGAGGGAAGATAAACTTGTGTGCTACCTTTGAAAGAAATGCTCATAAGTGATCTTCGAGCAGAGGCATGGTCAGCCCTGAGAACTGTACGATTACCTAGGCCTAGGTGGAGCTGGAGAGATATGCTAAGGGCTTCTTAACACATCTTTACTTTACTGGTCATTTTTTCTGGTTTCCAGGTGTTAAAAGATGCTAGTTTTGTCCAGAATTTGGAGCCTTACTGGACCTTTTCATCCTTCAGCTCAAACGACCAACAACATCATGTTGTCAGTCATAGAGCGTACCACTTTAAAAGTGATTTCAGTTTCTGGCCACCAGGCATTTTTTACTATTCATTAGGACTTACACAACACAAGGCAGTTAGAAGTATGTGATGCTTATTTTGTTGAAATGCCCCATTCCTGGAGATGTTAAAGGCCAGGTTGGATACACTTTGTGCAACCTAATCTAGTGGGAGGTGTCCTCATGACAGGGAGGCTGGAACTAGATGGTCTTTAAGGTCCTTTCCAACCCAAGCCATTTTATGATTCTGTGAAAGATTATGCAATAATTTATAACACTTACATTTTTAATGATCTGTTTCTAAAATATAAAATATGTTTTACAGAAAGTTAAATAAGACACAATAAATAAAATATAAAACCCCAAAATGTGTTAAGCCTTTAGACTTTCTTTTAGTTTCATTTGTTAGGTGAGCTGCATAGATGTTGATTATATTGAACACTCTAAAAAAGGGTGTATTTACCAACTTTTAATTTTTTCCCACCCACACACCACCTCCTAATTTTGTCTCTAGCAGCCCAGATGTGTTTCTGCAGAATAAGTGTTTCTGCAGTGATAATTATAACACTTATAACAGGTAATTTGCAGATTAAATAGCTCATAAAAAGCAGGACTTCTGTGGCACCTTCTTTTTGAATCTGGTGATGATTTCAAATCTACATTACTACTCTGAAATGTTATGGTGTATGGAATGTCTTAATCTGGAAATTGAGTACTGCTTTGTAGCATACTGAAACTGAAGATCTAAAGGGACCAAAAGTTACAGTTTAGTTTTGGGGAATCAAACTTTACTTCAGACAGTGTTTTGTGGTGTGCATGTCGTAGGTTGGATCCCCAAGATCTGCTGAAACAATTGAACTTGTGGTTTGAACTTGCCTCAAGGCATATTTTAAAAACCCTTGATCATCCCTGGGGATGCTGGACAAACACTTGTCCTAGGGTAGTGCCTAATTTTGGTTGGGGACTGTAGTCCTTAGGTCTGTGATGTGTAGTGTTAGTGCTAGAGGTGCTGGCCTTTGGCTTGGAATTCTGGCAGAAAGGAAGGTGACCTGAGATGATTTGGCAATACTCATTTCAATGAACACGGGATGTTACAAGTTTTTCCCTCAATACATTGGCGGTTTTTGCAAAAAAAAAAAAAAAAGTATTCCTCAATGCCCACCCTAAGTACCCTTTGTTAAAAATTTTAGTTAACTGCTGTTGAATCTGCAGACTTGGATGGATGTTGTCACTAGTTCTCTTTTTGCCCCTCATTTGTTCAGCATTCTTTTCCTAGGACAAGGTTTGCTAGTGTTTCTTTTCAGTTTCCTTTTTCCAGATTTTACAAATCCATTTCTTTAACTTTTCTCATCGATCATATTGCTAAGTCTCTTAATTTTTTTCAGTTTTCTCTTTTGGATTCTTCATTAGCCTCCTGAAAATATGCATCTTCTTTCAGGTGGTGATATTGAGCAAACAGAAACGTTTACCTTGCATTTGCTGTACCTTCCACTCTTACTGGTATTTTGGAGAGTTGCCTGTTTTTTGAATAGCTTTCCACAGTTGACTCATTTAACTTCTAGTGCACTTCACTGTAGAGGGAGACCGGCGTTATTATTGCCTACTCTTGTATTTATTGCTTTATTTTCCTGGGATTTGTTTGATTGTTTTTATTTTTGTTCACTGTTTTTTATTTTTGCTTTACCCAAAATGTATTGCTTTATATTTATCTGTGTATTTCATCTTATTTATTCAGGCTTCACACCCCCATTTATTAAGATAGTTAGAACTCTAATCCTTTTTTTCTAAAGTGCTTGTAACTGTCCCAACTTGCTTCTATCTGCAGTTATTATATGTTGAGTCTTTACATTTTGCTTTAAACTGTGGAAAATTCATGAAGGTTTACTGATCTAGGGCGTGATAGAGGAAAAAGTGTGTTTTCTGTAAGTATGCAAACCTGTTAGTTATTGTGTATCCTCACTGTTCTGCAAGTCACATCACTTCCTAATCAGAGATGCAGAAGACCATGTTAACCATTTCAACGGGCAGCTCTGTAACGCTGGAACAGCATTAGCAATCCTTTGTCTTGCTATAACATGCAGCCCATGTGCTGTTTCCAGTAATCAAGATCACCTCGTTAAGAATAGATGGTGCTGAGTCTGAATAATGTTGCCAGCAGTGGATTTCTACAGAAGCTATATAATAGAAGCTTTAAAATAAATAAATAAAAATGCATCTGGTCTGTATTTTGAGACAGCAGTATTTTGAGGCAACATCCTGCAATAAAGGCCAGTGCATAGTGCACACAGTTTAGGTTACATGAAGATAGCAGACGTCAGATACTTATCACAGCTTCCTCTAGGGTGCTTGTAGTTGTTCCTCTAGCCTTGAAGTATATCTTTAGTGAGGTCAAGTGAACACAGTTTGTGTAGATATCCCTGACTCAGCTCTCAGTCATAGCTATGGCTGCAGACAGATCTCTTGCTCAAACGCTGGCTCAAATCCTGGTAAATCTCCTTCCGCCCCCCAGTGTGTCAAAACTTTCAGCAGTTGCCCTAGACAAACTTTTGTGGACACATTCTCAAGTAAGTGTAAGATAAGACAGGATAATCCTGAAGTAGCCAAAGATTGCTTTGTCTCTTCAGCTTTTTCTCAAAACATTGTGCTCCTATATGAAATCACCACATCACATTTCCCTTGTCCCTTGTGTTATTTCTGTGACTTCATCTGTGTTTTACCTTTTCAAACTCTTGTATTAGAATATGCATTTTGCTTGGATGCACTTGAGGGGTCTACTTGCTCTGCGTCACCAGAAATGAAAGTAAGTCCTGTGAGCACTCCTTAATCCATTAGCATCCAAGGAATTTGTGACAGATGACAAACTTGATTTCAGTTGACTTGTTAGGAATACCTACAGACTTGTAGAGGCTCCGTTCATTCTCTGCCAGGGATACACCAACAGATGACTGCAGTGGCTGTCTTTGGGGTGCAAATCTGTCTGTACAAGGGAATTTAGTAGTATGATTCTTACAGCAATAGTAAGACACCCCCAACCGATCAACTGAATAATGAACCAAAATTGGAATTTCCATGGGCAGGAGGGTTAGGGAGAAAAGCAGTGACGCAGGGATTTAAATAAGAAAGTAACATAGAGAAGGGAAGATGAGATAGAGTGGACACCTTGAAAAATGGCATGGAGGAGAGGTAAATGCTGGATTTGGCTAAAAGAATAAGGAACAAGAAGAAAGGTCCAGAGGGAAGACGTGTAGAAACAGGACAATGCATGACATTAGGTGTATCTAAAGTGTGAGTAAGGAGTACAGGGTTGGTTTGTTTGTTTAAAAAAGATCTTCCTGGGGTAATAGCCTCCCTTCCCTTTGATTTTAGTCCTCAGTGTCATGAGAGAACTTAGATTGGAATCTCTGGTGTTCTGCATGCCTATGCTGCTGCAATGGAGATCCATTTAAGAGTTGGCTGATGCTGTACAGCTAGGCAGTACTTTATGGTGCTGAAACCATTCCCACTGCTGGGATTCTAACGTATTTAGCTAACACTAGTTTCAAAGTCCATTATATTGCTGAGGTTGCTTAGTGGATGTAGACTGGAAGAGCAAATCCCTTTAACTGCTTGCTAAAGAGTTTCCTGGCTTACTTTCTTTGTTTTGTATTTTCTTACCTCTGGGAAGTGTTTCTGGAAACAGTATAAGCCTTGAAATTTCAGCACTAATAGTGCTTTCTGAACAGCGCTGTCTAGAACCTATTTCTGCAAGCACACCCTCTCTAAGAGTGCTAGCAGCTCCCGTTACCAGCTCATGGTGGCCACTTTTGTTGGAACAGAGGTGGAGGAGGCTGTGTGAGCTATGCACATAACACAGGTTGCAAGTCCATTCAAAACTGAGTCACTATTAAAAAACTGCAGTGTGCGTTGTCTTTAGTTTTGGCTGTGTCTAACTTCATTAGAGATAGTGGTGTCTTTTTTTTTTTCAGTATGATGTTATACCATGGAATTTAAATCACACCTTTCTGGTGTGTACATTGAATATCCTTGTGACAAAGAGGGTTTAATGGTTCCAAAAGGACCTGGTATTTTACAACCAATTGTGTAAACTGTGTACGTATTTCTGTGTGTGTGTATAACTGCAAAGAGGCCTGCCAGTTCTCCATGGGCTTGCATCATCCACTGTTCTGACCCTCGCAGAACTTCAGTGGGAGCCTTCAGTCATTCTAAATCATGTGTTGTTTTCCTGTTCAATAT
Source organism: Alectura lathami (assembly GCA_013399715.1). Taxonomy (NCBI): domain Eukaryota; kingdom Metazoa; phylum Chordata; class Aves; order Galliformes; family Megapodiidae; genus Alectura; species Alectura lathami. The sequence continues at coordinate 47,181 of VXAV01001244.1, forward strand.
TAATGTTCCTAGATGGCAGGGACAGTATTTATGCTGTCTAATACATGTGGTTGCATAATGTACAGAGATGAGCTGTCTGGGCAATCTATAGATTGTATTTGAGTAAAAAAAGAGATTTTTTTTATGGAGCAGTTGGATATCTGCACTCAAGTGTAGGACATGCTGGGAGAATGCTATTTCTGTAGTAAATCAGCCTGTTGTCTAGCACCTTCTTCTCCATCCTGCCAGTCAAGCCCTGTAGAGATGCTTTCTGCAGTCCTGCAAAGTGCCCAGAGGTAGGCAAGGTCTCTCTAATTAGTGCACATGATGTTTTATTCATCCATCCATCCAACCATCCATCCATCCATCCATGTTGCGCAGTGGCTTTGCCACAAGAATTGCACAAAGCTTTTCTTAACTGTAGGCGGTTGTTCATTTATTAATGTAAACACCGTGTGCCTGGGATGTGTGAGCCCTAAAAATAAACTTGTGGAGTTAAAAATAGATTTCTGGGAGTACTGAGATGCTGCTTAATCAGAACCAGCTGCAAGCTGTCTAGAAAATGTAAGTTATATGAGCCAGATGGCTTTTGCCCTTTTTGCTTTAGACAGCATGCAATTTGGGTAACTGCAGCTACAGTATTTTCCCAGTCAAACTGTTTGATAAACATATTTGTTTCAAACAGACACTTCCAATTAGAGAACCAGTAAAATGTTAATTTGTTTTAATATTTCTCCACATGGGTAAGCCAAAGGAAGGTTGCATAATGCTGCATTCAAAGGCATGCACAATAACTGCTCACAGCTGTATTTGGTAGTTACTAGATTATGACAATGCATCTTTGTACAACAGCTCTTTTTCTCTGGGAACAATCCCACTGAAATCAGTGGGAGAATGGTTGAAATGAAATTGATGGCATAATGATCAATGGGACTTGTGTGGAGTAAGCTTGTAGGAGTAAAGTACTGTAGAAAGTGTGTGTCATAATGATACCTGGCAAGTGTGTATCAAAAGAACAGCCCATGTTACGTCAGGCAGGGTTCATTGCACTATTTTTGCTTAACTGATGGAGGAAAAAAAAAAAATGAAAACAAGGCTTGTCACAATTCACTGGCCTGCTTCTGGGGACCTGTCATCAGACAAGTTACTAGTCTAGGAAGGGAGACACTGAAGCTGAAGTCTACTTTATCTGATGTGGAACAATGTGGGCGGGAGATTTCCATTTTGCATGAAAGGGCTTGAATGGAATATCTCACCATGCAGTAACATCTTCAAAAGAAGCGTGGCCAGCAGGGCAAGGGGATATCTAAAGGGGAGTTATAAGAAAGAAGGGGACAGACTCTTTAGCAGGGTCTGTTGTGATAGGACTAGGGGAAATGGGTTCAAATTGAGAGAGGGGAGATTTAGACTGGATATATGGCAAAAGTTTTTTACAGTGAGGGTGGTGAAGCAGTGGCACAGGTTGCCCAGAGAGGTGGTGGATGCCCCACACCTGAAGACCATCAAGGTCAGGCTGGACAGGGCTCTGAGCAACCTGATCCAGCTGTAGGTGTCCCTGCTCACTGCAGGGGAGTTGGACTAGATGGCCTTTGAAGGTCCCTTCCAACTCACAGAATCACAGAATCACAGAATGTTAGAGATTGGAAGGGACCTCGAAAGATCATCTAGTCCAATCCCCCTGCTGAAGCAAGAACACCTAGATCAGATTGCACAGGAACGCATCCAGGCGAGTTTTGAATGTCTCCAGAGAAGGAGACTCCACAACCTCTTTGGGCAGCCTGTTCCAGTGCTCTGTTGCCCTCACCGTGAAGAAATTTCTCCTCATATTTAAGCGGAACCTCCTATGTTCCAGCTCGCACCCATTGCCCCTTGTCCTGTCACTGGATGTCACAGCGAAGAGCCTGGCTCCATCCTCCTGACACCCACCCTTTACATATTTATAAACATTAATGAGGTCACCCCTCAGTCTCCTCTTCTCCAAGCTGAAGAGACCCAGCTCCCTCAGCCTTTCCTCATCAGGGAGAAGCTCCACTCCCTTCATCATCTTGGTGGCTCTGGGCTGGGCCCTCTCCAGCAGTTCCCTGTCCTTCTTGAACTGAGAGGCCCAGAACTGGACACAATATTCCAGATGCGGTCTCACCAGGGCAGAGTAGAGGGGGAGGAGAACCTCTCTCGACCTACTAACCACACCCCTTCTAATACACCCCAGGATGCCATTGGCCTTCTTGGCCACGAGGGCACAGTGCTGGCTCATGGTCATCCTGCTGTCCACCAGGACCCCCAGGTCCCTTTCCCCTACGCTGCTCTCCAGCAGGTCAGTACCCAACCTATACTGCTTCCTGGGGTTATTCCTGCCCAGATGCAAGACTCTACACTTGCCCTTGTTAAATTTCATTAAATTTCTCCCTGCCCAGCTCTCCAGCCTGTCTAGGTCTCGCTGGAACTCGGAAGATTCTCTGATTCTGTGATTCTGTGATTTAACTCTGTTTACAAGGTCTACAAATCTGCTTTTGGGGGAGTACAATGTGAAATGAACACAGCCTCCAGATAATTCTAGCAATGCATGTCTAAGTTGCTATTTAGTACAGCACTTATCAAACTAGACTTATGTTTATATGAAAACCTGTGTGAAGGAAGTGGAATGTATTTGAAGAAGCAGCCTCTTTTATGAATTGTTATAACAAAAGCCAAGATGTCTACACCTGAAACGCAATGATAATTTTTTTTCAAGCAGATGAAGATAGAAGATTCAGAAATGCAGAAGATAGAGAAATGAATTTAGGTGTAAGAAAAGGCCTCTGAAAACCAGGATTGGTTAAGGTCCATACTTCAAAGGAAGCTGGTGCAAATCACATAGAACTGGAATGAAGCAGTCATATTTAGTGGCTCCATATTCTTCTTCCATCTTTC